>NW_026845477.1:119797858-119892527 GCF_025583915.1 Anolis sagrei ordinatus | reverse complement strand
TAAGTTTATCTAGTCTATCTACTCATTGAGGGCTGGAGACTTGTGCAGTCAGGGATGAAACCCAACAGTCTCTAGTGGGGAAATAAAGCTATTCTGGAAAAGAATGCTAGTGCCTAGATGTATCAATTTACCATGCCTTCCTATGCCTACATTTAGGGTATGTGCAGTCCCTGTTGGCTATCTGTGTGTTGTTTGCCTGTGGCCATTGCTTAGAAGACATAGGTACTCATGGTCAAGGCTACATTTGTCAAATGAGTCTGAGTTTTCCTCATTCAACACAGTTTAAAATCTCCTCCCCTATCCCCCAAGATCTCTCTAAATCCGAGCAATACAAATTTCTTTTAGAGTTTGCACACAGACACATACCATATATACTCAAGTATAAGTCGCATTGGACAGACCACATCAGCTCTAGTTTCTGATAGAGAACATATGCTATCCAGTAGTAGCCATCTGCTCGCCCACAGAAAACCATATTTAATAAGCCTTGGCACTATAAGAGGGTTTCGCAAGACCAGTTGCTTTCGTTGCAACACTGTAGTATCGGTGAGGTCGTGGACCATATTTTAGTTCTTGCGGAGCACTGGTGGTCCACGGACCACAGGTTGGGAACCGCTGCTATAAAACATACACCACAAATGCATCCTGGAATGCACATCAAAAGTGATACAGTGCTTTTAAAAAATCCCAGGAAAGTCTGTGTTCTATCAAAAATCTGCTGTAACTGATTTCTGTGTATCCCAATTTGAGGGCAAAATCAGGTCTGCAAAATGCAGAGTGCATTGCAAACATCTGCTCCTCCTGAAGCCCAGTAAAATTCGCAAGAGGGATTTGCCAAAAAAGCGCAAAGGCCATGGCTGGGCAACTGGGGGGGGGGGGGGCTAGCCAATCCCCTGGGAGATAAAATCGATTACCTCCACTGCTACCTGTCACTTTCTCTCTCCTCCCCCCTAACTCAATATGCCTCTAGTGTACTGATGTTATTATGTGTATGTCTGTTTCTGCCGCATTGAATTGTTGCCCACTTGTAAGCTGCTCTGTCCTCTTCGGGGTAAGAAGAGTAGGGTATAAATGCAGTAAATAAAAATAAATAAAAATAAATAAATAAATTCGCATCTCTTGGGGAAATGGGAAAAAACTAAGTTTGAAGCCAGGATCCATGTTCAACCTTATCACTTTCCTGGCCTCTAATTGGTTCTAGATCTATCCCACACAGTGAAACTGGTTCCTTTTCATCCACTTCCAAACTGGCTCCTCATGTCTTTGTAGAACTACCCTGAGATAATCAGCTTCAAGATGCTGTTAGCTGTTTACATTTGATGCATGGAGAAAGATTTTAATTACTGCAATTAGTACTGTATACAGATAGAGGCAGCCAGCTAAACTGATGTTTTGGATTCATTTGGTCCTAACTTCTTTGAAGTAACTTGACAGAGATCCCTGGTGAGTTTGGTGGGTAGAAGGTGTCTGTAGTTTTAGTTTCAATATCATAGACTCATTATAGACATGGAAGGGATCCTATGGGCCATTATATGGTTCTTAACATCAGTAAGACCAAGGAGCTTATAATGGACTTCAGAAATAACAGACCAGAAATCCTGCCCTTAGTCATAAATGGAGACCAAGTGAAGTGGGTGACCAGTTTCAAGTTCCTGGGTGTCACTGTTAAGGAGGATCTGACCTGGGGCATCCTTACGGCAGCTTTCGTGAAGAGGGCCCAGCAGAGACTGTACAACCTGAAACTTCTAATGAACCAACAACCTAATGAAAAACTGCTGGTGACTTTCTGCCACTGTCCTATATAGAGTGTCCTAACCTACTGCATCTGCATATAGTTTGATAAATGCATAGGGAGGTGCTTCAGAGGGTCACCACTTCTGCACAGAGAATAATTGGTTGCCCTCTCCTCTCTTTGGAAGAACTTTATAGAAAGCTCAGAATATTCTTGGGGATCCATCTAACCCAGCATATTCTTTTTTAAAAAAATTATTGCCATCTGGCAGAGTGACAAAGATGACAGACTGAGAGAACCGTGGATATGTTGAACTCCATGGTGTCACATTGACGTGGCATTGGGTGCTTTGCGGTGTTGGCTGGAGTGTGGAGGGATGGATGTGTTGTTTTTATAATGTGTTCTAGGGAAGGAAGTGAGTCGCCCCTGGGCTGAGAATTGCGGTATATAAGCAAAATAAATAAAATAAATAAAATGACAAAAAAGCTGTCCTGTTCTATTATGTCCAACCTCCGGTTCAACATGATGTCCAACTTAGAGCATTCCCAGTAGATAGTAAGATAATTGGTTTCACAGTCAAAGTGTGCTCATCCTCAAAAGGTTCCTTCTAAAAAGTTCTTTCTAATGTTCAGCTGAAATCTACCATCTTGTAACTTGAAAACATTAGACTTATTTCTACTTTATGAGGGAGCACAGAAGAAAACACCCCTCCTCTCTGTGGCAGCTCTTGAGGTATTTAACAAGTGTAATTATGTTCTCTTAGCAGTAGCTTCACCAAGCTGAGCATGTCCAAGTCCTTCAACATCTTCTCATACATGTTTTGTTCTTCATACCTCTTATCATCCTTATTGCCCTTCTTTAAGTGCATTTCAACTTACCAAATCCTTCTTCAAACGAGGCACCCAGAACTGACTGTGGTATACCAGATGAAATCTGACCAGTGCAGAATATAGGCAGCCCACTTCTCTTGGAAACTGTGTTTCTATTAGGGTATTGTGTGGTTTCTGGGCTGTATGACCATGTTCTAGCAGCATTTTCTCCTGGCGTTTTACAACAACAACAACTACTACAACAACTTATTTATATCCTGCCACCATCCTCCCAGAGGCGGCCCTAGGTAATTTTCAACGGTAAGCAAACAGTATTTTGGCGCCCGCCCCCCAACCAGTCGTTGATATATATTTTCTGTTTGTCGTGGGAGTTCTGTGTGCCATATTTGGTTCAATTCCATCATTGGTGGAGTTCAGAATGCTCTTTGATTGTAGGTGAACTATACATCCCAGTAACTACACTTGCCGCACTTGCTCCCTTGCCTGGCCTGCTTTGGGTCCGGAGGCGTGCCTGAAGACCCCGGCGTGTGCACCAAAAGTCACCTCTTCTCCTGACTTTCTCCTCAGCCATTGGGACCAAGAGAGAGAGAGAGAGAGAGAGAGGTGGAGATGCCCACCTTTCCTGAAGGAAGGCGCAAAAACAAAGGAGGGAGCGGAGGTGGGAGATACCTCCAGCCGGAGGGGCTCTCTCTCTCTCTCTCTCTGGTCCCAATGGCTGAAGAGAAAGTCAGAGAAGAGGCGACTTTTGGTGCGCACGCTGGGATCTTCAGATACGCCTCTGGACCCGAAGCGGGCCAGGTGCGGCGGCTCCGCCCCTTGGCCCACCCGCGGATTGGGGAGAGGAGAGGAGGCAGGTGGAGCGCCAGGGGATCGGGAAAGGGAGCCGGTCATGGGGAAGGGATCGAACGTGGAGAACGATTGAGCGCCGGCTCTGCTCGCGCACCCGGTAGCCGGGTGGAGCAGGAACGAGAGGGGCTAGGCGAGGCTCAAGGGCCCGGCCCCTTTGGGAAGAGGATCGCCCGGCAGCAAGGCAAGAAAGCAGAGGCTCCCCCCGAACTGCTAGGGCTGTTGTGAGCTGAGGGGGTGCTCCTCAAGTGGCAGTCGAGGGGCATTTACAGAGGCGCCTCTGCGCCCCGGCAAAAAAAGTGTTCTGCGACCGCTTACTTCGCGTAATGGACAAGCCGCCCCTGCATCCTCCCGAACAGGTTTGGGCCATGTGATAGTGCTTCTTTCTATTCCATATTTAGTCAGTTTGCTGATCAAAATATCACAGGAAATCTCTCCACATCATTTCCACCATCCACAAAACTAGTCAATTTTTAAAGGGTTAATGTGGCAGGATTTGTTTTTTATAAAGCCATGCTGGCTCCCACTAATTACTTAATTGCTATCCCCTGTCCATAAATTATGTTGGGCATTTTCATGAAGCAAACTATCTAAAGAACTTGACGGTAGCCAAATATCGCTGCCTATTTTCCAAATCTAGGTGCAATGTGCTCCTGTCTAAATTGCTGTGTGGGAGATTTGCAGGTAACCCATATAATGAAAGACTCTGCCCATGTAACAAACAGGAAGTAGAGTGCATCTACCACATTCTACTGTCGTGCAGTTTCTATGAAAAGGCCCAAGCAGACATAATCAACCCCCTACTAAGGAATTTACCAGCAAGTTGAGTGAAATTTTATGTGAAGTTTCTACTTAGTGACAACCTTCCCTACATGACCTTGGCAGTTGCCAAGTTTCTTTCTGAGGCAGCCAGAGTTAGACATTTCCCAATTTTAGACACAGGCTGAAAGTCTTTTACCTATGTTTTTAGCCAACATATATTTTAAGCAAATTTTACTGTTTGTGTGTTCAATCAACTGGATATTCTCAATCTCGTTACCTGTATAACTTATATGCTACAGTGTAATAAGGGACTTTGGACCAGAATAAAAATGTTGATACCATTGCTATCAGCATATATGTCATTAATTCACATAATAACTGTACTTGCTTAGCTCAGGCAATAGTGGACTATGCCCATGATAGATCAATATAGCCAGGATTGCATTAAGTTGTAGTTTTTCATTATAACTGATTGAAAAATGGAAGAAGACTAACCTCTTTAGATAACAAAGGCAGCCCACAGTCATTTGTCCCAATGAAATGTAGGGGACCCCTTGCTTGGGGTCCTTGCTGAGTCCGTCACAGAGGGCAGCAAAATGAAGAGAGTCTAGTCTCCAGAGGTAAAGCAAATCTCGTTTATTTTCTTCATGACCGTGGAGAGATGGAACAAGCCAGAAACAACACAGTGTTTCAAAGTGGCTGCCCGTGCTCTACATCTCAAAAGTGGCACTTCTTATACCCTTTAACAAACATCTTAAACAATGAGATTAGGCAAAAGGTCAAACATCCTATACCTGGTTATACATTAAGGTTTCCTACTTTTGCTGGTTCTGCATTCCCTAAATTAAGCAATAAGGATGTGAATGAAAGGTCATATAGGCAGAAAAGCTACGTGTCACTCCTTCCAGTATGGGAGGGGGACTTCTGTTTCCTCTCAGTCTTTGGTTCATAGTGACCTATTAAGCCTGACCTCTTCAATATTCTGCTGACTAGTTTTTCTTTCCTTATTCTGCAGGTTTTCTGTGATACGTGTCTCTAGCTCCTCTGTCACTCTGTAACTTGTAAATGACCCTTTGCTTTGCCAAACAGCAGGAAATGCCTATTTTCTATTCTTATCTTAGTTTGCCAAAGTACTTATTTCATTCGCCTGCTTTGAATCTGCCTGCTTTGAAAAGGGGAAAGTTTACTGTCTTATGTAAAAAGCTTCTATAGTATAGGTTTTTAGATTGATTCAACTTTAGGATTATTAATTATTAGGATTTTCAGGCTTAGCCTCCTTCAACACCACCACGAAGGACAAGATAGCAGTGTCTCAAATAAATAGTGCAGATTCATTAAAGGCATGGTTTATCCGCCCCTTCTTGCATAAGGATTCAAAGACTAGTGAGAGAGTCATCCAGCTCACCTACAACACACAAATCATAAATCAAATCATTTTCTTCTGTACACTCTGTGGACACATTACTCTGTATGATATTCCTGGCTGAACTACAAAGTTAATTCAAAAGTAGTCATTATTTCAGAAACTGGATCAGATGCCTACTGTTTCTGCAATGTGCTGGGCAGTTTGTGTGGGTTTGAAGAAAGTGAGGTCTTGTCGAAGGCTTTCATGGCCGGAATCACTGGGTTGTTGTAGGTTTTTCAGGTTGTATGGCCATGTTCTAGAAGCATTCTCTCCTGACATTTCACCTGCATCTATGACAGGCATCCTCAGAGGTTGTGAGGCCAGTCAAGCATCCTCACAACTTCTGAGGATGCCTGCCATAGATGCAGGTGAAACATCAGGAGAGAATGCTTCTAGAACATGTCCATACAGCCCGAAAAACCTACAACAATCCAAGGTGAAGTCTTTTTTTGGATGATGTTTTGTCTACTCTAACTGTGATGTAGACCAGGGATTCCCAATTTTTTTTCAGCCACAGAACCCATTTTGAAGCAAATGTTTCTCATGGAGCCCCAAGAAATGTTGAGTGTTTAATTCTATCTGTCCATGTTCTATGAGAAATATTACACATGATACATATATGGAAATATGAGTAATAAGGTGTGTGTGTATGTGTATTAATAAACAAAACAATAGCAAAAAAAACTGGAGATAATTAAATCTACAAAATGATATGACAACTAGTTAAGGTATTTGAAAAATATTACAATGTTACATGTACGCCTGAAGTTAATGTGAACAATGTGCCAGTTTCTTGCGGCACACTTTGTCATAGTTTAGTGAAGATTCCCTGAAATCTCCCTCCTCGCCATGTCTTCTTTTAATGCCCAGAGCACCCTCATTATTATTGTTTCCCTGGCTAACGAAGCTCCAGCCCAGTTTCCTCCAAACCTTCTCTCTTTCTCTCCCCTCTGCCTTTCAAACACATTCATTGCCTGACTGAGTCACTTGGCTCAATGGCTCCTCATCATCCCAGCTCTGATCCTGTGATTTCTGCTGGCAGTTTCTGAACTCGGAGTGCTCAACTTTTCTGTTTATTATTTGGAAATTAATCCCTTCTTCCTCTTCTCCAAAATGTTCTCCAATTCCAATTTTCTTTTAGCGAATCCTTCCTTATTATCTTTTAAAAATCTATCATATGATTAGTGATAGCAAAACCAATAATTTATCCCTAGTTCTTCCCTTTCTTTTAATTTCCAATGCTCTTTTTCTTTAATTAAGTATTACCTATAATTAAGTTCTCATTTCCTCGTTAAAAATTGGATTTAGCGTTGCTTCCAAAGGGTGTTTTCCCCATGCCCACCTTATATGTTTTCCAAATCGCAAAAAGGCTAGCTCTTATAGGATGTCTATAGAAGTCTTTATTTATCTTACCTTTTTCATACCATAAATATGCATGCCAACCAATTTACATGCTATATCCCTCTAAGTTGAGTAAAGCACGTGTCCATGCTTGATAATGTCCATATCCATTTCATTTATTAATAGTTTAAAGAAATTGCAATTTAAATTATCAAATGCTTTTTCTGCATCCAGGGCTAAAATGGCTAATTCCTTCTGGTGGTTTATTTCGTAATATTCTATTAAGTCCAGTACCGCTCTAATATTATCCTTCATGTATCTGTTTGGAAGAAAGCCTGTTTGTTCTTCTTCTATCCATTCTCTCAGAAAGTCTTTTAACCTTGCTGCCAAAACGTTAGCAAAGATTTTGTAATCCATATTGAGGAGTGAAATTGGACAATAGTTTTTTTTATCTCTGTTTCAATTGTGCCTTCTTTGTGCAACATAATTATTTCTGCATCCCTCCATGTCTCCGGAATCCTTTGTAAATTCATAGCCTCATTAAAAACCTTCTTTAGTAAGGGTAGTAATACCTGTTTATATGTTTTGTAAAAACCTGCTGTATAACCATCTGGGCCTGGAGCTTTATCTGGGTCCATCTTGTTAATAGCTTTCTCTATTTCCTCTTCTGTTATTTCCGTATTCAATTTTTCTCTAGTCTCATCTTTTATCTTCTGAAATTTGAATTTGTCTATATATGCACTTATTTCCTCTTTATTTATTTGTTCTTTAGAGTATACTTGTTTCTAATATTGTCTAAATTTTTCCATGATTTCTTTATCCGCCATAACTTCCTTATCCCCTATTTTTATTTTTGTAATTTGCTTAGCTTGTTGCTTTTTTTGAACTTGTCTTGCCAACCACTTCCCTGGTTTATTTGCATTCTCAAACATTTGTTGTTTGAGAAATTTCAGTTGTCTGGCTTGAAATTCTAGTTCTAAGTGGTTCTTTTCTTGTTTTAGAAGCGTCAATTCTCTGTTCAATTGTGTCTTTTTTGGGTTACTCTTTAGTTCACTCTCTTTATTTGCTATTTTTATTGTTAAGTCCTTAATGTCTTTATTTCTTTCTCTATTTTTCATAGCATTATGTTGTATAAAATGACCCCTTAGAACCGCTTTTAATGCACCCCACGTTATTTGTGATTTTGTCTCCATTGTGTCATTTATTGATAAATAATCTTGAATTATCTTTTTATATTTTTCTTTGTCTTCTTCTGATTTAAGTAGATTCTCATTTAACCTCCATTTCCTAAACTTATTTTTTTGATTAATTGTTAATTCCAATGGACAATGATCTGAAAGGTCTCTCGGAAGGATGCTAATATCTTGAACTTTTGTAATTAAATTTTCAGTTGTCCATGCCATTTTAATAATAATGTAATGGGAGTTGTATTCCATCACATCTAGAGGTGATGTAGAAACTGATGTTTTTATAAATGTTTTTAAAATATCAAAAAAACACAATAGAATGAAGTTGGCCATTTAAAACCTATTTATTCTCAAAGCCTGAACTGCTCACTTGAAATGTTTGTTATTTTAAAAATCCCTAGCCATTGTAAAGTCAGAGTAGAGGCGATTTCATTTTGACTCATGCTGCACAAAACCAAATAATTCAATGCTATATCTGATGACATATGATAAGAAGTGTAATGCAATGTCATACACTGTGCTTGTTTATAATTTAACCTCAATTCAACAACAATTTGGTCTGTCAGAAGCAAATGCAACTGGGGAGTATCCATGCTTGTACCCATTTTGAAACAAGTACCTCTTTCCCAATGACATGCATGTGAATATCTTATTCTGGTAGGTTGCTGTGACACCAAGCCTGCCCCACCTCTTAGGCCTAATATGATACCTATCAACCATACTATCTTTCCCTGCTAAACCAATCAGCCTCATTTATAATCTACCTTTCTCTCTTGTGCTGGGTCATATAATCCCGTTCAAATAAGATAATCACTGGCTGCCTATTTGCTACTGGGCAGAATTCAAAGTGCTGGCTCTGGCCTATAAAGCCCTAAAAGGCCCTGGCTCAGTTTACCTGTCCAAATACATCTCCCTTTACGAACCACCAGAAAGACTAAGATCTTCTGGGGAGGCCCTGGTCTTGGTCCTGTGACGGTCAAACACTCTGCCACAGGTGTGTGACGGGGACGAAAGACAGGGTCTTCTCAGTCATTGCCTCCCGGCTATGAAACTCCCTTCCTGACAATATTAAATCAGCCCCCTCCCTCCTGTTATTCTGGAGGATGGTGAAGCGGTGGGACCAAGCCTTTGGGGCAGTGCAATGAGGTAATAATAGAATGGTGTCCTGAGATGGTTTTTAAGCAACTGATTTTAAAGTGTATATAAGTGATTTTAATGTTTGTATATATTTATGGCTTTATGTCCCGGCATTGAATCTTTGCCGTATATATGTTGGGCTCCGCCCTGAGTCCTCTGCAGGGTGAGAAGAGCGGAATACAAATGTTTTAAATAAATAGATAAATAATAAATAATATGGATTTTATATTGCAATGTAGATGGAACCATCCTGTGACATGCATAATGTTTCATATGAAATAAACACCAAACATTGTATTGCATTGAAAGGCCTTATATTATATTTCCACCATTTAATTTGCTCTTTAGAATTTTTCTGATCTTTTGGACATATTCTTTGTTGACCACATTTTTCACGTGTCCATGCTTGATATTGTCCAGCTGTAGTATGCCCAGATATTTATAGGCTTGAGGCTGATTGCATTTTATACTTTGTCCATTTGGCATCTCTATGCCCTCAATTTCTTTAATGCCACTGTGGCACATTTGTCTAGGTCAAACTCCATACTGATGTCAGTGCTTATTTATTTATTTATTTATTTATTTATTTACTTTGCTTATATATTGCTGTTCTCAGCCCGGGGGCGACTCACAGCGGTGTACAACATAGGAAGAACAAAATTCAAAATTCAAGACACAGTATAAAATAATTCACAATCAGCATTAAACAAAAAACATCGTTATTACTACGAAAGCCATTCCACATCGTCTCATCGTCCAACCACAATCCAGTATCATTTTCCGTTGTTCCATTCCTATAGTCATTACCAATCATTGCACTTCTTGTTCGAACGCCTTCTTGAACAACCAAGTCTTTAATTTCCTGTGCTGACTTTTTTTTCAAGATTCTGACTGTGTTGTTCAGTGAATGGATTTCAGTTTCTGATTTTCCATAAAGCTTTAGATTATCCTCTGAGGATGCTAACCACAGATGCAGGTGAAACATTAAGAGAGTATGCTGCAGGAACATGGCCATAAAGTCTGAAATACCCACAGCAACCCAGTGATTCCAGCCATGAAAGCCTTCAACAATACATTTTCTTATGGAATACCTGGTCATTTGTTTCAATGAACTACATTAGCCTAGTTTATCCATATTGAAATATAAGCTAGTGATTAGTTCATGTGATGTGATACAATTTGGAAGTGAGCCAGATTGCAATACTTTGGAAATAGGTAACATGTTTCAGAAATACCCTAAGGCTAGTTTATAAATCCAGCTTTGCCTAGATATGCAGTTTCTCATTATTAGCTTTATGATTTTATGAATAGGTCTCATTAGAAAATAAATATCTATATAATGGAACATTTTATAAAATTGTATCGGTGATGGGTTGCATTTTCTGTTGGCTCAAGACCTGGCCAGGCTACAACTCCCAACCGCTCCAGATGTGGTTGGCTGGATTTTTCCTCTGCCTCAGATCTGGCTGGATTGGAATTGACAATGGTGCAGGTCTCTGGATGATGCGTGGCAATTTCGACAGGAGGTCTGATTAGGCCACCAGTTGGGTCATTAAGGGGAGGTGTAGCTGGTTTGGTCCAGATCCATCATGGGTGGGATTCAGAAGGCTTTCTGGATGTGGCTGGACTACCACTATCCTCCATCAACCCCAGAGGCGGCCCTAGGTAATTTTCAATGGTAAGCAAACAGTATTTTGGCACCCCCAACCAATCACTGATATATATTTTCTGTTTGTCATGGGAGCTCTGTGTGCCATATTTGGTTCAATTCCATCACTGGTGGAGTTCAGAATGCTCTTTGATTTTAGGTGAACTATACATCCCAGTAACTACAACTTGCATATGTCAAGGTCTATTTTCCCCCAAGAGCACCTCAAGAGCACCCCTTGGCAAAATCAACTATACTGCAAATGCTTACTTTGCGTAATGAGTTGAGCCGCCCCTGAGTTGACCCTCTCCCCTTCTGAACTCTTCAATTATTTTAAGTTGCATAATTACGTTCTATATGTGCCAAATCCAGATCCATCAAGTCATCTAGCAACCTTTGTGATACAAAAAAACAAAACAAAACAAAACATAATACTTTGAGTTTTATATACAACGTATGTGTATGGATAGATGTATGTATGGCTTTGCCTTTAGGTGATTTGAATACATTTCATTTTGGCTGTATTTGCAGAGATCTGTTTAGAAAGTACAGGTAATAATGGCAAAAGATACTCTGTTACATCCTGCCTTGGACAAAGAGTCTGGGGAGCAGTTTCTTCAGGAAGCATTCCAGGTCCTGATAGAAGAAGGCGTGAGAAAAGGGATGGATGTCTCTGAAAAGGTAAGACTTCTTCTGAGTGCTATTGATCTCTGTACTTCCCAGCCTAACTCCGCAGCTGATGTAAGAAACAAAACTTGGGAATTTACGTTTCAAAAATAATTAGTTGCAATGTGCACCACTCAAATCTATTTCAGTTACTTTGAAAACACTACGGAATAGTGCAAGCTACTTGCCTGTGATGCAAAACAGATTTGAATACCTTTAGGTTACATGCACCCTGCAATTATTTAATTCTTCAAAAGCAGTTTGCCTACAAGGCAAAAGGAATAATGTGATTGCATTAAATGATCAGTATAGATGGAGCCTATGACCTAGCTGAGAGCCATGTCAGCCTTTGTATGTAGATGAGGACAGATTACCATCTTCTCAGTGCAAAACTCTGGAGCGAGTGGTTGCTTCCCAGCTCCAGGGATTCTTGGATGAAACTGATTATCTGTACCCATCACAGGCCTGGCCATGGTATTGAGATGGCTTTAATCACCTTGATGGATAACCTCCGCAGGGCGAGTATGTCCTTATTGGTTCTCTTTTATATCTCAGTGGCTTTCAATACCATCGATCATGGTATCGTTCCGGGGCAACTCTCCAGAATGGGCTTTGATGGCACTGCTTTACAGTGGTTCCACTCCTTGGCAAAGTTGGTGAAGCTGGGGGACACCTGCTCAGATCCCTGGCCTTTAACCTGTGGGGTCCCGCAAAGTTCTATGCTTTTTCCCATGCTTTTTAACATTTACATGAAACCACTGGGCGAGGTCATCTGAGGTTTTGGAGTTCGGTGCCATCTCTATACAGATGACACATAACTCTACTACTCATTTCCACCTAATTCCAAGGAAGCCCCTTGGATTCTGGACCAGCATCTGGCTGCTGTGATGGGCTGGATGAGGACCAACAAGCTGAAGTTAAATCCTGACAAGGCAGAGTTCCTCCAGATCAGTTGTTCGGCTGATTGGGGTATAGGGTGGCAACCTGTGCTTGATGGGGTCACACTCCTCCTGAAGACACAGGTCCACAGTCTGGGAGCCCTCCTGGACTCAACGCTGACACCTGATGCCCAGGTGTCGGCGGTGGCTGGGAGGGCTTTAGCACAGTTAAAACTTGTGCATCAGCTGCAACTGTACCTCGAGAAGTTTGACTTGACTATGGTGGTCCATGCCATAGTTACCTCAAGGTTGGATTACTGTAATGCACTCTATGTGGGGCTGCCCCTGAAGATGGCCCAGAAACTGCAGTTCATGCAAATATCGGTGGCCAGATTTTTAATAGAAGCACATTATAGGGAGCCGTCAACCCCGCTGTTTAAAAAGCTCCACTGGCTGCAGATAAGTTTCTGGTCCCAATTCAAGGTGCAGGTCATTACCTATAAAGCTCTAAACAGTACATGACCTGCCTATCTTCCCAACTGCTTCTTCCCCTACAAACCCACATGCTCTTTAAGATCCCCTGGGGAAGCTTTTCTCTTGCTTCCACCTCTGTCTCAGGGATGGCTGATGGAGATGAGAGAAAGGGCCTTCTCACTCGTGCCCCCCCCCCCCGGCTCTGGAACTCCCTCCCCAGGGAGATGAGGCTAGCACCCTCTCTTCCCACCTTCCACAAGTACTTAAAAATGTGGATGTTCTGCTGTGCTTTTGACTAGGCGATTCCCTGGACAGCCAGCCCCAGTTAGGACCCAAAAGTCTTGTCCTCAAGCACTTTACGATTGTTATATCAAAATCCTTAATGGTAAATCATTCTTATTCTCATTGCTGCTATATGATGTTTGCACTTTAATCATTAACTCTATCCTCTAATGTTGTGGCACCAGTCCACCCACCTACGATGAGACATTGAACTTTGCTATTTCGTTGTTTTGATGTTCATTTTATATATGTTTAATGTTGTTGTTTTATTTCAGTATATTGTTTTTTGTTATTTTGTTGATATGCATTTTAATATGTTACGTGGTAACTGTTCTGTTGGACTTGGCCCCATTGTAAGCTGCCCCAAGTCCCTTTGGGGAGATGGAGGCGAGGTATCAAAATAAAGTTATGATGAAAGTTATTTTTAGTTGTGATCCCTTGGCTGTGGAACTCCCTCCCTAATGATATCAAACTGGCCCCCTCCATCCTGGTTTTCAGGAAAAGAGTGAAAACCTGTCCATGGGATTAGGTGTTTGGATAGTGCAATATAGATCTGGCATAACTGTAGCAACACAAATAACAACTTCTGGAATAGGTATCATGGTTTTAACAGTTTTACGATATTATGTTTTTATCTGTATTTATTTATATGATGTATCATATTTTATTTGATTGTATATGTGGCATTGAATATTGCCATATTGTAAGCCGCTCTGAGTCCCCTTTGGGACTAAATAAAATAAATAAATAAACTGCTTTCGACTTCAGGCAGTAAAATGTCTTCAGGCCATTTTGAGTGACTGTCTTTCTCTGCATAAAGGACGGGGCTAGCACTGCTCTTTATCCCCTTAATCATTACTTTCTAGTGTTTTCAATGCCCAAAGTGGAGAGCCAATATGATAATAGGTACTCCCTTCATGTGGGAGATATAGTTTCCCCTTTAGGTAAACAAAGATTAAGGACATGTTGGTTTAAGTTACATTTATTGTAGGGGTCACATCACAAAGGAGCACCAGAGATCATAAAAGAGAAAGAATTGCTCAATCAGATTAGACAAGAGGGGTCCAGACTTCCAGTTTCTTATGACCATATGAGACCTAGAACACCATCTATATCATGAGTAGAATAGGAATATTCAGTTAGATGTGTTATTTATATATCTGTTATGTGTTAGAGGTTATTTTTCTTTTTAACTTCTGCTGAGTGTGAATTAGGCTGTTTGTAATGTTCTAATATCTCCCGAGCAATGATTGAAGGAATGTGTCTTCATGTATGAGATACTCTTTTACTGAGGTAAGGTTGCTTGATCAGAAAAAAGCTTTCAATTAAGTATTTCCTCTTTCTTCATATGCCTTTGCATATTGGTCAACCATCCTGTTTGTAGGTGTGTGATTGGAAAGAGCCCAAGGAGCTGAAACAAATTCTGGACTTTGATCTAAGAGAAAGTGGGAAAACAAATAAGAGGTTGTTGGAATGTTGCCAGGATGTTATCAGATACAGTGTGAAAACATGTGAATATCTTGCACTGACAACTAACTTAGAGAGAGTAGATGGGCTTGTGATATTGTTTGTTTTCCACATAGCTATTGTGAGACTGTGATCCTCAGTTTAGTACAGTCTGTTATTTCTCAGTTTATTATTCTTTTCAATTAAGAGCTGTTTAACAGTTAAATTGACTGCTTCAGAGCGAGGTGGGCTCTTTCTCTTTGGAGATCTTTTGTTGTGGATATTATTCAGCAAGATACAGCCTGTTTTCATTTTAAAACATATTCTAAATTTCATTTCTATTGAAACCAATGTAACAAGGAGATAACAATGAAAGTCTCATTTATTTAAATAAGAATAAAGATTTAATCTGAATCCAATACACTGCATCTTCAGAACACAACAAACAAACAAACAAACAAACAAACAAACAAACAAACAAAGTGGATGGCTGGGAAAATAATGCCATCCCCTAATTCCAAGTGTAAATCTATCCCTTTTGTGTTATGTGAACTATGATTGCATAAGTAACATAAAATCAGCAGTTGGTGATTTCTAGTTATTCACTTTGTGATTAATAATGCTGTTTGCTCTTACATGTTCTAACAAACACTGTGAACTCCACTTACCAGTTTTATTTTAGCTGACATCTTAAAATATTTTCCATTCACTGTGCTTCCCTTGTTGAGCAACTGCAGTGATGAAGTTTACATTTGCCATAAGTTTCAAGTAGGTTTTTGAATATGGTCCTTCAGATAGTGTGGACCTACAGTTCCTGGAATATTTCACTAATGACTATGCTAACTAGGATTGATGAGAATTGCAGTTCAATACCTTATGGAGACCACTTGGCTTGCATCTCTAGGGCTGTTCCTGATTTCTTCTTGACGAACAGTACTGGAGCCTTCATTGGAGACTGGGAGGGCTGGATGAAACCCTTACATAGATTTGTATCCAAAAACTCTTGGAGAGCAGCCTGCTCTGGTTCTGAGAGAGAGTACAAATGACCATGAGGTATCGGCACTCCTGGCTCCAAATCAATGGCACAGTCATAGGTCCGATGCGGCGGTAGTCTTTCTGCTTCCTTTTCATTGAAGACATCCCAAAAATCTGAATATTTTTTGGGGAGTGTAACAAGAATTTCCACTTCTTGAGCTTGGCAGATTTGGCCCACCAAACTTTGAGGCAAATTTCAATTCCCTTCGAGACCATGAAATGTTGGGGTCATGCAGGGTCAGCCAGGATAGCCCGAGGATGACGGGAAAGTGGAGAACCTTGGTCACCAAAAAGGAGATCTCCTCCATATGTTCTCGAAACCACATCTGCGTTGGCACTGTCCATTGACTGGTGGGACCCGACTTTAGAAGTCGACCATCTATGGCTTGAACAACTCGAGAGTCTTTTAAATCTCTATATTGTAATCTAATGGAGTCAGCATAATACTTGTCAATAAAGTTGTTAGTTGCACCTGAATCCAACATGGCATGGACCAAAACTGGCCCTTTCTTGGGTGACCACAATGTGACCAGTAACAAAAATAGCACTCCAGTCTGAGGCTCTTGGGTATGGGTATCAACCGAGCTGGCGAGCCTCTCTACACTCGGTCAATCCCTTCTCCCACCGGTTGCTGGATGGACCTCCAAAGTGTTGGCATCCCCTGCTGCCCCTTCACTTGCTGCTGAAGCCATCCACACCACAAGCTGTTTCTTGATAGGGCATTCTCGTTCAAAAATGTCTGCCAGCCCCGCAGTACCAGCATAAGTTCAACCACTGGCGCTGGGCTTTTTCGGCTGCATCGATCCAGGGTCACACCTGCCCCAATTGCATCGGCTCATCTTCTGCCGGAGCTGTGGGAGAGCTGGGCTGCCAAGGCATGTGGGGAACTGGGTTGGTCATGGGTCCCTCTCCCGAGGCCTGTTCGCCGACTCCACTTTCACCAGTTGACAATCATTACCTCCAGCCGGAAACACAGTTTCACGAATGAGTCAGGAGGCTCGACTCTCCACAGTTCCATCTTCAACTCATGGTTCAAGTCCTCCATGAACTGTCTTCTTAAGAGCTCATCACTCCAACACAACTGTTTGGCCAGTACGCTGAACTCGGAAATGTACTGCGCCAAAGGTTGGTCTCTCTGGAGCAAGTGTCACAACTTGCAGCCAGTCAATTCCCGTGTAGTAAAACTGCCCTAAGTCACCTGGATGTGGATCAAAAAATCCGGAGCACACTTTAGAATGACCACTTGAGAGTCAAAGAGAGCGGTGGCCCATGCAGCCGCAGGGCCATCAAGCAAACTGAAAATCAAAGTCACTTTTAAATTCTCATTGGGAAATTTCACTTCCTGAGCCGTCAAATAGGCTAAACATTGTCTTTTGAAAATCTGTACCTCGTGCGCCTCACCCGAAAATTTGGCAGAACCAAAACCATGACAAGATTCAAAGGCAACAAGAGTCTGTGAGTCCAAAAGTATTTATTTATTTATTTATTTAAAACTTTTATATCCCAATCTTCTCTACCTCCATAGAGGGACTCAGACTCCAGGAACACAAAACCAAAGACACATGAAAGTATAGGAACAAAACCTGAGCATTGAATCCAAGGCATGAAAAGTTACAGGAATATCCACATGAATGTTAACCCAAGGGACAAGAAACTTGAAAACAAGACAGGTATTGCTGTCTAAGCTAAACGTTGGTTCCCCTGAAAGCACAATCTCAGTTACCCTCATATATAGTCAAAACGCCATGCCTTTTACCTTGAGAAGCCTTGGGAGGAGCCCTCTTTTCAATTAATCTTTGAGAGCACTCAAATGTATTTATCCATGCTTTCAAACCTGCTTCAGCTCAGAATAGTGTTTCTCCTCTCAATAAATGCCTGGAGGAGGTACTGGGCTGGATGAGGAAAAACAAATTGAAACTGAATCTAGACAAAACAGAGGTGCTTGCCATCAAGGGTCCCAACCTGGGAATGGAGGTGTATCAACCAGTTCTGGAGGGTTACACTCCCGCTGTAAGCCTATGTTCACAGCTCAGGAGTGCTCCTGGATCTGCCTCTCCAAATATCAGCCCAGGTAAATGGCATATCAGCTTCGGCTGATATGCCAGCGACGCCCATTCCTAGATTTGGAGGACCTTAAGATGGTAGTGCATGCACAGGTAATCTCAAGGCTGGACTTCTGCAATGCACTTTACATTGGGCTACCTTTGTACCAAGTTCAGAAACTTCAGTAGGTTCAAAATATAGCAGCCAGATTGGTTATGGGAACATCCAGGAGTGAACATATTACACCAATACTAAAGTCACTCCAATGGCTGCCATTCAGTTTCTGGGCAAAGTATAAGGTGTTGGTATTGACCTTTAAAGCAATGAAGGATTGGTGTCACTTTCTTGCTTGCAAACTAGACTGAACAAGATTTCCACAATTAGCAAATACATGTATGGCCTTCAAAAATAAATTACAGGCATGCTTCTCTCCCTGACTGAGACTATGGCATAGGAGAAGGAGAAGATTTACCCAATGACCTGCACTAGAGTCCGTTCCCCTCCCAATCACATTTCCTAGTCAGCTTAATATAGAAGAATGGCAGTGATTTTGAAGAAATACTGAGGGATTCCTTAGGAGTAGGAACAAATTGATCTTCCCAATAGCAGAAGGAAAAATGCCATGTGCTTCTGCCTGGA
The DNA here is from genome assembly GCF_025583915.1 of Anolis sagrei ordinatus. Taxonomy (NCBI): domain Eukaryota; kingdom Metazoa; phylum Chordata; class Lepidosauria; order Squamata; family Anolidae; genus Anolis; species Anolis sagrei. Next base: position 119,874,176 of record NW_026845477.1, on the reverse strand, counting down.
AGTTTTTTTCAGTAATGGAGCAGAGAAGAGGAAAAACTTTTTAAAAGATCAGCTGGGGGTTGTTATGGCCTAGGAATAACAGGACCAAGCACGTGGGGTCACTCTTGTCCAGAATGTATTCTGAAAGAAAGAAGAAGAAACGAAAGTACAAGAGAGTGAAAGATCATTCAAGAGACAAATGGACATCTAGGAAATCGAGTTAGATTTGGGTGCAGATAACAAGTTAAGCATATGTTTGGACTCCAAGAGGAGAGCATAAAATACAATTTTCACATTAAGGTGCTTTCTAGATGTTGCGCACTTCTGCTCCCAGAATCCCTTTCCAAAAGCCTTTAAAGGTGAAGGCAGTAGGAGCCACAATCAACAACAGGATCAAGCTGGGGAAGACTTCACTGTTATAGACAACGGCATCCAAGAAGGTTATGGACAATGTCAGAGAATTTGGGAATTTGTATGGTCTGTGTTTCTTTCCAAGTAAAAACTACTATGGGTGTCTTGCCCATGGGCCTCTATGGAAGCAATGCTGGGCAGTCCGGACTTGAAAGAGCAGGATGCTGTAGCACAATGTTTCTCATCCTTCCTAATGCCGCAACCCCTTAATACAGTTCCGCATGTTGTGGTGACCCCAACCATAAAATTATTTTTGTTGCTATTTCATGGTAATTTTGCTACTGTTATGATTTGTAATGTAAATATCTGATATGCAGGATGCATTTTCATTCACTGGACCAAATTTGGCAAAAATACACGATACACGCAAATTTGAATACTGGTGGGGTTGGTGGGGGACTGATTTTGTTGTTTGGGAGTTGTAGTTGCTGAGATTTATAGTTAATCTACAACCAAAGAGCATTATGAACTCCACCAATGATGGAATTGAACCAAACTTGGCACACAGAACTCCTATGGCCAACAGAAAATACTGGTGGGCATTGACCTTGAGTTTTGGAATTGTAGTTCACCTACATCCAGAGAGCACTGTGGACTCAATCAATATTAGATCTGCATCAAACTTGGCACAAATCCTCATTATGCCCAATTGTGAACACCAGTGGAGTTTGGGGATAATAGATCTTGATACTTTGGGAGTTGTAGTTGCTGGGATGTATAGTTCACCTACAATCAAAGAGCCACTCAGAACCTCCCCACCTGCTTTAAGGGACTCACTGGCATGAACCTCCCTCCAGCCCCACACGCTCTCCCTTGCTCACACATGTGCCTCACGCTGTCATGTGCTGAGCACACCTGCTCTCCCCTCCACACTTGGAGTCTCAGAAATAGCCCTTCCCTTGGCTGAGAGGCTGGCCAGTCACAGCAGAGGAAGGCTTTTGGTGGGAGAATTCACCATCTATTTCCAAAAAGGAAGAGAAGGACAGGCAGAGAGATCTTCAGCCTTCTCTGTCAAAGGGGTTCCTAAGACCATCAGAAATATATGTTTACTGATAGTATTTGGCGACACCTCTGAAACCCACTGGCGACCCCCCAGGGGTCCCGACCCCCAGGTTGAGAAATGCTGCTCTAGCAGATGAACCACTGAGCTCCAGCAGGCCTTTACATATATATTTCAGAATCCTTAAAAATTCTATATTTCCTGTACTGTTAAAATTAGTGAGGTGCGAATATGTTTTTTTAAAGTATTTTTCTGTAAAATGTAATGGAACGAATTGACCAATTATAGTAGTAATGTAGCAACAGCTATTAGGCCTGTCGGTTTTAATTCGTTATTTCGTTATTTCGTTTTAAATTCGTTAATTTTTGCATTTACGGTACGATAACAAAACAATATTTCAAACCCGGAAGGGTTTTAAAATATCGAAACGTCAACTCCAAGAGTATTTACGAGCTTTCGCTCGTTTTGTAAATGGGGCGGACGGGCGGGGCGAAGGGGCGCCGCGAGCGCGCACCCAGTGAGCCAAGCCCCGCCCCTGCCTCTCTCTCTCGCGTTCCCTCCTTCCTCCCACTTCTTTCCTTCCTTCTCTCTCTCTTTCCCCCTTTCTCTCTCACACACTCCCTCGTTTCCCCTCTTTCTCTCTCTCTTTCGCGTCCCTCCTTCCTCCCCCTTCTCTCTTTCACTCCATCCTTCTCTCTCACTCCCTCCCTCTTTCTCTCTCACACACTCCCTCCTTTCCCCCCCTCGTCTCTCTCGCGTTCTCTATCTTTCTCTCAGCCTGCTGGCCTCATCCTCATTCGTTCTCTTCTTGCTTTAATTCCTGTCACTACCTCCTTCCTTCATTCCTTAATTCTTTCATTACTCTCTATAATCTCTAGAGCAACATAAAAACAAGCACATTGTCCATCTATTTCCTCTTTATCTATCTATTCGCGTCACTCCTTCCTACCACCTGCTCCTGCTCCACCACCACCTTCTTACTCCTCCTCTATTTCTTTTCTCTCACACACTCCCCCTTTCTACCTATTTATATCTACTCATATTGCTCACGCCCCAGTTCTCTCCTCCCTCTCCCTCTCTCTCTGTCTCCTTCCCTCCTTCTCTCTTTCTCTCGTCTCTGCCTAGCCTCACTCCCACCTTTCTTCTCTCTTCCTTCCTTCCTTCCTTCCTTCCTTCTCTTTCTCTCCCGGAGGGCGCAGGAGCCGGGCCCCCGGAGGCGGAGCGCAGGAGCTGCATCCAGGCTTGCTGTGAGTTTTCTGGGCTGTATGACCATGTTCCAGAAGCATTCTCTCCTGACATTTTGCCCACATCTATGGCAGGCATCCTCAGAGGTCTGTTGGAAACTACTGGCAAATGGAGTTTGGACAGCTTGATTGGGATTAAATGGCCTTGTAGCTTCAAAGTCTGGCTCCTTCCTGCTCAGGGGAATCCTTTGTTGGGAGGTGTTAGCTGGGTCTGACTGATTCTTGTCTGGAATTCCTCTGTCTGTATAGTAGGCCTGTGCGGTTTCGTTTTCCATTTTAAAATATTTTTTAATATTATTTTTTAATATTATTTTTAATATTATTTTTTAATATTATTTTAATATTATTCCTGCTCAGGGGAATCCTTTGTTGGGAGGTGTTAGCTGGGTCTGACTCAAACCCGCTATGTCTGTATAGTAGGCCTGTGCGGTTTCGTTTTCCATTTTAAAATATTTTTTAATATTATTTTTAATATTATTTTTAATATTATTTTAATATTATTTTAATATTATTCCTGCTCAGGGGAATCCTTTGTTGGGAGGTGTTAGCTGGGTCTGACTCAAACCCGCTATGTCTGTATAGTAGGCCTGTGCGGTTTCGTTTTCCATTTTAAAATATTTTTTAATATTATTTTTAATATTATTTTTAATATTATTTTTTAATATTATTTTTAATATTATTTCAGGGGAATCCTTTGTTGGGAGGTGTTAGCTGGGTCTGACTCAAACCCGCTATGTCTGTATAGTAGGCCTGTGCGGTTTCGTTTTCCATTTTAAAATATTTTTTAATATTATTTTTTAATATTATTTTTTAATATTATTTTTAATATTATTCCGACTCAGGGGAATCCTTGTTGGGATGGTGTTAGATGGGTGACTTCAAAACCACGCTATGTCTGTTTATAGGAGCTCTTGTCTGTTGGAGGCAAGTGTGAATGTTGCCATTGGACAGCTTGATTGGGATTAAATGGCCTTTTAGCTTCAAAGTCTGGCTCCTTCCTGCTCAGGGGAATCCTTTGTTGGGAGGTGTTAGCTGGGTCTGACTCAAACGCGCTATGTCTGTATAGTAGGCCTGTGCGGTTTCGTTTTCCATTTTAAAATATTTTTTAATATTATTTTTTAATATTATTTTTAATATTATTTTTAATATTATTTTAATATTATTATTAAATAATACAAAAAATATTCTAAAAATTCGTTAATAATTACAAAATTTCGTAAATACCAAAACTTTTTTTGGAAAAGTTTTGTAATTATTTTAAATATCGAAACAAAAAAACACCCCAATTACAAAACGATTTTAGAAACAAATTTTTTCTTGATCAAACAGGCCTAACAGCTATACTTCTACTAATGTTTTATTTATAGAATAAAATCCCTTTCACCAATTATGAATGATATAAACACCCAATATCTTCAGGAAATGGCTCCGAACAAGTGTACACAACTTATGTATGTAGACTAATTCCTCTTGTACCTGATTTAATACAAAATAACACTTTAACTAACATGTGAAGAAGGAGCAGCTACTTTGTCTCCTAAGTTGATACTTTAATTGAATTTTTAATTTTTAATTTATCATTCCTTAAACTTGTAAGAAACAGAGAGAACTGAAAATCATATCCTTGTGAATATCTGCAGACTGAATATTCTACAGTCTTGATGGTTTTTCAGGTTATCTACATGTCAGCATTCAAGTACTTTGGATTCAAGAAGCACTCATCAAGCTGACATTGGTTGCTTTCAGTCCTAAGAGACATCAGCTCCCACTGACATTTAATAATAATAATAATAATAATAGTAATAATAATAATAATAATAATAATAATCTTTATTTGTACCCTACCACCATCTCCCCGTTGGGGGCTCGGTGCGGCTTACATGAGGCCAAGCCCAAAACAACAATTACATAAAATAAAACAAAACCGAAAACACAAATAATGAACAATAATAACACAATTACATAATTTAGAAGTTCTTCTCTCATCTACTGAGATTTCCGAAATGTCCTGTTTGTGAGATCATACTGGAAGTATGTCAATAGAAATGTTTCACTGTGGGTTAATTTACCAATTTCACTCTAACAGAGTAGGAAACAATTGAACCATAATATAGGCTTGTACGAGAAAAGAGCAGAAAATTGTACTTCTGTGAGTCAATATGCTCACCTTCTGGACTGGACAGTGGATCCGGGCATACCATTCTAGGGGTTGTATGGTCAGCAGAAGTGCTACACTGCACAGCAAACGAATCCATAATATGATGTTTGAGTTGGGCACTCCCAAGATATCTGTGAAGAAGATTGGTGGAAGATTAGCTGTGCTTAGTGGATTATAATGCGCAAAAGGGATCTCTGGGTTTTGTGACCTATCCCTGTTCTATAGTTCTTTATTCCCATGTTCATAAAATAGCACATTCCCTATTTCATGGGCCCTAGTTAGAATGAAACTTATTTAATTTGTTTTCAGAAAAGTCATATCCTATGAGGAAAACAACAAGGAATACAAGCCCACTGATGAGCAGGGTTAGGTGGACAATAAGGCAGGAAGGGAGAACCTTTATCTTTCTGTATATTTTAGACTGCAGCTTTTACAGTATTTTACCATTGGGCATTTGAATTGGAGTGGAAATCCAAAACATCTGGATAGATATTCCCTATCCCTGACATAAGAGATATAACATGAATGTTATGCCTATTTTGCTTGTAACATTAGAACTAACAATAAAGAAATCTATTTTTTTTTGCAAGTAGAAATATTAAACCATTGAAGACGAGTAAGCATCTACAGTAAGGCTGCCATTGGTTTTGTCAGATGGATACATGCACACACATTGTACCCAAACATTTTCCTTGAGCCATACAGGCTTTAACCCTAGTATGTGTGTGTGTATGTGTCAGAACTATAGAGTAGTTCCGACATACAGGCAGCATCTTATAAAAGTGGTTATGGGGTTGACATGGCCACCAATGCTCAAAACTGACATAGAAAACAGTGCTTAAAAATTTAAGAATGTTTGCATCACAATTTTGCTTAAACACACTTAAATACTAAAGCAACCTTTAAAAAGTCCACAGGTGGACAACGTGTCATGGTACTGCTTGAGGCTCCTGGCACTATTATTATTATTATTATTATTATTATTATTGTTTTACTGACACAAAACACAGTATGTCACAGCAAACAAGATCTATATGCTGGATTTTGTATCACAAAATCACAAGTTGAACACTTCCCAAGCGTCTAGGACTGTGTGATGTATTTTCGAATGATGCGCGCAGATCCAAGTAAGGTGGCCTTTTGCAGTTGACAGATTGTGATTTTGTCAATGTTTATTGTTTCAAAATGCTGGCTGAGATCTTTTGGCATGGCAGTTAGTGTGCCAATGACCACTGGGACCACCTGTACTGGTTTATGCCAGAGCCTATTATTATTATTATTATTATTATTATTATTATTATTATTATTATTTTGTACATTTGTACCCTGTCCTTCTCCCCCTGCCCCCGGTTTCACAACAAGCACTCGTTCGAGTGCTAACCACAGTGATAGACATATTTAAAAGAAATCATCAAAATACATTACATTAAAAACTTTTTTGTGTTCCCAAAGTTTTCCAGAGAATAAAAATATTTTTGCTTATTCCTTAATGCCCCCCAAATGCACTTTAGGGTTGTGAAGGACATTTCCACCACTTTTGGACATGTGCTATGGATGTGTCGTCTATTCCTCCCCCCCCCCCTCCCCTCCCGACACACACTCATTTTGCACCAGTGAGCCAATTTAGGACAGAAGAGCTCTTCTCGAAATCTGAAACTTTGCTGTTACTTTTCTTGATAAATATGGCTTTTCCCTACATTTCTAATTTCTTTCTCCTTTCCTGCTCTTTATCTTTTTTTTTCATTGTAATGTTTTGTATGTTGCTGGCATCTATTATTGCCATTGTAAGCTGCCCTGAGTCCACCCTCGGAGGTAGAGAAGGATGGGGTATAAATGTTCAAAATAAATAAATAAATAAATACATCTAGTGGCGAATGCAGGAGAGAAGAGCCAATATTCAGAGCTAGATGATGACAACTTAACAAGCAGCTTGGGCTTCTTTTTTCCACTGTTACATGTGGTGGTGAGGACTGTCACAAAGGTAAGGTGACTGAGCCAACTTTATTCCTCTGCATTTTACATTTAGTTATGATTGGATGTATAGTGACTAAATATTGATTTAAAAAAACATTTTATGGTTGTCCTTTAGAAACCTTTTCTTGTGTCTTATATATTTGCAGGCATGGATTTTCAAACCCCAATATATTCAATATTAAGACGATTTCTGCTCTCATGGGTCGTTTAAGGTAGTACTGACCTGCTGCGACGGAAATAAACCAGAATATGGACAGAAGTGGGTTGAAGAAGCCAAGACTCATCATGAAGATATATTCATGAAAAGCACCTGAAACAATGAAGGTGGACAACACAGCCACAGGCCGGGCCTTTGATTTGAATACCTGGAAGGCAAGAAGCACAGGTGAGCCACATGGTGGAATCATATAGAAAGCATCTGAGCATTTGATGAAAGAGTGTGAATTGTTCTTCCAGGTTGGAAATGGATTGCCAGGCTTGAATAACTGATCTGCCAAATGTTGTTGGATGCAGATGCCGTTATGCCACCTACCCTGATCATTGGACTACTTGCATTGGATGGTGGGGCTTTAAGTAAAAATTTTTTGGCAAAGAATGTGGACAAACATGGTTTTCCCATCCCTGCTGTATGTGCCTCTCTGTCTCTATCTTCTCTATTCACTCAATGAACTGGACTTCCTTTAAATCTGTTTTACCAAGACTTACCTTTTTTCCTCCCCCCACCCCATACCCATATTACAATTTCCATAAGAACTTTAACTTCATCCATGAACGCAGCTTTTCACATCTTTGTACAATATTTACATTGACTTTTTATTCATTCAGTATATTTCAACCAATTCTCTTTAATTTTTCTCATTTTATTTTCCTTCTTAACCTCACAGATTACACTTGCTATAATATTTGATTGGACCCGATCAAATAAGTTATTATTCCAATTTATCATATTCTTTTTTTCATCTTTCCAACCCAAAGCTATTATTTCATTTCCTGCAAAAATAATTGCTCTTAATAAATCTTGATTTTTTATTGATCTTATTGTTTCCTAAAATGCCCATTAATATCAGCTCTATTTTTACTTGAAGTGGCATTTGAAATAATTTCTCCATTTTTTGTTATTTGTTTCCAAAATATTTTTGCCTTTGGACATTCCCACCACATGTGAGCATGCCAGCCTTTGCTTAATCCATAGTGCCAACACGTTGAACTTTTACCAAAAATATATTTGATAGTTGTGCTGGGGTTCGATACCATTTCCAAATAAATTTCCTTTCCATTTCTTTGTACTTCTCTATTTTGATTTTTCTAGCCTCTTTTTAAGTCCTCTATTATTTGTCTTGTAAGTACTCTCTCTTTTTGTCATTTATTTTATAATGTTCTTATAATATATTCCTCTTCTTTGATCATCCATTTGAATATTACTTTAACTAGCTCTTTCTCTGAATTCTGTGCTTTTCTGATTGTCTTCCATCATACTCTACCTACCTATACATTCTTCATATTTTCCTTGTTTCAATTTATGATATAAACCTAGTATATTCCTGACTGCAGCCAGGAAATCAGAAGATGTTTACTTTTTGGGAGGAGAGCAATGACCAATCTCGATAAAATAGTGAAGACTGGCAATGAAGATGTACATAGTTAAAGAAATGTTATTCCCCGTAGTAACCTATGGATGTGAGAGCTGGACCGTAAGGAAGACTGAGCGAAGGAAGATAGATGCTTTTGAACTGTGGTGCTGGAGGAAAATTCTGAGAGTGCCTTGGACCATGAGAAGATCCAACCAGTCCATACTTCAGGAAGTAATGCCTGACTGCTCACTGGAGGGAAGGATATTAGAGGCAAAGATGAAGTACTTTGGTCACATCATGAGAAGACAGGAAAGCTGGGAGAAGATAATGTTGCTGGGGAAAATGGAAGGAAAAAGGAAGAGAGACCAACCAAAGGCAAGATGAATGGATGGTATCCTTGAAGTAACTGGCTTGACTTTGAAGGAGTTGGGGGTGGCCACGGCCGACAGGAAGCTCTGGCATGCGCTGGTCCATGAGGTCACACAGAGTCGTAAGCGATTGAACGAATAAATAACAACAAAGTATCTTAATCCAATTTTTATTTCCTATTTTGTCTATTATTCTGTTCATGGGAATAAGGTGGCCATTCATATTATATAAATCTTTAATCCTATATTATTTTTTACCAAGTCTCACTTACCCACAGAAGGTCCTGATAGATATAATAGTACAGCCAATCATGTACTACTACATTCCAGTTCCGAATGAATGCAGAGAAAGATGTGGCATTCCACCAGTCCTGGGCAGGTGGGAAATAAAAGACTCTAAAATTAAGATGCACATTAGATTCAATGGCAAATTAGAATTGTCCAACTAAACCTGCCTGAGCAGTTGGGCAAGAGATCCCAGCTGGGGGCAGAGGAGAAAGAGGCAGTGGTGAAAATACTGGTGGAAATGCTGGTGGAAAGGCCAGATGGAGGGGTGTGGCTTCCACCAGCCTTTCTGGGGCCAGTATCTGTTTTCCACCAAGCCTGATGGAAAGGTGTGGCTTCCCATCAGCACTTTGGTGGTCACCACGACCTCACATTACATTTGATAGCAAATATTTTTTTTGTAATTGAGGTGCACATTACATTCAGTAGTGTCTTTTATTGAACTGAACATGATATATTAGAAGAAATCTTTGGGTGGTTCTACACAGGCATTATAGTGCAGTTCAAACCCTTTCTACAGGTCGGGGTGTCTGCAAAACATACACTCCCAATGTGCACTGCAGCATGCAACAAGCCTCAAACAGCATATTAAAAAAAACAACAAACTCACTGGAAAGTCATAAATTCTGCTGTAGTTGATCAGTGTATACTCTATATAGCATTCAATTCTGACAGTTGAAAAATGTGGGGCAATAATCAGGACAGGGCTAGTGCTGACACAATTGAAAGACCTAGAATAAATAGCTTATTGGGAGATACCCAAATCCTAACCCTAACCCTGACCCTGACCCCGACCCTGACCCCAAAAACCCTTAACCCTTAATCCCCTTAATCCCCTAATCCTAACACCCTAACCCCAACCCCCTAACCATAACCCAATCCTCCTAACCCTAACCTCCTAGCCCTACTGGAGAAAGAATTGGAGGAGTAAGAAGCAGAGGTGGAAGAAGTGGAGGACAAAGAAATGTAAGAAGAAGTGGAGGAAGTAGTGGAAGATAAGAAGTGGAAGACAAAGAAATGGAGGACAAAAAGATGGAGGAAAAGTGGAGGAGGAAGAGGGGGACAAAGAAATGGGGGAAGAAGTATAGGAGGAGGAAGTGTAGGAAGAAGTGGAGAACAAAGAAGTGGAGGAAGAAGAGGAGGACAAAGAAGTGGAGGATGAAAAGGAGGAGGAAGAAGTGGAGGGCAAAGAAGTGGAGGACAAAGAAATGGAGGAAGAAGTGGAGGACAAAGAAGTGGAGGGCAAAGAAATGAAGAAGTGGAGGAGGAAGAGGAGGACAAAGAAATGGAGAATGAAAAGGAGGAGGAAGAAATGGAGGAGGAAGAGATGGAGGATGAAGTGGAGGACAAAGAAGTGGAGGACAAAGAAGTGGAGGACAAAATATGGAAGAAGGAGGACGAAGAAGTGAAGGAAGAAGTGGAGAAGGAAAAGTGGAGGACAAAGAAGTGGAAGACAAAGAATTGGAGGAAGAAATGGAGGGCAAAGAAGTGGAGGTCAAAGAAGTTGGAAGACAAAGAAATGGAGGAAGAACTGGAGGATAAAGAAGTAGAGGACACAAACCCTTTAACCCCTAATCTCCTAATCCTAACCCCCTAACCCTACTGGAGAAAGATGTGGAGGAGTAAGAAGTAGAGGTGGAAGAAGTGGAGGAAGAAGTGGAGGACAAAGAAGTGGATGACCAAGAAGTGGAAGAGAAAGAGAAAGAAATGGAGGAAGAAGTAGAAGGCAAAGAAATGGAGGAAGAAGTAGAGGAGGAAGTGGAGAAAGACAAAGACATGGCAGAAGAAGTGGAGGACAAAAAATTGGAGGAGGAAGAAGTGGAAGATAAAGAAATTGAGGAAGATGTGAAAGGCATCGAGATGGAGGAAGAAGTGGAGGATAAAGAAGTGGAAGACAAAGAAATGGAGGAAGAAGTGGAGGACAAAGAAGTGGAGGAGGAAAAGTGGAGGACAAAGAAATGGAAGAAGTGGAGGAAGAAGTGGAGGACAAAGAAGTGGAAGTCAAAGAAATGGAGGAAGAAGTGAAGGACAAAAATCCCTTAACCCTTAGTCCCCTAATCCTAACCTCCTAACCCTAACCCCCTAACCCTACTGGAGAAAGAAGTAGAGGTGGAAGAAGTGGAGGAACAAATGGAGGACAAAGAGTGGAGAACAAAGAAATGGAGGAAGAAGTGGAGGAGGAAGAATTAGAGGTGGAAGAAGCGGAGGAAGAAGTGGAAGACAAAGAAATGGAGGAAGAAGTGGAAGGCAAAGAAGTGGAGGAAGAAGTGGAGGAGGAAGTGGATGAGGATAGGTATGCATGTCCTTTCTTAAATCAAGTCCTTCCAGTGATAGAGGCTTCATTTTATTGAGAGCTATCCTTTCCTTTATCCACACTAGACAGCATGCTTCATAATATAATTTCATGCCCGGGAGTCTGAAGACTCCCCACCCTTTTTTCATCTGTTAAGTTGATAAATTTTATCCTAGCCAGATGATTTTGAATCTTCCCTTGAACTTTCTCCATTTTCTGTCTGTCCTGTTTTATATCCTTTTTTTTCTTGTTGAATGGCATTGAGTTCTTTCCTTATTGATCCTATATCATCTTGAATCCCTTTTTTTTATCATATTCAGTTATTCAGAGATCTCTTTCCTCATGCTCATCATTTGATCCCGTGTTAATTTTTGATATGCATCTTGTTTTTCTGCCATATTTTGGATTTATCTCATAGGGTCTTTCATAGATATTTCTTCGGGAATAGAGTTTCTTCTAGGGTAGATTTTCTTCTCTTCTTGCTTTGCTTTGGGTGTTGCCACTTCTTACAATAATTCTTTACGTGTGGTTCTCTATTTGTTCAACTTTCTTAATTCTTCAGTTTTTCTCTTTCCAAATGTTCCAATATTTTAATTTATGTTTTTATCTGTTTATTTTATTTTGAAATTTCTTATTTCCCTCTTGCTTTCCTCTCTTCTTTTTACTGATTTTACTTTACTATTCTTGGAAAGTGCAGATCTTCCCCCGAAGAACATAGCAGTCTCCTTCTCTTCCTCCTCTGTCCCCTTTAGCTGTTCAATGTTGTCCTCGCTGTTTTCTTTTACCTCTGCCTTCTTCCTTCTTTTTCTTTCTCTTCTCCTTTGTGGTACCCTTTGTAGTGTCTGATGGCCAAATTCCTTCTTATCCTCTCACTTCACATCTGTGTCTTATCAAAGTTGTTCTATCCTTCCATCTTTATCTTCTTGCTTATCTTTCAGTTTATTTCTTTTACACTTTGTCTCCTTTTTCCCTTTTAGTTGCATCCCTCTTGACTAGTTCTCTATTTTTAGCTACTTCTATGAACTTCTATGTACTTCTTTCTGTTTTCTCTGCCCTTTCTGCAGTCTCTTACATGTTCTTTAACTCTCCACCATCTATGATCATTTCTTTCTACTATCATATTTCTGCTATCACATTGTTTTGTTTCTTTCCATGTTCCCGTCTCTTGCAGTATTACATGAGAAGAGGTCATTTCCTGTCTTCTTCCTTCCTTTCTAGCCCTTCCTTGCCTCCCTCTTTGTTGTTACAGTGGCGTACTTCTACCCTCTCTTTCTTTCCACAGCTCTATCATCCTTTTTTTTATTTAAAGAAGGAGCTCTTTGTAGATTAAACAATGAGGTTTCAAGGTCAGCCATTCCTCTATATTTCCACTCTTAATGGCAACTCCTCTCCTCACAATTATTTCTCCTCCTTACCATTCCGGTTTTTTACATCTCTTTGCACTTTCTCTTCTTATCTTTCTAATCTTTCTAATCTTACTTCCTTTAGTCTTTAGTTTTTTTTCTCCTGGCTTGCCCCTTTGGTATTATTAGTATTCTGCCATATTTGGGATGTTTGACTCGAGGAGTCTTGACACAACGAAAAAGATTATTTCTTGAACTCAGGTTTTGTTGAGCCTTTTGACTCTTCTCTTTCTTTCCTTAAAAATTCACAATGGATGGCTGTTCTGCTTGCATTCCCAGCTTTCTGTCTTTCCAACTCGCTGTACTCTGTGGGCTCCTTGTCCGGGTAAACCAGAGGTTTGCTCTTTAGGAGCGAACCCCTTCTGTGCTGCTACATGGTGTCCTTTGAGTTTTGCTGTCCCCTTCTGCCTCGATTCACAAATGGGGAGGGAGCCGAGTGCTCTACCCAGTCACTGTGGGGCCGATTCTCTGGGAGCACTCAGGAAGTCTGACCAGCCACTATGTTGCTGCATCGGAAGTCCCCAGCCATTTTATTTGGGAGCAATTTCTATGCAGATGGAGCAGAGCACAAAACAGTCCAGCCCTTTCCCTGGACCCCCACCAAACCCCTGAAATTACCTTGTAGAAGGTACGGTCAGCAAAGTGCATCATTTCAGCAAAGGCATTAAGCCAACAGTGGAGAAAGGCATAGCACAGCAGGATTATAAAATATAATGCTGTGGGGACAGAAAACATTAGTCACCTCAGTTGCATCAACTTAAAGATATGTAAATAAATAGGAGACATTTCGGGCTGCAGCATTTGCCATAGCTTGATAAATAATACTTGATAATCTGAAGATGGCCTGATTACACTCCGGCCCCTTCCACACAGCTATATAAAATCCACATTGAACTGGATTATCTGGCAGCGTGGACTCAGATAACCCAGTTCAAAGCAGATATGGGATTTTCTGCCTTGATATTCTGGGTTACAAGGCTGTGTGGAAAGGCCCTATGATAGCACATTTCTTCAATTTTAAGATACTATTGATTGCACAAGCCAACAAGTTCTTTTCATTACATATCGTTTTAGGCAATTCTCATAGAGTTTTTTTTTGCACTGAATTAAAAGCTCAGAAGTGTACAATTCATTCTTGCATGTAGATAGTTCATACTTTGCTTAAGGTCAAACAGAAGTGTCATTAGGTTCTTGTGGGTTTTTTCGGGCTATAGAGCCATGTTCTAGAGGCATTTCTCCTGACGTTTCGCCTGCATCTGTGGCAAGCATCCTCAGAGGTAGTGAGGTCTGTTGGAATTAGGACAATGGGTTGCATAGATGCAGGCGAAACATCAGGAGAAATGCCTCTAGAACATGGCTCTATAGCCCGAAAAAACCCACAAGAACCTAGTGATTCCAGCCATGAAAGCCTTCGACAATACATTGAACATCTCTACGGGGAGAAACTGTTCCAAGACACACGGAAATTGGAGAAACTAAGGACCAGGAAAGCACATCTACTGTGCTCCCTGACTTTCCTTCTACGCTGCAGAGACACAGATACCATCCCACAATCTCTCGCAGCCAAAAGGACTTTCAAAACACCACAGGCTCACCAGATCTATGACCGCCTAGAACGCAACCTCTTCTCTTTGCCCCACCCCAGCCATTCCACAGATATATAACCCATTGTCCTAATTCCAACAGACCTCACTACCTTTGAGGATGCTTGCCATAGATGCAGGCGAAACGTCAGGAGAAATGCCTCTAGAACATGGCTCTATAGCCCAAAAAAACCCACAAGAACCTAGTGATTCCAGCTATGAAAGCCTTCGACAAGAAGTGTCATTAACTAAATGCCAAATACAATTCACTTCAGAGTTCAATCCAGATGTCTTGTCAAGAAGATGCTGCATTGCAGATGGTAAGTATATAGAGTATGAGGGTAATCAAAGAATTTATGCTGCTAGTTTATGTACCCAGCGTTGCACCAGAATACGTTTTGTAATGATATTTATTAGAAATTCTCATTTTATGCTTTAAAATTTTAGCTTTACAATTGCGAAGTACCTAAAATTCTAGGATGCATCCTATTTTAAGAGGTTTCTTTTAAAGAGGAGGCGGCATGGGGAAGGAGTCTAATAATGAAAGAAACACAGCATATTTTGGAAAAACTAGCAATCAACATGATATTCTGAAGGGTTGGTTGGTTTATACAAAAATGTGGCTTACCTAGTCTGGCAGGACATGCAGATGAGATTTTGAGAGGGACAATGTTGGTGGGAGCAGAAAAATTACAATAGGGATGGTGGTTGTGGTTCTGCCAAGGCGAATAAGCTTCCATCTGAAAAATGCTACATCCCTGACTTGTTTTCGATTGATTACTTTGGCTCATCTTCATCATACAAACAACATCACTGTTCTGCCTACCTACCTCCCAATGTTGCAATAAAGACCATCAGCACAAAACTTCGGAAAGTGAGGGGCTGCTTATTAATGTTGCTGCTGAGAGGAATTAAGATGCACTTTAAGAGCATGAATCCATAAAACAGGCAGATCAGGAACTGCATGAAAAAGGAGAAAGCTCCATCTTAGTGTGTGGATGCATTTAAGATTAGTATGAAAATGAAGCCAAGTTCAACAGAGCCCTTAAAAAAATTCCAGCTGGGCTTGATGTAGCTGGATCCTGTAATCGCTTTAATTTCATACAATGCATCTGATATGACATCCCTTTCAGCCAAGACATTGTGGAAACTTTGTACTTTTGGCCATGTACTTTTTGCCAAATGTACAATTTAGACGTTTGGTGTCTCTCACCTTCGCAAAGTTTCCGATGACATACCTCCATCGAACACAGGATGTCCTATGAATAGCATAAGGAGAATACGAGGTATTAGATTATTATTTTTTCCAATGTATTTCAAGAATTTTATGGCAAGACTATTGAAGGGCTGGCATTCTGTATGAGAACCATAGTCCAACCTCTGCAGTGTGCCAGGTTCAGAAACAGTAAACTCTGCATTCTGAGGATACATGTTCCCCAAATTCCCTTTTCTGGTCATTGAGCTGGAATTGTGGATGTAAGAAGCCATCCGAGACTAAAGATGTGTGTGGAAAGGACTCACCTTGGATAGTTCTCCCTGTAGATCAAAGTAGGGCAGAAGAGAAAATACAGATAAGTAGAGAATTGAGGCAGCTGCATCTTCCCTGAAAGGGGACAGGAAAAAAAGAGCATCTGAGACCACTGAGGAAGAAATAGACATGGGCTTGTATGGCATGCTGAGAAAAGTCATATCCTAAAACAAGACTTGGAAAACTATCATAAAGCACCTCTTATAGAAATTCCTTCTTCTTCTTAACAATCATGGGTAGAAGAGCCCTGTTCTTATGTCACCTGGCATATCAAGAGTAAAGAAGGAACTATAAGAACTGGAAACCAGATGGGATTCTTTCCTTCCTAATAACCCCAGATTGTCTCCAAATTAAGCTCACCATCATGTGACCTGCCCTGAAGGATCGGAGGCACAGTTTCCCGCAAGAAGGAATAGCTTTTCATCAAGAACCGGACCTAAACAAGAAGGGAAAGCAAATATTGAAACAATGCATATCTGGGCCTTTTACACTGCCATATGAAATCCAGATTATCTGTTTTGAACTGGATTATATGGCAGTATAGACTCCTATAATCCAGTTCAGATCAGATAATGTGGATTATCTAAATTGATAATCTGGATTATATGGCAGTGTAGAACGGGCTTGGGGCTTAGTGTTTAGGAGCTGCTGAGACAAGACCTGAATTGGGAACCGAAGCCACCATCTCTGTACTTAAGGGAGGAGTTTTACATTCATGTTCTTTTCTCAGGTTTAGCAGACAAGGGGATGCTGCTCTCACTTGAAGCTCAGTACCACTATTGTGGAACATCAAAGACTGGCATTATACCTACCAGCTTAGCATGGAGCAGGTGACACAAGAGCAAAATAAGTTTCCCCTTCAGTTGGTAAAGCCATTTGTTCTGATCTAGCTTTGAGTAGCTCATGGCTCAGGTATACATGGATCTGCTCTCCCCTCTGGTTACTGCTTGCTTTGCAACTCTGGTCCCTATTTGCCAACAGTAACAACTTCCCACAAAGCCAAACACCCATGACTGTGTCAATGTTGGGACAATGTTGAAATGTAAGCCAAGGAGCTCCCTGATTCTGTGTGTGGTAGGTAGGAATGTTGCTATTTTTAAACACAGGGGATGCCTGTCCCTTCTTTTCTGTAAAACACAGAACGTAGTTTTCTGAAATATAAGACAGAACACTAGGTGTTGTAGGGGCTCAGCCTGTGATTGTCTCTTTGCCTCAGGACACTAAGGAGAAGGATCAAGGTTCTGCTGGGGACTCTATGCCTGAATCTGCAGACGTTTCAATGTCTGAATTAAATGATCACGTTTCTGTTGACTCTCAGGGGTATGTGAATAGAGATGATGGTCAAGAGAGTACAGTTAACCAGTGAACCCGAGGATCATGGGATAGCTGATCAGCAGGCCAAAGTGTTCCAGTGCATGCAGAAAAGGAGGCCGAGGAAAACGCTGAACTTCCAAGGCCAGATAGTGAAAGGAATGGCAAACTGAGTGAGTTAGGTTTTGAAAGAAGAAGCCAGATTCATCAACATCGCCAACTGGAATTAGGGAGGAGGCAGTCTGAAAGATTGAGGGAGAAGAGGGGTCAAGGAGAAGTTTCCCAAGGGAAAAGGAATGCTTTTGCCATGGCTTTGTGAATAAATATAGGGTCTGTGAATCTACACTCTTCAGTGAGTCCAACGTTTGGTTTTCATGTACAACCATGTCTTTCTCTTCATGCCTTGTATCCATGCCTTCCTGTTCATGCTGAGATTCCTGTGTACTCCTGTTTTGAATTCATGTTCATGCTGAGTTTCCTGTATGCTGTTTGCCTTGGTTTCAAGCTCCTGACTTTGGATTTCTTGGTTCAAGTTTGTTCCTGCTTCTTCAAGTGACTTTGATCTTTTGGCAACCTTTGGAACTGAAAGACTCTAACTTCTGTGGACTTGTGTGTTGGAGTTTGGGAACTTCCTGCTTCCTGACTTGGATTTTGACTGGATTATTTACTTTACTCAACTGACTGCTTTTTGGACATTTTATTATTGCTAGTTTGAATGCCTTTTACCTTTTTTGGCTATTGTTGTTTTATTCCTTAATAAACTGCTTTGCTTATTAGAACTCTGGTATGGCTTTGGGTTCAAAGATGCCTTCTCAGCCCTGGTGTGCACAGCTGTTGCCAAAGCGCAATGCAATGAATAGTTTGCCATAGAAAACTATGAGCTTGCAATATAAGCCTGAACACAAGGTGACGCTAAAGGACATTGTAATGAATATTTGGCCATGGCCACAGAAAACTATGAGCTTGCAATATAAGACCGAACATTAGGTGGCAGCAAAGGGCAATGCAATGAACAGCTTGCCAAAGCACACCCATCAAAAAAAATAAATACTACTGTCACTGACAATAGTTTCAGCCTTCATTGCAGTATTCTTATATGTAAGGAGTATGTACTTTGGACAGACAATTTCAGATAAAATTACTTCTAGATTCATATTCTAATCTCACACCTGCTCGATGGTAATGACGCAACAGGAGGCAGGCCCAAAAGGCTGTGACATGAGAGTGTAGACAGGATAGAAGCCCAAAACAGTAGCATGGCCAATCAGCAGCACCACTGCTGCAATGCTTGTGAGGAGAGTGGGCAACTGGAGTGTCTTCAAGAGGTTGACCCAGATTTGCAGGACCTGATAGGGAACCAATAAGGTGTAGAGGAACATGATGATCCAAGGCAAGAGTGTCATGTGTAGCCGTCCAAAAGCAAAGACAATCACTTCAAAATCAAGGAAAACGCTGTGAATGACAGAAAAGAAACTGTGAGCACACAACAACTAAGACTAGGATAAAATAGATGGACACTGATGTAAAATCAAGGTAGGGTCATTTGGCCCCTCTGTACTGTCATATAATCTAGATTATCAAATCGTATAATCCAGATTATAAGATTTGAACTGGATTATATGAGTTTACAGAGCTTTAAAAAAAGGCACAACTGGCGCCCATGACTATTCTTCTCTGTAAGAGTATATCAGCATACCCGATGAAGGAAAACTTGGTTTGTTCTCTCCTTTCATTACTCACCTAAACTACTAATAGTCTAATTTACAGTGGGAGCTGGAGGGTCCACCTGACACATGAGATTCTGGTCTGAATCCTTAGACCAAAAAGCTCACCAGTGGAACAAAGACCATCCAACTTTTGGATGCTGCATGATTTTTCTTTCTCTGCTTTTCTACCAAATACTTTTCTCCACCAGCGGGACACCTGTGTCAGGAACTCTCGTCAGATTTCTTTTAGATAGGGTTCCTCGGGTGTGTATGTGTGCGGATCATGATTCTGGCATTCTTATAAAAGATGAAGAATGCTTTGCATAAACTCCAGGAAAAATATATATAATGAAGCCTCAATGTGTTCAAAAGGCATTGGGATGGGAAACATTGCTTTCAATATATTTTCTCCATTGTGTGTAAATCTAATATGCAAAATTAACATACTATAGTAGTGGAAGACATATTTGCATCAGTGAGGAGGTGAGGAAATCAAGCAGTCCATCTCTGTCAAAATGTTGAATGAGAGCGCTTCCAGACAGCACTCAAATCTGCACCAAATCCACACCGCTTTGGTGTGGATTTGAGTCCCCACACCCACCCTAAAAACCCAGGCTTTCCCAGGGTGTGTGTGTGTGCCCCATGCCATCCCTGTAACTACCGGGATGGCATGGGACCATCTAGAAGCCCCCCAAAATAAGCCCTTAAAATGTAAAACAACTTACTGGGCCACCATTAAGGTACTGCTGGCATCCTCCTGGCACGTTCTATGCACCAGGAAGACTCCAGAAGTACCTTAATGTTGGTCCAGTAAGTTGTTTTACATCTTAAAGACTTATTTTGGGGGGAGTGGTGGCTGCCATCTCACATCTTTGGGCTCCGTTTATCTTCCGAGCCCATTTTAAGGTACAGGTGCTTACCTACAAAGCCCTGAACGGTTTGGGACCAGCCTACCTGCGTGACCGCATCTCTGTCTACGAACCCATGCGTTCACTTCGTTCATCTGGAGAGGCCCTGCTCACGGTCCCGCCTGCATTGCAAGCGTGTTTGGTGGGGACACGAGACAGGGCCTTTTCCGTGTTTAATAAGTTTAATAATAAAATAATTTAAAAAAAGATGGCTGTGGGGATTGACCCCAGGTAGCCTCAGGACTACCCAGGAGTCAGTCCCCACAGGTCCAATACCCCATTAGACCTGGGCCATTCAGGAAGGCCTAGGTCTAAGGAGTATTTAATTAATTCAGGACAAAGCAGGGTTTACCTGCTTTGTCCCGAATTAATTCGCTTTTACCGGAGGTGTTAAAGTAGCCTGCTGTACATGAGTGCTGTACCCGAGTGCAGAGTAGGATGTATTTCCCTTTATCAAAAGGTACAATTACCAATCAGTCCGGCAAACAAACAAAGCTTAAGAGGTAGTGTAGAAATATTTTCTTTCTAATTACTGGGATAACACATTATTTTAGACTGACCCTGAGCCAGGAACTGGACGCTGGAAGCATCTTAATGCAAATATATTGTTTCTGGTTTTTTTAAATCATTTGAAAAATATCCAGACATCTCTTCCTCTGATAGGCTATTTTGGAATGCTTAGGCATATAATGCAAGAAGGTTCTCAGGCTCACTCATGAACCATACCGTCCTGTATCGATGAAATCCACAAGGACCGCCCTAACAACAACGATACAGAATACTGCCACAAAGATGTTGTAGATGGTGCAGAAATGTTGCACTTCCAGAAGCTCACTGGAAAAGAGAAACAAATAACAGGGTTAATTCTGAGTGGGTAAGTGCTTATGTGGGAGATTCAATATTAAATAGTTGAGTTTAGTCCTGTGGCTCCCTGGGATCAGCTGTGAATCCAGATAATATACTGTATATTAAGGCTGATGGCCTGGAATTGTAAGGATAGAACAACAGAATCCAACATCATACAAGAATATGGTCTAGGATTGAGAAGTAGAGTTTTATAAGGGCAGTAGTTCACTGGAATTGTTCAGGTAACAAAAGAGATGACTGTGTACATGGGTGTCTCGGCCAATAAAAAATTCAAATAGATTACATAACATAGTTTTCACTTTGTTGAGGCACCCCCTCCCTGTGGTAGAGAAGGCTGAAGACCTTGTAAAACCATTAAGCCATTCTAGTTAAAGTGGTGTCACACTGCAAACATCAGGGGCAAACCAAGAATGGGCAACTTGGAAGTCCCTGAACAGACTCAGAAGTGGAGTGGGCAGATCAAAAGAAAACCTGGCAAAATGGCACTACCTAAAAGAATCCCACACCTTGTGTGAATGTGGAGCAGAACAGACAACTCCACATCTGTATGCTTGTCCACTATGCCCTGCCTCATGTACAGAGGAAGAATTGTTGGAGGCTACAGACAATGCTGTTGCTGTTACCCGTTTTTGGTCAAAAGATATTTAGCCGTCTGCGCGCCTTCTATTTTTATCAGTCTTATACTAATTTATGCAATGCTTTTGATACAAAATAAATAAATAACTGCATTAGTTCTATAGTGTCTATGTATCCATACTGCTTTTTAAAATGAGATCAATTGGATATTGCAACAACTTTAAGAAATGTTCTATGTGCTTCCAAAAAATCTATACTGGAATAAAATAACTTGCCCAGGGTTATCTGGGAAGCCTGTAGAGCTCCAGAGCCATTCATTTCATACAGTGTCCCTCTTACGTTTCATCTTTATCTGTCAGGACTAGGAAAGAAAGAAAAATATACTCACTCAAGCAAGGATTTTTTTTCAGTAAAGATTTTCCGTTTCAGCGGAAATGGGCTCATCTTTCTGTGGGATTTCAAGATAGATATTAGCAATAATACTCTGATTTTCTTCTTTCCTTAATGGTCTCCCTTTGGTTTATATTTGAGTCAGGGTATACTCTTTAATAAATGTGCACTATGGTGCATTACCCTTTACATCCGTTTCTTTGTATCATCCTTGCCTCCTGTGTCTCTTCCAGTTTTGCTTCATGCAGCTGGCCTCAGTGGCTACATGACCCCATGGCTCCCATAGACCTTGGAGCAGAGATCTCTCTTGCCCTTTTCTTACATTCACCAGATCTTCATCTCAGTAAACCTCATGCCAACCCTTACCCCCGTGGATACCCCCATTCCCTCAACTGAGAACCCCCAGTATCCATGGATCCCTATTTGTGAACCTATTTAATGTATTATATTTTATATCTCTATATCTTTTGGAGAATGAAGCCACTGGTTGAGACCCAAGTGACCTTTCACCAGCACCTCATCATCTAGGAACTCCCTCCAGCCGTTTACCTTGGCATCAGCTATATACAATGGACACAAGCACCCATCATCTCTGGGGCCAGTCCATCTCTATTGACTCCATAGAACCAGCTGTGCATAGGACAATGGGATACTGATGCTGGACTGCCTGTCTTGTGCAGCTACTTGGGCATGATAAAAGACATTTATCACCAGGCATGACTGCTCTGATGCTGGGAGGTCACTTCCTGTTTTCACACACTGAAATTTCCCTTTTCCTTGGACTGGATTTGCTAATCCTATCAGTTTGGACAATGCTCTATGTGGACTACAATGGACACAGGTGCAGCGGGTGCCTGACCCGCCTTAATGGGTCACTCACTAACCCAAAAGGACATTCCATAAAAAGCATGGGACCAGAGGCCCCCTCTTTGTTCTGTCCCTTGGTTGGGACAATGGTAATCATTTCAGAACACTTTGTACTCCTTTGTCTCCTGGATCATCTTGCCCCCCATCAGCCATTGGAGAGCGGAAATCTGCCATGGAAGCGAGGAACGTCTCTGATTGGCTGGCTGGTGCTGCAGTCCCGCCTCTCAAGGAAAATCTTCCCAGCTGGCCATGAAGTCAACCTGGCTCCACCAATCATGGTGAAGCTGGCTCCAACTGGGGCGTGAGCAGGAAATACAAAATATTCCATTGTATCAAATGTATGCTTTTGCCTGTATGAAGTATCTTAGCTTCCTTTAGCAGCTTACCGCAAGCTGTCATCCTTTCCTGAAATCTTGGCTCTTCTGTTGTGCCTTTGGAGAGTGATCATTCACCCCATTTCTGTCTGTTCCATCTACAATGTTGTACTTATGATGCACTTTCCCCCATCCTAAATTGAAGGCCTAACTGTACTGTTCGTCCTTTTTGAGCTCCTCTCAAATACACTTTTTCTACTCCTACCTCATCCAGGGTTTTATCATTTTATCTTGTCCATTTGGCCTGCCCATTGTGTTCGATTTTCTATTATGCTATTTTGCGTTGTTTATTTTGCCACTGTATGTACTTTATTGTGATGTAATTTTTGTTGTTGTATTTTGCACTTTCTTTGTATTGTATCTTTGGTTTTGGCCTCATGTTAGCTGCCCCGAGTCCGAGTCCCCTTCGTGGAGATGGTGGCAGGGTATAAATAAAGATTATTATTATTATTATTCCAGCCAGATCGAAATAAAATTACCTCGGTACTTTCTTCTTCAACTGGTGAGATTTCTTGATTGGGGAACATTGGCTTTAGCTATTTCATCTTGCCAGGTTCACGGATCCACAGGAGGCCTGCTGCCGGAACCGGCCACCCACTTAACAGGACTCGGTATCTGTACTTCAGGTTTCGTTATCCATGGCTGTTATCTCATTATCCGCGGCTGCTTTAAATTGCTCAATTTCATTGCCATAACTTTGTTCTTCTACCATTTGAATGTTGATCTTTCTTTTTTATTGTTCAATGAGAATGTGCATTTATACATTATTTGTTATTTATAAAGTACATTTTCTTATTTAAAACATGTAACAAAAATTGAGGTGGGGGTGGGTGGGTTCAAGTACATGGAACACATAAGAGCATTTTGAGTTAAAAGTTCAATCAAGGAACAAATTAAACTCTTAACTCAAGGTAAGACATTGGCACATTTTACTGGCACTTGCCTTGGTTCCTGTTTCTTCATGGCCTCCCCTTGCCGTGTCCTTGGTTTCATCCCTTCACCAGTGCTCATCATCCCCGGCTCCATGTTGGTACTGGATTTAAAGAGGCACTTGTTGAGTTTAAGTTTGACAGTCTGTCCTGCTTGAAGGTTCAGTGAACAGAAGGGGAAAACGTTCTCACCTGGAAGGAAAGAATTGCAGCTTGTCAGTGATAAGATAACCTCTGTCACATTAAATTGGGACCTCAAGGCCAGTGACTAGGCTTCAATCCAAAATAAAACATGGCAAGGTGAAGGCAAAGACCAGAGATTTTATTCACTTTGGCCAAAGTGGATGCCAGGAGAGTCTGCACTCGCAAATCAGATGTAAGGGCAATAGATACACGCAAAGACATTTATAGAGGTTTGGCAGCTATTCTAACAATGGACTTCCGCTGCCCTGAGTGCTGATTGGGGCAAATTGGTGCAGGCTTTCATCCATGTGCTGATGCTTGAAGCATGCCGTTGGTTGCTACAACCGATTGGTTTCCAGGTTTGGGAGGAAATTTAATAAACTGTAATTGCTCAGTTTGAAGCGTGTGTCTGTTTCTTGGGTCTGCCTTTTTTGGGTGTTGGAGATAAGGAATGTAGGTAGGGTTCAGGGTTGATGGGCGCTAATGGTTGTAATCCTCTCTGCCAGCCTGGGTGAGACAATGGGTCTGAGATAGTGAAACAATGGGTATTGGCACACCTAGATTGGCATACCTTGCTTTTCTCAGGGAAAGACAGACTTAACTCTGTGCCTTTTCCTGCTGGCCAGAGATGAGTTCATTGTTAGGTGTAAAGGTTTACTGTGGCAAGGAAAGGGATAGTCATGGGTGATTACGTCAACTGCTCCTTCCTGGCATCTTCCTTGCCATGGGTTTTGGGGTCTTTTGGCATCCCAGGTTTTCAATAACAATATCAGACAATGAATTTATTGTAAAACTGCCAACCCAAGAGATCTCTTTCTCTCACAAAATGGGGTCTCTTGTCATGGCGATGAATTTATTTAAAATAATTTTGTAATTTCATCTAATCTGATTTTAGCAAACTTATTCTTTAGTCAAGTTTTAAGCGTTTAAATGTATTTTAGCTAATTATTACAAGAGTGTTAGGATAGAGATTTGTATGCTTGTCTTTTGTCTTTGACCGTTGATATGGTCAGAGGACGAATCAAGAAACAAATCTATCTTTCTGTCTCTCTAACAATATTAGATTGTGTCATCATTTGGTGTCAAGTTCTTTTCGCTTCCACGTGATTAGTTGCAGCAGACTTTCAGATGTGTTGAGCCATTGTGGTGTCCCACCATTGGCCATATTGGCTGCAGCTCATAGAATTTGTAGCCTAGATTTGAGGGGAAGATGACCTGATGCATATATGGACTTCAATGACCAGCCTTTGCAGCCCTTGGATGGTGGGTGCAGGGAAGAAGGAAGTGTAGGAGAATATGCTGATTAGGAGACAAGAATTATTTAGAAGTCATAACAAATAGATAGTTCCTGCTGGAGAGGGGCTTCCTTCCTTCCTTGCTCATATGCTACCAAATGTTTGAGTGATAAAAAGTACTTACAGATCTATAGCTCACATGGCTTCAAGTTATGGTTATTGGGCTTTCTCTGGTGCCTTCTAAGATGGTCTTAATAGAGGGGGAACATGATCCAACTATAATTTGAGCATCTTAAATAGCTCTTTGGGTCCCTTATGGATTTATATTTTAGACATAATTGATCACCACTTGACTGACTCTTTTGACAGTTCATTACTCCATAAGACAGAACAAGATATAAAGAGAAGAAAGGAAGAAGGCTATATAGTGAATGTTATGAAATCAACTGCATAACATAGCTGCGGTGTCTGTGTTTTTTAAGAACTATCTTTGTGGGTCCCTTAGGGATTTATTTATATTTTAGACATAATTGAGGGACATAATGCTGGGAGTTTCCTTATCTGGGAAGGCACACTGGAACAACCACATTTTCAAGCTCCTCCTAAACCAGATACTAGTCCATCATTGCTCTAGGTAGGGCCGGCTCAACCCATTACGCAAAGTAAGCATTTGCAGTATTGTTGATTTTGCCCAGGGGCGCTCTTGAGGTATTCTTGGGGGAAAATTGACCTTTACATATGCAAGTTGTAGTTACTGGGATGTATAGTTCACCTACAATCAAAGAGCATTCTGAACTCCACCAATGATGGAATTGAACCAAATATGGCACACAGAACTCCCACGATGAACAGAAAATATATATCAGTGATTGGTTGGGGGGAGGGGTGCCAAAATACTGTTTGCTTACCGTTGAAAATTACCCAGGGCCGCCCCTGGCTCTAGGCAATTGGTTTCACAGTCAAACCACTCTCATCCTCAAAAGGTTCTAATGTTCAGCAGAAATCTACCATCTTGTAACTTGAAAACATGTATTTCTACTTTATGAGGCAATAGAGAAATAAACACCCCCTCCTCTCTGTTGCAGCTTTTGAGGTATTTAACAAGTGTGATTATGTTTCCTTAGCAGTAGCATCATCAGGCTGAGCATGCCCAAGTCCTTCAATGTCTTCTCAGACATGTTTTGTTCTTCATACCTCTTATCATCCTCATTGCTCATCTTTAATTGCGTTTCAACTTACCTATATCCTTCTTCAAATGAGGCACCCAGAACTGACTATGGTATATCAGATGAAGCCCAACTAGTGCAGAATATAGGGAGACCACTTCTCTTGGAAACTATGTTTCTATTACGGTATTGTGTGGTTTCCAGGCTGTATGGCCGTGTTCTTGTGGCATTTTCTCCTGATATTTCGTTGTCATCATCTTTGTTTATACCCTGCCACCATTTCTCAGAAGGGCCTCAGGCCATCTGATGGTGTTTCTATCTATTTCATTTTAGTCAGTTTGCTGAACAAAATATCACATGAAATCTCTCCACATCATTTCCACCATCCACTAACATAGTCATTTTTTTTAAAAAGGTTAATTTGGCAAGATTTGTTTTTGATAATGCCATGCTGACTCCTACCAATTACGTCATTGCCATCAGCATATATGCCATTAATTGACATAATAACTGTACTTGCTTAACTCAGACAATAGTTGACTATGCCCATGATAGATCAATATATCCAGGATTGATTTAAGCTGTCATTTTTCATTACAATTTATTGAAAAATGAAAGAAGACTAACCTCTTTAGATGTCAAAAGCAGCCCACAGTCATCTGTACCAACACATCACCATGAATGACAGGACAGCAGTGCCTCAAATAAATAGTGCAAAGGGTATAATACATTTACAAGATTCATTACAGGCATGGTTTATCCACCCCTTTCTTGCATAAGGCTTCAAAGACTAGAACATGAGAACTTCATTCTCCATTCAGTTCACCTACAGCACCCAAATCATCAATCAGATCATTTCCTTCTGTAAACTCTGTGGACATACTACTGTGTGTAATATTCTTGGCTGAACTACAAAGTTAATTCCAAATTAGTCATTGTTTCAGAGACTATCAGATGCCCACTGCTTCTGCAATGTACTGAGTAGCTTGTGTGGGTGAGAAGAAAGTGGATGATGTCTTGTACACACTGTGATCTAGACCAGGGGTTCCGAAACCTTTTCAGCCACAGAGCCCATTTTGAAGCAAATGTTTCTCACGGAGCCCCAAGAAATGTTGAGTGTTTAGTTCTACCTGTTTATGTTCTATGAGAAATATTACACATGAGACATATACAGAAATATGAGTAATAAGGTGTGTGTAGTATATATATTAATAAAAGAAAGAATAGCAAAAAGAACTGAACACAATATTATTCATTATTTAAATCTACAAAATGATCTAATAACTAGTTAAGGTATTTGAAAAATGAAGTTAAGGTGAACAATGTGCCTGCTTCTTGCGCCAGACTTTGTCATAGTTTAGTGAAGATTTCCTGAAATCTCCCTCCTCGCCATGTCTTCTTTTAATGCCCAGAGCACCCTCATTATTATTGTTCCCCTGGTTAATGAAGGTCCAGCTCAGTTTCCTCCAAACCTTCTCTCTTTCTCTTTGTCTCTCTCCTCTGCCTTTCAAACACTTTCATTGCCTGACTGAGTCACTTGGCTCAATGGTTCCTCATCATCCCAGCTCTGCTCCTGTGATTTCTGCTGGCAGTTTCTGAACTCGGAGTGCCAGGCATGTAGCCGGGGGGGGGGGGGGGCTTGAGGGGCTTCACCCCCCCCCCCAAAATTCTCATGGTGGTTCGCGAAAAGGCCTTACTGGTGCATTATTTAAACTGTTATGTTTATTCATATCATGATCTGATCACCATACTCAATATATCCCATATGCATGGGGGTATTGGGGTAACAATACAAAAGGCTTGCTAGGGTAGACCCTCTTTCACTCAGACTCAGCCCCCCCCCCCTCGGAAACAAAATCAACCCCCCCCCCCCCGAATCGAAATCCTGGCTACGGGCCTGAGGAGTGCTCAACTTTTGCTCAACTTTCAAACCGCATTGAGTCGCCGAATTAGGCTGAAAAATGCGGTATAAAAAAATAAAATAAAATAAAGCAAATAAACTTTTCTGTTTATTATTTGGAAATTAATCCCTTCTTCCTCTTCTCCAAAATGTTCTCCAATTCCAATTTTCTTTTAGCGAATCCTACCTTATTATCTTTTAAAAATTTATCATATGATTAGTGATAGCAAAACCAATCATTTATCCCTAGCTCTTCCCTTTCTTTTAATTTTCACTGCTCTTTTTCTTTAAGTGCTCCCTATAATTAAGTTCTCATTTCCTCGTTAAAAATTGGATTTAGTGTTGCTTCCAAAGGGTATTTTTTTTCTATCCCCCCTTATATCTTTTCTAAATTGCTAAAAGGCCAGCTCTTATAGGATGTCTATAGAAGTCTTTATTAATTTTATCTTTTTCATATCAAAAATACAACCAAATAATAGGCTATATCCCTCTAAATTGAGTAAAACTGAATTTTCTAATCTTACCCACACCTTTATCCAGCTCAAGCCTACTTCTTCATAATAATACTTAAGGTCTTGCAGCACTCAGCCCCCCTCTTATTGGCATGTATTAGGTTTTTATAAGCAACTAGCCATCCCCTGCCACGCGTTGCTGTGGCCCAGTCTGTGTATATGTATTCTGTGTGTGTATATATGTGTATAGGTGTGTGTGTATATATATTTGTGTATATGTATATATGTGTGTTTGTGTACATATGTGGTTTTGCACATGCGTTGTAATGCATTTTTATTTTTTTGGCTTTTTAAGTCCCTTCCACTGTGTTTTTCAGTGTTTTTATGAGTGATGATCACTCGTTGGCCTGATAGATGAATTGTGTCCAAATTTCGCATCAATTCGTCCAGTAGGTGTTGAGTTATGTTAATCCCACAAACATTTTTATTTATATAGATTCTAGCTTTTTCCCCATCTATATAAATAAAAATGTAATGTTCGTTTGTGCTACCATCAGAAATCAAAAACCACTGGGGGAATTGATACCAAATTTGGACACAAGACACCTAACAGTCCAATTTATGTCCTCCACTAAAAATATATATGATTTTTTCATTTGGGAATTGTCGTTGCTGGGATTTATAGTTTACCTACAATCAAAGAGCATTCTGAACTCCACCAATGATGGAATTGGGCCAAACTTAGCACACAGGGCTCCCATGACCAACAGAAAAAACTGGAAGGGTTTGGTGGACATTGACCTTGAGTTTGTAAATTGTAATTCACTCACATCCAGAGAGCACTGTGCGGACTCAAACAATGATGGATCTGGACCAAACTTGGCACGAATATTCCATATGCCCAAATATGAACACAGATGGAGTTTGGAGGAAATAGACCTTGACATTTGGGATTTGTAGTTACTGGGATTTATAGTTCACTACAATTAAAGAGCATTCTGAAACCCACAAACGACAGAAATGGGGCAAACTTCCCACACAGAATCCCCATGACCAACAGAAAATACTTAAGGCCATCCAGTCCAACTCTCTTCACCAGGGCAAGAAAATGTAATCAGAGCCCTCCTGACAAAGAGCCATCCAGTCATAAATATAGATAGATAGATATGATTCTCTCTCACACACACAGATATAGTATCATAGATTTGAAAGAGACCCTTAAAGAAGGACTATGATATGTTGCATATTCCAGAGTAGGCAAACCAGACACTCTCCACATCAACACTTACAAAGAAACAACAAGAAATACTGTTTACTCACAAGCATAAAGGAATTACCTATATTGGAAACCAACACTTTCTCATTACTTTATTTTCCAGATCACCAGACTGGGCCACAGCAACGCGTGGCAGGGGACAGCTAGTTCCATATAAATTTGGCCAAATTCTTACTCCATTGTTTGAAATTCCTCACTCCTTATTGGTAGATTTTGAAATGAAAACAGCATTTTGGGAAATACCATCATTTCCATCATTTTGGGAAATACCCCATCCAAGTTAGTTGAATTCTTTGCCATCTTTTCAAATTGTCTTTAATCTCCTTCCATGTCTGTTCCCCATAATTATTCAAAATTACCTTATAACAACAACAACAACAACAACAACAACAACTTTATTTTTATACCCTGCCACCATCTCCCCAAGGGGACTCAGGGCAGCTTACATGGGGACAAGCTCAAATTACAAATAAAACAACAGCAATTAAGATCAGTCAAATAAAAACATCATACAGTACAGCAACAACAAAAAAGCAATATCATGGCTGAAAAGCAGAATCAGAGCTGGGTCCGGGCTCAAGTAAGTGCAGTGAAATTCCTAAATAGAGCCGGGGAAAGTGCAAAATTCAAGTGTGCAGGGAGTGATCACGGAAAAGGCTCCCTCTCTTGTTCCCACCAACTGCGCTTGAGATGGGTGGGACAGAGGGAAGAGCCTCCTCCGTGGACCACAGTACCTGTTCTGGTTTGTGTGCGGAGATGCGATGTTTCAAATTGTCTGAGTCTGAACTGCTTAGGGCTTTATAGGTAATGACCAGCACTTTGTATTTAGCCCAGAAGCAGACTGGCAGCCAGTGGAGCTGCCACAACATGGGAGTGGTTCTCTTTCTGTAAGGAGTAGTTATCTTCCAGTTAGTAACCTGGCTGCCAATCTCTGAACTAGTTGCAGCTTTCAGATTATCTTCAAAGGCAGGCCCACATTCATATACGTGTACATAGTTTTGGAAATTGAGATATAGCTTTTAAAAAAAATTAAAACAATAACAATACCAGTGATACAAAAGCTGGTTTTTCAACCAAAACTGCAAAGGTTGAAGTATTGGTTTAACTGCTAGGTAATTTAAAAATGAGGAATTAACAGGATTTTCCAAGATGCAAAAGGCCCCTATATGTTGGTACATTTTAAGGAGCCTATGCATGGAGTGATAATGGGAGTAGTATTCCATCACATTTAGAGGCAACCTGCAAACCGATGTTTTTATAAATGTTTTTAAAACATCAAACAACACAACAGAATGAAGTTGACAATTTAAAACCTATTTATTCTCAAAACCTGTACTGATAACTTGAAATGTTTGTTATTTTAAAAATCCCTAACCATTGTTAAGTTAGAGTAGAGGCGATTTCATTTTGATTCATGCTGCACAAAGACAAATAATTCAAAGCTATATCTGATGACATATGAAAAGAGGTATTATGCAATGTCATACACTGTGCTTGTTTATAATCTAACTTCAATTCAACAACACTTTGATATGGCAGAAGCAAATGCAACTAGGGAGTATCTATGTTTGTACCCATTTTGAAACAAGTACCTCTTTCCCAATGACATGCATATGAAGATCTTGTTCTGGTAGGTTGCTGTGACACCAAGCCTGCCCCACTTCTTAGGCCTAACCTAATCTGATGCTTATCTACCACACTAAGTAAGAAAATAGCTTTATTTTTATACCCTGCCACTTTCTCCCCATGGAGACCTGTGGTGGCTTACAAAGGGAACAAGCCTGAAAATCAGAGATAAAATAAAACCAATCAAATAAAATAATAAAACAAAACAAAACACAATCATAAACAATATCATATTATTGCACTCATTAAGCCTGATCCCAGGTAAAAGTCATAGCTGGGATCAGGCTTAATGAGTGCAATAATTCCTTAAAGGAGTCAATGCAAAATGTGGAGACCAAATGTACAGAGACTAGGGCATAACCTAAGCAAAATGATGAGGAACCAATAGGAGGAACTATCCTTCCTTGCTACAACAATCAGCCCCATTTGTAACCTACCCTTACTCTCTCATACTGGATTTATACTGTCATATAATCCAGGTTTTCATAGGAGATGATCCAGAATTCCAAAATACCTAAAGAACAAAAGGCTAGCTATCTAGGATTACAGCCTCAGGCCCCTTCTACGCTGCCATATAATTCAGATTATCAAAGCAAATAATCCACGCTTTTATTTGAACTGGATTATATCAGTTCTTTGAACTGGATTATGAGTGTGCACTGCCATATAAACCCATTCAAATAAGATAATATGGATTTTATATTGCAACATAGATGGAACCTCCCTGTGACATGCATAATGTTTCAGATGAAAATAAAACACCAAACATTTTGTTGCCTTGAAAAGTCTTCTAGCAGCTATGCACAAGAGAAGTGTGTGTGTTCATGGCCAATTTCTGCTCCTCTTTTTATGCTTGCACCACCATGTTTATTACACATCAAAGGACCCTCTCTGTTACTGTGAATTTCCTGTCTGATTACTCTCAATGCCTCGGCCATCTAACTGGGTTTTATTTATTTATTTGTAATTAAAACAAGCTGAGATACAGCAGCCAAAAACTCATTTTTGTTGGCTGGTTATAACCCCACTCTGACAACAAAAGTTTATTTGTTTAAAGCTGCTAAAAGGAGATAGAAGTACATAGATCGGATTGGGGTGCAGTGTAGGGGAGACAAGGATAGTTTATACATATATCTATGGCTACCTGTATATGTATATTATATTTTAAGAGGACTAGATGTATGTTGTATGTTGTGTCTGCACTGTCCGTTTTTGATAAGGCCAACTGGCTAATCAATAAAAACT
The DNA here is from genome assembly GCF_025583915.1 of Anolis sagrei ordinatus. Taxonomy (NCBI): domain Eukaryota; kingdom Metazoa; phylum Chordata; class Lepidosauria; order Squamata; family Anolidae; genus Anolis; species Anolis sagrei. The sequence goes on along the minus strand of NW_026845477.1, from coordinate 119,841,368 downwards.
GTTGTTGTTATTGTTGTTGTAAATAATGGACTGAGATTGTGATAATTGTTTTTTTTTAAAAAAAAATTTGCTTTGAGTGTGTTCTGAATAGGCAGTTCACCTGTAAAGGAAGAGTATTATTACTTACTTGTGTCCGTGGCCCTTTCTACACTGCCATATTGTTAGGGACCCCAAGTCAGGGTCCCTGCATTGGGTCTGGTCACAGGAGGCAGAAAGACAAACACACAGTCTCAGGAGAAGTACAAAAACAAGGTTTATTTCGTCATGATCATGAGACAGCCAGCCACACGAAACACTCAGGTCTTGATACTTTCAAGAGGCTGCTGTCCCCAGTGTTTCTCAGACACACATTATATAGACAAGACCCTTTGGTGCTGCAGCAAAAGTTATCCAATTACAAACTACCACCTAGGCTTAATTCCTTATTTAGCTCATTGACTGACTTCTTGTAAATCACATGTTTTCTTGACAATGGAAAGTACAAATAGCTCTTTCCCCCATATATGGCAATAGACACTTTGTCCACTTTTTAACCTTCTACCTGAACTGTCTTGTGAAAGTTGTTGATTGCACATGTTTCTTCGATGTTAACTACAATGTTCCAGACAAGATGGGCTCTTAGTGGAAGCTCATTTCTAAATACAGAGGGGGTACATTTTTAACTTTGATTTCTCTAATTTCATGATTATTGCCCTATCAATATAATATCCAGATAATCAGCTTTGAACTGATATAATCCAGTTCAAATAAAAACGTGGATTATTTGCTTTGATAATCTGAATTATATGGCAGCGTAGAAGGGGCCTGAGGCTGTAATCCTAGATAGCTAGCCTTTTGTTCTTTAGGTATTTTGGAAATCACCATGTAGAGACCCCAACCACTATAGCCATTGGCAAAAGGATTACACTATGTAAAAAAAATTGGGAAAAAAATCTGTTTCTGATTTGAAAGTGATGTTTCTCATTTACCTATGTGGTAATTACTTTGAAAGTAATTCATATATGCCATAAACTTCATTCTTGTGGCTTGCACAAACTATGTTGAGTTGGTTGAGACTCTATGAAATATTAGCTGAAAAACTATAGCTGAATGTGCTTCAGGATGTCCAGCAAGAACAAAGTTTGGACAATCTAATAAAGTTTTTCTGTGTTTTTATGACAGACCCAATTAGGAAATTTATAACTCAGGAACAAAAATCATGTTACATAGTGTTATGGGATGCTGTAATGTCAAACATTTCAGAGGGACCAAAATTCATCTACCCTGTTCCATATATTTCCATCAGCTACAAAACATCAGCATCTTTCCAAGTCAAGGTAGAAATTGCTACATCTGATGAAGTGGGCTATACCCCACTTAAAGTACCCCAAGAACCCAATTTTAATTCAGATATTGACTGGGAGCGAGAAACATATGCCAACAATTGACTGGGAGTGACTGGGAGCATCTCTAACCTTAGGATCCCTGTTTTGCTTAGCTTGAGTCCATATAGCTTTCTGGAAGGGAAATTCAGCCTGCTACAGCTTATGGAGGCTCTACAGTCATGCCGGTTTGTTAAAGACTCATGACCTTTGCCCATGAATCAATTGTGTTCATAGAAGCAATTTCTCCATCTTTATCACAGTCTTTTTATGCACTAATTTATAACTTTAATTTGGTCAGGCTGCACATATATGAGATATAATGCCATATATGAGATATAATTGTCAATTCTGAACTAATTTATTCCCTGTTACAAACCTTTTTGTAATTTTTACTAATCCCCAAATAAGCATTGTGCATATGTTTATTTTTGCATAGTTGGTATACTCCAGTTTGGCAAGTTCTAAACCAAGAGACCTTTCTGGAAGTGAAATCCAGCTTCCTACACAGCCTGTGTAGACCTTAGACTCAGGAGTTGGTGGAAGTTGCCCATGTCTGGTTCCCAAATATTCACATGGTAGTCCCATTCTCAGGAGGTGAGCATGAGGCATTGTTGTTTCAGGGGCAGTTTATTTATTTATTATTTTATTTCATCTACTTATACCCCGCCCTTCTCACCCCGGGGGGGACTCAGGGCGGCTTACAAAGGAGGCACAATTAGATGCCCAAATCACACAACAAACAATACAAAATATAACAGTTCAACAATTAAAATGAAACATCAATACCTATTAAAATCATAAAAACTATCTCGTGTCAGAGTCCATATATCAGAGTCCATATATCCATTCCATTCCATTGTCCTTGTCTATCGATAGGTCCTTTAATCAGTTGTCAGCATGGCCAAAAGCTTGGTCCCACATCCAGGTCTTTAGTTTTTTCCTAAACGCTAGAAGGGAAGTCGCAACTAGGGTGAGGCAAAATTTTCACGCTGGATGATTTTTAGCAATTTCATTTCCAGTTTTAGGGGGACAAAAACCCCTGGGATTTAAAATTACTCAGAAAGAAACATATGTCAACCATTCCTCAACACTTCTAGACCACATTTTGGTCTGAATTTTTTATATCATTGCAGAAAGTGCAGTTGGCAAAATGGGTGAGTTGGCATGAGCCAAGGAGCTGAGAAAACAATGGCCAAGATGCTATAGCATTTTTAGTATAGCATAGCAAAAATATATTCCAGTGTCATTGCACAAGTATGCAATCAATTGTGCAATGGGTGTCATGCTTTTTGATTCACCCACAGCTCACACCCACCTAGTCAAAAAAAGAGAAACAGGATTACACAACTGCAGTACGCGTGTTTGCAAAATGCTTGCCTGCACTCGAGAGTGCATTTTCATAACTTGAGAAAGTGAACTATTATGTGGTTTCAGCTCCACTATTATAGTAGGTTCAGGGCCTGAAGTGCTAAGTTTCCAAAAGACCAGATCAGACACAAATGGGCTGAAAGCATTCTGACCCCAATGCTTTTTAATATTTACATGAAGCCACTGGAAGAGATCATCCATAGGCATAGGGCTGGGTATTTTCAGTATGCCAATGATATCCAAATATATTTCTCCATGACTTCAAAAACAGCTTTAGCTAAGAATAGCATGTCTCCTCTCAATGAATACCTGGAGGAGGCAATGAGCTGGATGGGGGAAAACAAATTGATACTAAATCCAGACAAATCAGAGGTTCTTGCCATCAACCAGTTCTCGATGGAGTTACGCTTCCTCTGAAAGCCTGTGTTCACAGTTCAGGAGTGCTGCTGGATCTTCCTCTCCAAACATCAGCCCAGGCAGAAGAGATGGTTAGGAGTGCTTACTATCAGCTTCGGCTAATATGCCAGCTGCACACATTCCCAGATTTGGAGGACCTAAAGATGATAGTCCATGCACTGGTAACCTCAAGGTTGGACTTCTGCAATGTCCTTTCTATTGGGCTATCTTTGTGCCAAGTTCAGAAACTTCAGTTGGTTCAAAATACAGCAGCCAGATTGGTTACGGGAACACCCAGGAGTGATCATATTACACTAAAGTCACCCTACTGGCTGCCAATTAGTTTCCCGGTAAAGTATAAGGCGTTGGTATTGGACTCTAAAAGCCCTATATGGTTTGAGTTCAGATAACCTACAGGATCACCTTCTCCCATACAATCCTCCCTGAACACTTAGGTTCTCTAGGGAGTATCTCCTCCAACCAGCCAAAACCCAACTGGCAACTACCACCCAGAAGACCTTTTCATCAACCATCCCTGGGCTTTGGAACGACTTGTCAGTAGAGGTTCAACAGTTAGATCAACTGTTGGAATTTAAGACACAAGTGAAAACCTATCTTTTTCAGCAGGCCTGCTCACTCTACATTTGTTTGTGTATTTCAATTTGTATTTTATGGAAATATGTTTTAATACGTGGATTCTACAGAGTGTTTTTAAATAATGATGTGTTTTGATTATATGTTTTAGCAATGTTGTAACCCACCTCACGCCCTAAGGAGAGGCAGGTAAGAAATAATAATAATAATAATAATAATAATAATAAGTGTGTATCATTTGAAAATACATTACACAGTCCTAAACGCTTGGGAAGTGTTTGACTTGTGATTTTGTGATACGAAATCCAGCATATATATCTCGTTTGCTGTGATATACTGTGTTTTTATGTCAGTATAATAATAATAACTGAATAGGCTGATGCTTGCTAGTTCTGTGAAAACATTCTGTATTAATGATGTCAAATGAAAGGAAGAAGCAATGAAGGATTGGTGTCACTTTCTTGCTTGCAAACTCGACTGAACAACATTTTCACAATTAGCAAATGCATGTATGGCCTTCAAAAATAAATTACAGGTATGCTTCTCTCCCCAACTGAGACTATGGCATAGGAGAAGAAGAAGATTTACCCAATGACCTCCAGTAGAGTCCAGTTCCTCTCCCAATCACATTTCCTGGGGCCTTTCCACACAGCCCTATATCCCACAATGTCTCCTTTGAACTGGGTTATCCACACTCAGTTAATGTGGGATTTCCTGTATTGATATCCTGGGATATAGCTGTGTGGAAGGGCCCCTAGTCAGCTTAATATAAAAGAATGGCAGAGGTTTTGAAGAACTACTGAGGGATGTCTTAGAAGTAGGAATAAAACAATCTTCCCATTAGCAGAAGGAAAAATGCCAGGTGCTTCTGCCTGGAGGTTTTTTTTTCAGTAACGGAGCAGAGAGGAGGAATAACTTTTTGAAAGGTCAGCTGGGGGTTGTTATGGCCTAGGAATAACAGGACCAAGTACGTGGGGTCACTCTTGTCCAGAATGTACTCTGAAAGAAAGAAGGAAAAACAAAAGTTTAAGAAAGTGAAAGATCATGCAAGAGACAAATGGACATCTAGGAAGTCAAGTTAGATTTGGGTGCAGATAACAAGTTAAGCATAAAAAATTACAATGTTCACATTAAGGTGCTTTCTAGGTGTTGCACACTTCTGCTCCCAGAATCCCTTTCCAACAGCCTTTAAAGGTGAAGGTAATGGGACCGTAGTCAACAACAGGATCAGGCTGGGGAAGGCTTCACTGTTATAGACGATGGCATCCAAGAAGGTTATGGACAATGTGAGAGAATTTTGGAATGTGTATGATCTGTTTCTTTCCAGGTGAAAACTGCTATGGGTGTCTGGCCCATGGGCCTCTCCAGAAGCAGCGCTGGGCTGTCTGAACTTGAAAGAGTGGTTTATTAATTGCTATTAAGATAAGATGGCCATGCAGATAATCACATATTAGAGACAGCATGCTACTGAATACCAATTGCTGTTGAGAAACAGGAATGTAGGGCATATTTAGCATTCCTATTTTGCTCCTGAGATACGTAAACAAAAAGTAACTGATTACCATGGAAGCAGATGAATCACTGGTCTACTCCAGCAGGCCTTTACATATATACTTCAGAGTCCTTAAAATTATATATTTCCTGTACTGTTAAATGTAAGATTATAGACTCATTTAGTGAAGTGTGAATATGTTTTTTTAAAAGTATTTTCCTGTAATTCAAGGTGCAGGTTCTTACCTACAAAGCCCTGAACGGTTTGGGACCCGCCTACCTGCGTGACCGCATTTCTGTTTATGAACCCACATGATCTCTTCGATCATCTGGAGAGGCCCTGCTCTCGCTCCCGCCACTTCGCAGGTGCGATTGGTGGGGACGAGGGAGAAGGCCTTCTCTATGGTGGCCCCCCGACTCTGGAACTCACTCCCCAATGATATCAGACAAGCCCCCATATTGGCAGTTTTTAGGAGGAGCCTGAAAACGTGGCTGTTCCAGTGTGCCTTCCCTGAATAAAGGAAACAATGCCCTGCTCTGACCAATTCCCTGCAAAATGTCCTCAGAAGCACTTTAACTACCCGTTGGGTTGATCTCCCCACATTATCCTTTAAAACCCTCATGCTTAGATATACCCTACCTATGTTTGCGCCCAGTGTTTATTTTAAAATTTTAATCTATTACATCTGGCCCGGCAATAATGTTTTAAATTTTTGTGTGTTACTGCTTATATGTGAGTTATATTAATTGTACTGTTTTGTTTGCTTGCTGCTTTGTTGTTTTACTTATGTGTTGTTGGGCTTGGCCTCATGTAAGACACCCCGAGTCCCCTTGGGGAGATGGTGGTGGGGTATAAATAAAGTATTATTATTATTATTATTATTATTATTATTATTATTATTATTAAAATATAATGGAACAAATGGACCAATAATGGTAGTGATGTAGCAATAGCTATACTTCTACTAACGTTTTATTTATAGAATAAAATCCTTTTCACCAATTATGAATGATATAAACACCCAATATCTTCAGGAAATGGCTCCAAACAAGTGTACAATGATCACAACTTATGTAGACCCATTCCTCTTGTACCTGATTTAATACAAAATAACGATGAAGAGTTTAAGGAGAGCTTTCCACTTTAATTAAGATGTGAAGGGGCAGTTTCTTTGTCTCCTAAGTTGATACTTAGTTGATTGGTTTTTAATTTTTAATTTATCATTCCTTATAATTGTAAGAAGCAGAGGGAACTGAAAATGGTATCCTTGTGAATATCTGCAGACTGGATATTCTACCGTCTTGATGGTTTTTCAGGTTGTCTACATATCAACATTCAAGTACTTTGGATTCAAGCAGCACTCATCAAGCTGACATTGGTTGCTTCTAGTCCTAAGAGGCGTTGTCTCCCACTGGCATTTACTACACGTGCTTCTGTCATTTATTGATATTTCTGAAATTTCTTATTTGAGAGATCATATTGGAAGTTCGTTAGTTGTAGTGTTTGGATGTGAGCTAATTTATCAATTTCACTCATACAGAATAGGAAACACTTGAATCATAATATAGCCTTGTAAGAGAAAAGAATAGAGAATTTGTTGTACTTCTGCGAGTCAATATGCTCACCTTCTGGACTGGACAGTGGATTCGGGCATACCATTCTAGGGAGTGCATGGAGAACACAAGTGCTAGACCAAATAGCATACGTATCCATAATATGGTGTTTGATTTGGGCATTCCCAAGATATCTATGAAGAAGATTGTGTGGATTAATTGTGCTTAGTGGATTATGATGCACAAAAGGAATCTCTGGGTTTTGTGAGCTATCCCTGTTTCATAGTTCCTTTTGATTCCTATTTTCAGGAAGTAGCACATTCCCTATTTCATGGGGCCACACGCATCACTAATTACAGTCATTTGTTTTCAGAAAAGTCATATCTTATGAGGAAAACAACAAGGAATACAAGCTTATTTATTTATTTATTTATTTCAAATATTTGTACCCTGCCCTTCTTTACCACCTACAGATGAGCAGTGTTGGGCAAACAATAAGGCACGAGGGAAGAATCTTTACCTTTCCATATATTTTAGACTGCAACTCTTATAATATTTTACCATTGGGCATTTGAACTGGAGTCGAAATCCAAAACACCTGCATAGTAGACTTCTGCATGTGATTCGGACATACCCTTTATTCAGATCTAGTTTAGATGTTTAGCACTTTTGAAGCGAGTTCTGATATGCCTGCTTGCTGCTCCCTCCCCCCAATATTAAAGAATTTGAATTGAAAGGAGCCTTCGATTCTTAAGCTTCGGATGTGTTCAGATGTAGCTGTGACGGAGTTAAAATTCACAGGGCAACCAAGCCCTGCTGAGAGGTGAAGCCAAACCTGATGTCACACTTCTCCAGCCAATCAGAGCTGATGGAGGAGGCATGGGGAGACAGAGGCAGAGATTGCTAAAAAATGTTGTTTTCAAAAATGTTGATATTTTCCCTAAAATCCATGGATGAGCAAAACATTATAGGCAAAGAGTGAAAATGTGTTTTACCATTGTAGCAGATTTCACCCCAATAGCTTTAAAATGAGGGAGATAGAATCCCGTGAATTTTCCCCATATAAAGTAATTTAAGCCAATGCCTGCGTGAACCTGCATTTCCAAGAATGCATTTGGCTACAGCATTAGAATCAGCCTAAAATTCACAGGGCAACCAAAACTTGCTGAGAAGCAAAGCCAAATATGTTGTCATGCCTCTCAGCCAATCAGGGAGGTAGGGGGAGGGGGAGATCACTCTTGTAATTTTTTTAAAATGTTGTTTTTAAAAAGTTTGAAAATCCCCAAAAATTCAGTGGATGAGTGAAACATTATGAAACTTGATAAGTAAAGAGTCAAAAAGGTGTTCTACCACTGTAGCAAGTTTTACCCCAATAGCTTTAAAAATGAGGGAGATAGGAGCCCCATTGATAGTAATTTTATTTAAACTATATGCCTGCGTTAAACTACATTTCTCAGAATATATTGGGCTGGAGCACCAAAGTATGCCATTTAGTCAATCTTGGAATCTTCCAAGAGCACTACAGTAAGTAAATAATAGTATAATAGTATAAATCTGTGCTAAATTGTACTTACTTGGTTGTGTGTCAAGGGGAAAAAATATTAATAGGACATAAGGAGAGTTTGGATTGTGCCGTTCTGCTTGGAAGAAGGGGGTCAGTCTGGATTAGGCATGGGCAAGGTTCAGCCCTCCAGGTACTTTGCACTTCAACTTCCACAACTGGTAGGCTTTTTGAAATTGTGGGAGTTGAAGTCCAAAACATCTGGAGGGCTGAAGTTTGTCCATGCCTGGTCTAGATGTCCCTTGGTGGTGTCTGTACTATGATTTCTGTTCCTGGGTTATAAATGCCATTTCCTAATTGATTCTGTCATAAAAACATGGTGAAAGTTTAATACACTGGAAAAAACTTTGTCTTTGCTCAAGGGACAAAGCAGTATATTTTGCTTTGCTCAGTCTCCACCAATTTAACACAGTTTTTGCCACAAAAAACAAAGTTTCTGGAGTAAAACAACTAATTTCAAAGTAAAGATCACACATTGAAACAGGAAATAACACTTTCAAACCAGAAACAGATTTTCTTTATTATTAAAAATAAAGCCAAATGTTTGAAAATATGGTGAGCTAACAGTGGTAAATGTGTTCTACCACGGTAGCAAGTTTTATCAGGATAGCTCAAAGAATGAGGGAGAGAGATGCCCCTCAACTTTCCCCACTGACAGAATTTTTTCCTTAAAGCGCATGCGCAACCGCAATTAACGAGGTACTTACGAAGATTCGGAAGTTTAGTAAAGTTTCAAAATTTTTACCTCCAAATTCGGAAAGGACTTTAGAAATGAAGCACCAGCGCCCCCTACTTTTGAACACAGTTTAGAATCTTTTTTTAAAAAAAATGCACATGCCTACTGGATAGATATTCCCTATCTGTGACGTAAGGGATATAACATGACTGTTGTGCCCATTTTGCTTGTAACGTTAGAACCAACATTAAAGAAATCTTCTATTTTTGCAAGTAGAAGTATTAAACCATTGAAGAGGACTAAGCATCTGCGGTGAAGGCTGCCATTGGTTTTGTCATATGGATACATACACATACATTGTACCTAAACATCAAGATGTACACATGCACTCCTCCTTGAGGCATACAGGCTTTATCCCTAGTGAATGTATATGAGCCAAGTTATAGTGGTAAAGATACTCCCATCCTGTCTTATTGCCCGCTCACAACTGCTCATCAGTAGGCTTGTTTTCCTTCTTGTTTTCCTCATGGGATTATGGGGTAAATATGGCCACCAGTGCTTAAAACTGACATAACCAACAGTACTTAAAATTTTAAGAATGCTTGCCTCATAATTTTGCTTAAACACCCATAAACTGTGACATGTGGTCCACAGGTGGACAACGTATCATGGTACTGCTTGAGGCTCCTGGCATTTTTGTGATCCCAAAGTTTTCCAGAGAATAAAAATATTTTTGCTTATTCCTTAATGCCCCCCCCCCCCAATGCATTCTAGGGCTGTGAAGGATATTTCCACCACTTTTAAACCCACACCATGTACCCCCCAACATTTTTTTTGCCTAAAATGATCTGAAATCAGGATGTGTGATCTGTTCTCCCCTCTGCTCATTTTGCGCCAGTGAGCCAATTTAGGATCAGACAATCTCTTCTTGAAACCTGAAACTTTGCTCTCTGTTACTTTTCTTGGTATATATGGCTTTCCCCTACTTTTTCTAATTTCTTTCTCGTCTCCTGCTGTTTATCTTTTCTTTTTGCATTCTGTGTATGACTTCTCTCTCTTTTCCCTCACTGCAAAAATAATTGAACTGAAGCCCTTCTAGTGGACTAGATTGGACTATGGACAGGCTCTGGACTGGGCCAGTGGTCGTTGAATCAAACTCGGATATGGCTATTAGGCTTGGTTGATCAAGAAAAAAATTGATTCTAAACTCGTTTTGTATCTAGGGGCACCCGCATTTCTAATCTAAAAGGATTTCCGAAATATCAGATTTCAAAATTTTGATATTTACGAAATTTCGTAAATATACGAATCAATTTGTTAATGGCGGACGCAATTGCGCAATACACGAAAAAAAATCTCCAAACAGGACAGGGGGAACTTCTGAAGCTTCCCTCTCCCTCTGTGGTTGACTGTTGGTGTGATAAAACTAACAACAACTATATTATATTATTATAATATTATTATATTATATGATTGTATATTATATTATAATATATTATATATATTATATTATATTATTATAATATTATATTATTGTATATTATATTATAATATATTATATATATTATTATATATTATATTATATATTATATATTATTATATTATATTATTATTATATTATATGTTATAATTGTATGTTATTATATTATATTAATATAATTGTATATTAAAGCACCCCTGACAGATGGCCATCCATTCTTAATAATAATAATATAATATAATAATAGTTTTAAGATGCTGGGCCAGGAAGACGTTTAGCTGGGTTAAGACAAGCCGTTTTAAAGCGTTTTAAAGACTGGATTCCTGTAAGTGCTGACTCCGTTCTGACTTCGGATTGTTTTTGGATGGACATCTCATTCTAACTTGGGACAGTTTTTTGAGAACGCTTTTCCTTGCTTCTACCTTGTTTACTTGTGTTGTCTAACCCTGTGATTTGGAAGCAGTTTGCTTGAACGTTCTGTTATCCCAGATTATTTCCCAGGATAATCCAGATTATTTGCTAAATTACGTTTTTGCACAGCAATTTGCTACAGACTTTAAGTTCTTGATAGATACACTGAATTAAGTGCTTCTAGCTATTTTTGTTGTTATAATAATATAATATAATATACAATAATATAATATAATATTATAATAATATAATATATATATTATATAATATAATATATAATAATATATAATAATATAATATAATATAATATAATATATTAATATTATATATATAATATAATATAATATTATAATATAAATATATTATATTATATTATTATAATTATATTATATTATTGTATATTATATTTATATTATATATATTATATTAATTATTATATTATATATTATACTAGCTGTACCCGTCAACGCATTGCTGTGGCATAGAGTGAGGCAAGAAGAAGCATGAGTAAAGAGGAGGGAAGCAGCAGAGCAAAGGTGGCCGGCAGGAAGGGAGAGAGAGAGGAAATTCATCGGCTTAAGCTGAGGTCAGGGACCGGAAGTGGGGTAAATGCACAGCTTGCTACTGGGGAAGGAAGAGAAACTGTGAGATTGTAAAACTTGCACCAGACATAATTACGAAATAATTATATAAATAATTACGAAAAATGGGGAAATTGTTTCGATTCTTAATTACTCCTCACACTATTCCTGCATGGCTCGATATTGGATCGAAGCTAATTTAAATACGAATTCATAACGAGTTTAGAAACTAACGAACATGATCAACCAAGCCTAATGGCTCTATGGTTAATAACAATGTTTTAAATGGTTTTTAATTTCATGTTTTATTTACTGTGTAATGTTTTCATTGTAATGTTTTGTATGTTGCCGGCATTGAATTGCTGCTGTTATAAGCTGCCCTGAGTCTCCCCTTAAAGGTAGAGAAGGACAGGATATAAATGTTTGAAATAATAAATAAATAAATCTAGTGGTAAATGCAGGAGAGAAGAACCAATATTCAGAGCTAGATGATGATAACTTAACAAGCAGTTTGGGCTTCTTTGGTGGTGGTGGTGGACTGGGGGGGGCTGTCTCAAAAAGTGAGTGAGCCAACTTTATTCCTCTGTATTTTACATTTAGTCATGATTAGATTTATAGTGACTAATTTTTTTTTTTAAAAAAACACATTTTATGGTTTCCCTTTAGAAACCTCTACTTATATTTTCTACATTTGCAGACATGGATTTTCAAAAACTAATACATTCAATGTTAAGATGTTTTCTGCTCTAATGGGTCCTTTAAGGCAGTACTGACCTGATGAGAAGACAGTAAGCCAGGATATGAACAGAAGCGGGTAGAAGAAGCCAAAACTCATCATGAAGACATATTCATGAAAAGCGCCTGAAACAATGAAGGTGGACAATGCAGCCACAGACTGGCCCTTTAATTTGAATACCTGGAAGGCAAGAAACACAGGTAAGCCACACGGTGGGATTATATAAAAAGCATCTGAGCATTTGATGAAAGAGTATGAATTGTTCTTCCAGGTTGGAAATGGATTGTCAGGATTGAATAAGCTGTGATCTACCAAATGTTGTTGGATACATATGTGGTTGTGCGACCTTCCCTGATCATTAGACTACTTATATTGGATGGTGGGGCTTTAAGTAAAAAAAAAAATTCTGGCAAAGTATCTGGACAGACATGGATTTTCCATTTCTGCTGTATGTGCCTCTCTGTTTCTATCTTCTCTATTCACTCAATGAACTGGACTTCCTTTAAATCTGTTTTACCAAGACTTACTTACCCACAGAAGGTCCTGATAGATATAACAGTGCAGCCAATCATGTACTATTATATTCCAATTCCGTAAGAATGGAAAGATAGATGTGGCGTTCCACCAGTCCTGGGCAGATAGAAAAGAAAAAAGAAAGGACAACCAGACTTCATAAGAGTTGATAGAATTGTCATCTTCCCCCATCTACTTCTGCCTATGCTTAATTTTGTAATTCTAGGGAAGGAGATGCTCTCCAGTCTATATCATAACTTTGGACTTGTGATCTGTTCCTTTGAAAAATATTGTTTGTCACTTAGATTTGTAGCCAGTTACTTGAGTTTAACGTGCATTTTATTTGGCTAAACTACAACTCTAAAATTGAGATGTGTATTAGAATCAATGGCATATAAGAAATATTACAAATATTGTTTGTCACCTAGATCCATAGCCAGTTACTTGTGTTGTAGTTCAGTCTGTGATTGTGGCTGTCCCTGATCTCACTGGGGATTCTGTTGGAGATTCTGGGTCTGTTAGACAGGTTGATTATGACAGTGGGGATTTTGGGCCTGCGGACCAGCAGGAGCATCAGGAGATTTTAGACTCTGGGAATGAAGACTCAAGGCCGTTCCCTAGAGATGAGGCAGAGTTGAGCTTAGGGGAGGATGATTTAGATTCTCTAGGTGGACAGGGTAATGAGCAGCAATTAGATAGGAGAATTATGTTCCGTCAACAGAGAGTAGCTGTGTGAAGGTCAGCTTGCCTATTAATGAAAAAAACCCTTATCTGGTTTCGAAGGGCAACAGCGTAGTTTTCTGTCTATATCAGAAAGGCCAACAGAATATTCCCTCATTCCAGGCAACATTGATATTGAAGCTAAATCAGTCCTTCCAAGGGATTTTTAGTCCAGGTTTCCTTGTGTTCACACTTCCTGTTTCCTTTATTCACATTTCATGTTTCTGTGGACTATTCTTGTGTTGAATATTTGGACTTATCCTGCTCTTGTATTCCTGGTTTCTGATGCAAATCATGTACTCTTAACTCTGTGGATTATTCCTGTTTTTGGTCATAGACTTTTACATGATTTTGCTGAATTACTTTTAACATATAATCATCAATAAACTACTTTGCTAATATGTTGTTTGGCTAAACTCAAAAATTGATGTGTGCATTAGATTTGATGACATATTAGAATCGTGCAATTAAATCTGTCTGAGCTGTTGGGCAAGAGTTCCCAACTAGGAACAGAGGAGAGAGAGGCAGTGGTGAAAATACTGGTGGAAAGTCCAGATGGAGGGGTGTGGCTTCCATCAGTCTTTCCATGGCCATCATCGGTTTTCATCAAGCCTGATGGAAAGGTGCAACTTCCCATCAGCACTTTTGTCGTCACCACCACCCTATATTACATTCGATAGCAAATACTTTTTTGTAATTGAGGTGTACATAACATTCATTGGTGCCTTATACTCAAGTAAATGTAGTATATTAGAAGAAATCTTTAAGAGGCTCTACACAAGCGTTATAGTGCAGTTCGAACCTGTCTACAGGCAGGGGGTGGGGGTAGGCTGCAAAACATACACTCCCAATGTGCTCTGAAGCATGCAACAAGCCTAAAACAGTATGTGTGTGTGTGTGTATGTGTGTGTGTATATATATATATATATATATATAAACTGACTGGAAATTCCAGAATAAGTCATAAATTCTGCTGTAGTTGATCAGTGTATACTCTATACAGAGTTAGATTCTGAGACCAAAAAATGTGGGGCAATAATCAGGACTGGGCTAGTGCTGACAGTATTGAAAGACCTAGAATAAAAAGCTCGCTCACCGCATCAGCGAATCCCAACAGACTTGGCAAGGAAAAACAATATTTGAATTGATCTGCTTTGAATTGGTCTGCAATCTGTGGAACTTTGTGCCCATCATCCCAGCCTGAAACCAGATCCTAAGGTGTTTTTGTAGAGACGCTCCATACAAACTGGTTCCCTTTAATCCACATCCTGACTTGGTTTATGAGGCTGTGTAGAACCACACTCAGAGAGATATTAGCCATTTTATTTTCAACGGAACTGTGAAGACTTGCAATTTCTATATCAAATGTGAATGTCAGCATTTATGTGAAGCCAGATAAGCCATGAGGCTTTTACATATAGAATGGAGCATAAGACAGTCGAGCCCTTTCTCTGGACCCCTACCAAACCCCTGCAATCACCTTGTAGAAAGTGCGGTCAGCAAAGCGCATAATTTCGGCAAAGGCATTGAGCCAACAGTGGAGAAAGGTGTACCAAATCAGAATTGCCAAATATAATGCTGTGGGGACAGAAAAAATAAGTCACCTCAATTGCACCAACTGATAATAAAAATATGGAAAATGAGTAGGAAACATTTGAGGCCGCAACATTTGACATTACTTGATAAATAATGCTGGATAATCTGAAGATGTTCTGATTACACTCCAGCCCTCTCCACGCAGCTATATAAAATCCACATTGAATTGGATTATCTGGCAGTGTAGACTCAGATAACCTAGTTCAAAGCAGATATTGTGGGTTATCTACCTTGATATTCTGGGTTATATGGCTGTGTGGAAGGGCCCTAGGTTGAACTATGCCAGTGATTCCTTCAGATAACATGATCTTAAAGGCAGGAAGGGACAAGGAAAGATGCTCAGTGAATCTATGCATGGTTATAAACAAAGAAATGCGGCATATTTTGAAAAAACGAGCAATCAACATGATATTCTGCAGGATTAGTTGGTTTATACAAAAATGTGGCTTACCTTGTCTGGAAAGACATGCAGTTGAAATTTTGAGATTGTGAGAGGGAAAAGGTTGGTGGGAGCCGAAAAATTACTATGGGGCTGATGGTTATGGTTGAATATGGAGGCCAAGGTGAATAAGCTTCCATCTGAAAAACGCTACATCCCTGACTTTTTCAGTTGATTACTTTGGCTCATCTTCATCATGCAAACAATGCCACTACTCTGCCCATTTACCTGCCAATGTTGCACTGAAGACAATCAGCATGAAACTTCGGAAGGTGAGGGGCTGCTTATTCATGTTGCTGAAGATAGGAATTGTGAAGCACTTGAAGAGCATGGCTCCATAAAACAGGCAGATCAGGAACTGCATGAAAAAGGAAGAAAGCTCCATCAGTGTGAGGATGCATTTAAGATTAGCATGAAAATGAAGCCAAGTTCAGCAGAGCCCTTAAAAAAATTCCAGTGGGGCTTGATGTAGCTGGATACTGTGATTGCTTTAATTTCCCACAATGCATCTCATAAGACATCCTTTTAGCTAAGACATTATGGAAACTTTAAATGACGAGTAACAAATCGTACTTTTGGCCATGGACCCTTCAAATATAGGCGTTCAGTGTCTCTCACCTTAGCAAAGTTCTCGATGACATACTTCCATCGAACACAAGGTGTCCTGTGAATAGCACAAGGAGAACAGGAGGTATTAGATCAGTTTTTTAAAAAAATCAGGAATTTTTTGGCAAGACTATTGAAGAACTGGCATTCTGTATGGGAACCACAGTCCAACCCATGAAGTGTGCCAGGTTCAGTCACAATAAACTCTGCGTTCTGAGGATACATCTTCCCCTAATTCCTTTTTCTGATCATTGTGGTGGAATTGTGGATGTAAGAAGCCATATGTGACTACAGATATGTGTGGAAAGGACTCACCTTGGATAGTTCTCCCTGTAGATCAAAGTAGGGCAGAAGAGAAAATACAGATAAGTAGAGAATTGAGGTAGCTGCATCTTCCCTGAAAGGGGACAGGAAAAAAAGAGCATCTGAGACCACTGAGGAAGAAATAGACATGGGTTTGTATGGCATGCTGAGAAAAGTCATATCCTGAAACAGGGCTTGGAAAACTATCATATAAGCACTTCTTATAGACATTTCCCCTTCTTCTCAACCATCATGGATACAAGAGCCCTGTTCTCATGTCACCTGGCATACCAAGGGTAAAGAAGGAATTATAAAAACTGGAAATCAGATTCTTTCTTTCCTAGTAACCCCAGGGGGTTTCCAAATTAAGCTCACCATCATTTGACCTGGCCTGAAGGATTGGAGGCACAGTTTCCCGCAGAAAGGAATAGCTTTTCATCAGGAACCGGATCTAAACAAGAAGGGAAAGCAATTATTGAAACAACACATATCTGGGACCCCTTCTACATTGCCATATAAAATCCAGATTATCTGATTTGAACTGGATTATTTGGCAGTATAGACTCATATAATCCAGTTCAAAGCAGATAATGTGGATTATCTGAATTGATAATCTGGATTATATGGAAGTGTAGAAGGGGCTTGGGACTTAGTGTTTAGGAGCTGCTGAGACAAGACCTGAATTGGGAACCGAAGCCACCATCTCCGTACTTAAGGGAGGAGTTTTACACTCATGTTCTTTTCTCAGGTTTAGCAGACAAGGTGATGCTGCTCTCACTTGAGGCTCAGTATTGCCATTGTGGAAAATCAAAGGCTGGCATTATACCTACCAGCTTTGCATGGAGTGGATGAAACAAGAACAAAATAAGTTTCCCCTTGAGTTGGTGAAGCCATTATACCTACTAGCTTAGCATGGAGTGGGTGAGCAAAATAAGTTTCCCCTTCAGTTGGTTCTGATCTGGCTTTGAGTAGCTCATGGCTCTGATATACATGGATCTGCTCTCCCCTCTGGTTACTGCTTGTTTGAAACTATGGTCCTTGTTTGCCAGCAGTGACAACTTCCCACAAAGCCAAACACCCATGACTGTGTCAATGTTGGGACCATGTTGAAATGTAAGCCAAGGAGCTCCCTAATTCTGTGAGTGGCAGGTAAGAATGTTGCTATTTTTTAAACTCAGGGGATGCCTGCCCCTTCTTTTTCGCAGAATGACAAGGAAGCAGTTTTCTGAAATATAAGACAGAACACTAGGTGTTGTAGGGGCTCAGCCTGTGATTGTCTCTTTGCCTCAAGACACTGAGGAGAATGATCAAGGTTCTGCTGGGGTGTCAATGTTGGGCCATTATGAAATGTAAACCAAGGAGCCCTCTAATTCTGTGAGTGGCAAATAGGAACATAACTATGTATTGTCAAAGGCTTTCATGGCTGGAATCACTGGGTTGTTGTAGGTTTTTCGGGCTATATGGCCATGGTCTAGAGGCATGGAGAGAAACGTCAGGAGAGAATGCCTCTAGACCATGGCCATATAGCCTGAAAAAACCTACAACAACCCAGGAACGTTACTGTTCTCACATTGCTATTTCTAAACTCAGGGAATGTCTGTCCTTTTCTATAAAATAACAAGGAGTTTTCTGAAATATAAGACTGAACACTAGGTGTCACCAAAGTGCAATGCAATCAATAGCTTACCAAAGAAGACTATGAATTTGCAATATAAGCCTGAACACTTGTTGTTGTTCATTCGTTCAGTCGTCTCCGACTCTTCGTGACCTCATGGACCAGCCCACGCCAGAGCTCCCTGTCGGCCGTTACCACCCCCAGCTCCCTCAAGGTCAGTCCAGTCACTTCAAGGATGCCATCCATCCATCTTGCCCTTGGTCGGCCCCTCTTCCTTTTGCCTTCCACTTTCCCCAGCATAATTGTCTTCTCTAGGCTTTCCTGTCTCCTCATGATGTGGCCAAAGTACTTCAACTTTTTCTCTAGTATCTTTCCCTCCAATGAGCAGTCGGGCTTTATTTCCTGGAGGATGGACTGGTTGGATCTTCTCGCAGTCCAAGGCACTCTCAGCACTTTCCTCCAACACCACAGTTCAAAAGCATCGATCTTCCTTCGCTCAGCCTTCCCTAAGGTCCAGCTCTCACATCCGTAGGTTACTACAGGAAATACCATGGCTTTGACTAGGCGGATCTTTGTTGTCAGTCTGATGTCTCTACTCTTCACTATTTTATCGAGACTGGACATTGCTCTCCTCCCAAGAAGTAAGCGTCTTCTGATTTCCTGGCTACAGTCTGCATCTGAACACTAGGTGTCATCAAAGTCCAATGCAATTAATAACTTGCCAAAGAAGACTATGAGTTGGCAAAGTAAGACTGAACATTAGGTGGCAACAAAGGGTAATGCATTGAATAGCTTGCCATAGAAGACCCATGCAGAAAAATAAATATTACTATCATCAACAACATTTTCAATCTTCCTTGCAGCATTCTTATATGTAAGGAGTATGTGCTTTGGGCATCCAAACTGAATTTCAGCTAAAATTGCTTCTAGATTCATATCCTAATCTCACACCTGCTCGAGGGTAATGACCCAACCGGAGGCAGGCCCAAAAGGCTGCGACATGAGAGTGTAGACAGGATAGAAGCCCAAAACAGTTGCATGGCCGATCAGCAACACCACTGCTCCAATGATTGTGAGAAGAGTGGGCAACTGGAGTGTCTTCAAAAGGTTGACCCAGATTTGCAGGACATGATAGGGCACCAATAAGGTGTAGAGGAACATGAAGAGCCAAGGCAAGATTGCCATGTGTAGCCGTCCAAAAGCAAAGATGATGACTTCAAAATCAAGGAAAATGCTGTGAATGACAGAAAAGAAACTGTGAGTACACAAGGACTAAGACTAAGAATAAAGTAGATGGACACTGATGGAACATCAAGGCAGGGACCCTAGACCCCTTCTACACTGCCATATAATTCAGATTATCAAATCAGATAATCCAGATTATCTACTTGGATTATATGAGTTTACACTGCAATGTGTGTCTTTTGTTAAGAGCCTTAACAAAAGACACAATTGGCACTGTTCTCTGTACTGGCATATTGACATAACCAATGTAGGCAAACTTGGCCTGCTCTCTACTTCCTTTACCCATCTACACTACAGTTTACTAATATTCTAATTTACAGTAGGAGCTGGAGGGTCCACCTGAATCATCAGATTCTGGCCTGAATCCTTAGGCCAAATAGCTTACCAGTGGAACAAAGACCATCTGGCTCTTGGGTGCTACATAATTTTTCTTTCTCTGCTTTTCTACCGAATACTTTTCTCCACCAGCGGGACAGCTGTGTCAGGAACTCTTGTCAGCTTTCTTTTAGAGAGGGTTCCTAGGGTGTGTATGTGAGTGTGTCATGATTCTGGCATTCTTATAAAAGCTGAAGAATGATTTGCATAAACTCCAGGAAAAGAAATTATAATGAAGCCTCAAATTGTTCAAAAGGCATTGGGATGGGAAAAATTGCTTTCGATATATTTTTCTCCATTGTGTATAAATCTAATACACAGTGGAGAAAATATATTGAAAGCAATTTCAATATATATATATATAGAGAGAGAGAGAGTGTTTTCTTTGTGCTGTTGGCCATTTCAGGTATTCTGCTAATTCTGAAGTCATTCCAGGGGATTCAAACCAGCACTTTCGTGATCCTCAAATGGTAACAACCATCTGGGACGTTCTTTTCAATTGCAAATTGAAACACGCTGTAGTAGTAGAAGACATCTTTGCATCAGTGAGGAGGTGAGGAGGTAAAGCACGTCATCTCAGTCAAAATGCAGAATCAGAGTGCTTCCAGACTGCACTCAAATCTGTGCCAAAACGGGTTTTTAACATCCACTTTGGTGTGGATTTGAGGCCCCACACCCACTCAAAAAACCCGGGTTTTCCCAGGGCGTGTGTGTCCCCATGCCATCCCAATACCTGCCAGGATGACATGGGACCAACTAGAAGTCCCCCAAAATAATCTCTTAAAATGTGAAACAACTTACCAGGCTGCCATTAAGGTACTGGTTCTATGCACCAGGAGGACTCCAGCAATACCTTAATGACAACCTGGTAAGCTGTTTTACATTTTAAGAGCTTATTTTGGGGGAGGGGGTGGCTGCCATCTCATATATTTTGGCCCCAGGAGCACAAAAGTTTTGAGATGGCTGTGGGGACTGACCTCTGGGTAGTCCTAGGACTACCCAATAGTGAATCCCCACAGGTCCAATACCTCATTAGACCCAGGGACATTCAGGAAGGACTGGGTCTAAAGGATATTTTTTTTTTAAAAAAAATGAATACAAGATAACATAATATTTGGGCATATAATAAATGTCTATTGTGAGTTTACATTGTGGTTAAGTATTTCTATATTATCTATTCACCTTCTTTACAAGTTCGTTCACATTATATTTTTCTCCCACCTCCCTTTCCGAACCCCATACCACATTTTCCTCTATATCTTTATCTTTAACCACGAACACAACCTTCTTAATCTTTGTGCAATATCTATGCTGGCTTCGCCGTCTTCTACCCTTTTCATATAAATTGCCCATTTCTCTTTAATTACTTCTGTTTTGTCCTCCTGTGAACCTTCTTTGGTTAAACATGTAATAATATCCAATTGGACTTGCTCAAATGAATTGTTGTTCCAATTTTCCAAATTCCATTTTTTTTCATCTCTCCATCCCCAGGCTATTACCGTCTTTCCTACTTTAAATTGATTTTGGTTCTTCGCAGCTATGTTTTTGTTCCCTATAATTGCCATTAACATAAATTTCATGTTGACTTGAACTGTTATTTTGAATAGTTTTCCCATTTTTAAATTATCTTATCCCAAAAGCTGTTCCATTTAAACAGTCACATCACATATGTGCATACCAGCCTTTCTCTACTTTACAATGCCAACACATTGAGCTTAGTTCCGTGCCCATATTTGCTAGTTAAGCTGGTGTCCTATACCATTTGCAGATAAATTTTCTTTCTAACCTTTCCATGCTTCTTTAAAGTTAATCTTCGTCACCTTTTTAATGATTTTTTGTATTGTCACTCCCAGGTATTTTCATTTTTCTTTTCCCATATCTATTCCTGTTATTTTATCTATTTCCATTTTTTCTAGTCTATTTACTTTGAAATACATACAATTTCCAATTTCTTTATATTAACTCCCACTCTTGTATTTCTTTCATAATCACTTAGTATAATTTTTAATTATCTTATTCCTACTAGAGGGTTGGTTAATAACATTAAAAGGTAATCAGCATTAAGATTTAATTTAATCTCCAATCCCCAATCGAATTTACATCCCTCAAGCCTTGTACTATTTCTTGTTCTATCCGCTAACACCTCTATTCCTAATACAAAGAGCAGTGATCAGAGGGGACAGCCTTCTTCCTTCATTTATTCTGACAGTAGCTGTTCCTTTTCTGTATAGTTGCTTTAATAAATGGGTCTCCTACACCAAATTTCATCATAACCTCCCACAAAAATAAATAATAAATAAATCCATGGTTTATTGAATCAAATGCCTTGTGTATATCTAATTTTAAGAGAGCTAGTTTCTTTTGTTGTTGTTTATGTTTCATTATATTTAGTATATTTCTAATTGGGTATCCAATAAATCTGCCTTTAACAAATCCATATTTTCTGTAGGTAGTATTTCCAATCTATTGGCTAATTTTTTTTGCAAATATTTTATAATCCCAATTTAATAGACTAATTGGTCTGTATGATACTGTCTCCCTTGGATCTTTCTGTGGTTTCAAAATAACTATAATTTTGGTTTTCCTCCAGGTACCAGGTGCTTTCTCTCCTTTCAAAATATTATTGAATAAAATATACAACTCAGAGCTCAAGATTTCTGTGAATTCCTTATAAAATCCAGCTGTGTATCCATCCTGGAAATTTGGCTTTCTTTATATTTTTTATTACTCCTTTTATTTCTTCAATTGAAATCTCAGAATTTAACAATTGTTTCTCTTCCTCATCAAATTTTGAATTTATTGCTTACTCTGCTTAACCCTTATTGACTTCTCTGTACAGCCCTTGATAAAATGTAGCAAACGTTTCCCTTATTTGAGCTGAGCTGCATGCAAGTTTATTGTTTTGCATATCTCTTAAATATTTTGCTAACCTTTGTAATGAGTTTTTGTTAGGTCTTTGGAATTCATTTTTTTTTTTACTAATTTCTCTCTTTTCCACATTGTAAAGAGATCTAATTCTTTTAAATTTTCCTTCATTTTCCTTATTTAGTCTTGGGTTTGTATATTGTATTTAACCTGTTGTTGTCTTTGTAGGGCTTCCAGTTCTTTAATATTTTCTTTTCTCTTCCTAAAGTATTCCTCTTTTCTTAATTTTTCTAACGAGAGGAGGTGGCCTCTTATTATAGCTTTACCTGCATCCCATATTGTAATCTCCGGAGCTAAGCCCCTGTTTTCATTAAAGTAGTTTTGAATTTGTTTTATTATGTATTTCTTATTCTCTTTCCTCACTAGGATTGAACTGTTATATTTCAAAGTTTTGTTTCTTTGTTAAGCATTAATTTCTATCTTGATTTGTATTGAGACATGATCCGAAATACAGATGCCATGTGTCTGTATGTTTTTATCTTTAATTCATTAGATTCCCTCATCACTACAAAGTCTATACAGGTGTATTTTTGTGTCTGTTAGAATAATATGTGGGTTGGACCTTTTTGTTAGCTAACTCGAAAGCATTTCTTAATCCCCATTTACTTAATTTAATTGTGTTATGTTGATTTATATCTAAATTGAAATACCCTGTTAATATAGTTTCTCCTTCATAAAAATTTTGGAGTTTCTGCATAATTTTTCTCAGAAATTATCTTTGCCCCTGGTTTGGACAATATATATTTGCTATTGTAAATTTTTATCCTCTTTTTTGGCTTTTAAGAATATGCATCTCCCCTTTCAATCTTCTAATTGATCCAGAATCTCTGTATTCATATTTTTCCTCATTAAAATTGCTGCTCCCCTCGATCTTTTGGTCCCTTTAGCTACAGCCACTGTTTCCCATAAGTTGGAATTCAACAGTGATTGTTTATCTCTTTTATTTTTGTGAATTTCCTGTAAACACAAAATATGAGCCCCTTCTGCCCTAGCTAAGCTAGGGTTTACCTGCTTTGTCACAAATTAATTCGCTTTTAACCAGAGGCATTAAAGTAGCCTGCTGTACTTGAGTGCTGTACCTGAGTACAGAGTAGGATGTCTTTCCCTTTATCAAAAGATACAATTACCGATCAGTCTGGCAGACAAACAAAGCTTAAGAGGTGGAGTAGAACTATTTTTTCTTTCAAATTACTGGTGTAACAAATTATTTTAGGCTGGCCTACAATAGGAACAGGAACAGGAAGCTGGAAGAATCCCAATGTCAGTTTGGGATATGAGGTTCTTGGACACTGTGCTCTCACTGGGACTGCCTCTCCCCCCAAATTTTATAGCATTTTTGTTGGTCCTAGTAAAGAAATTGCATCAGTGTGAAGTTTGAACTCTTTCCTCATTGAACAACATGACTATTTTTTTCCAAAAAAAAGTATTGTTTCTGTTTTTTAAATATTATTTGAAATATATCCAGACCTCTCTTCCTCTGATAAGCCATTTTGGAATGCTTAAGCATGTAATGCAAGAAGGTTATCAGGCTCACTCAAAAACCATACCGTCCTGTATCAATGAAATCCACAAGGACCGCCCTAAGAGTGAAAATACAGAGTACTGCCACAAAGATGTTGTACACAGTGCGGAAATCTTGCACTTCCAGAAGCTCACTGGAAAAGAGAAACAAACAACAGAGTGCGTAAGTGCTTGTGTGGGAAATTCAATATTAAATAGTTGAGTTTAGTCCTGTGGCTTGCTGGCAGCACCTGTGAATCCAGATAATATATTATAAAGATGATTGCCTGGGATTGTAAGATGGAACAATATCATATGAAAATATGGTATCAAGAATCAAGAAGTAAAGGGAGAGTTTTGTAAGGTCAGCAGTTCACTGGAAATCTTCAGATAACAAAAAGAGATGGCTTTGTACATGGGTATCTCGGCTAATAAAGAATTCAAATAGACTACATAATTGGAAGCAGAAGACAGTAGTTTTCACTTTTTTGAGGCACCCATTTCCTGTGGTAGAAAAGGCCAAAGACCTTGTAAAACCATTAAGCCATACTAGCTAAAGTGGTGTCAAACTGCATCAGTTCTATAGTGCCCATGTACCCATACTGCTTTTTAAAAGGAGATCATTTGGATAATGCAACAACTTTAAGAAATGTTCCATGTGCTTGCAAATCATCTATACTGGAATGAAAATAACTTGTCTAGGGTTATCTGGGAAGCCTGTAGAGCTCCAGAGATATTCATTTCATACAGTGTCCCTCTTATGTTTTATCTTTATCTGTCAGGACCGGGAAAGAGAGAAAAATATACTCACTCAAGCAAGGGCTTGCTTTCAGTAAAGACTTTCCGTTTCAATAGAAATTGGCTCATCTTTCTGTGGGATTTCAAGATAGATATTAGCAAACATACTATGATTTTCTTATTTTCCTTAAAGCTATTTTATTTGCTGTCATTCAAATAGGTGTATCAGACTCCTACCCTGTTCATGAAAGACTAGCTGCCTTCCTCCATGAACTTTTTCAATACAATTTAGTTTTCATTAGACTTCCTATGTGACTTTAAGAACTGGTGCCTTACTTCGCTTCTCTTCTCTTTCGTTACCAGGCCATTTCCTTCTGTGTTTTGTGTATATCTTTTACATTCTAAGCTCGTAGGCAGGAAATACTTAAGTGTCCCAACTTCAGAGCATATTGAGTTAAAAGCTGTCACTTGGCCAAGGTTCCACTTTGACATAAGAGCAGAGTTTTGAGTTAAGAGCTAGCTCTAGAGCTAGCTCTAGAGGGAATGTTAGTGTGAGGATACGGGACTTTAGGGCTCTGTGCCTAATACTCTTGTTCACTTTGAAAAATTGCAGCCTGCTTTGCTTTTATCAGCTGTGGGGAACTTTGGGTTATTTGATTTTGTGTGGTCATTTTTTTATTCCTGGTATATTTGGCTTCATGAAGAGAGAGAGGGAAAAAGGAAGAGAGGGAGGGAGGCTTGTGTTAGTACAATATGAATAAAATGAAGCTTTTGCCTCTTCACTTTGTGCTCTGTTCTTCCTTGCTGATATTGAGCTTGGACACCCCCCGGCCCAGGTCAAATTATTAATAAACCACCGCAGGGATAGCCGCAGTGGGCTGGAGCCTGCGGCTCCACTAGAATGGGCTATGCAGGCAATCGGGAATACGGAGGAACCCAGCAGCAACTTCCAGTGCCCGAGAGAGTTCTAGCAACAGACTTTCCCTGTTTTATTAGCTCTATTAAAAAGTAACTCTTTAATACATGTGCACTATGGTGCATTGTCCTCTACATCTGTTTCTTTGCCTCCTCTGTCCTTCTCTTCCAGTTTTGCCTTAGTGGCCACATAACCCCATGGCCTACATGGCCCTCAGACTGGGGCTCTCCCTTCCCCTTTGTGCCGTCACGCCTGGGAGCTATAACTCTTAGTGAAAGAGGCATGGATGTGACATCTCTCCCCAGGGGATTGCTTCTTGCCCTCCTTTAGGAAACTGGAACTCCCAAGGACCAAAACACTGTAGATAACTCAAAATAGGTTTTTATTGTTCACAAAGAGTTATCCCTTTAAGGCAATAAGCTGGAAGTTTCAAAGGGGTAAAGGAAAATATACATTACAGTCTCTGGTTGTCTTGGGTCCAAGGAGTTTGCAGCTGAGAAGCTTTTCCAGGTCCCTCTTTCTCAATGGCTGTGAATATTGGAATAATCACAACCCCAATTCCAATGGCCTATATTTTGAAGGCACAAGCCTTCCTCTGGTGCCAAAGAACTGGTTTGAAGGCGCTTGAGACTTCCAACGTCGTTCAGAGTTGGTCTGAACATAAAGCATAAGTCTCAAGGGTAAAGAACCTCAGAATTGGTGCTGAGAGGTAACTTAATCAAGGGCTTCAGAGCCAAGTCTCTCTCTCATGTCCATCTGATAGAAAGTTTGATGGTGGAATGGAAAAGGAAACACTGTCCTGCTCTCTAGGAAGAGGTGGGGTCAAACAATTGAGCAGGAGGAGCAATTTAACTGGTGCAAACAACATTGATTGACAGCTATAAATAACCAATCAATCCAACTATACATTTACAGGGTAAAAAGGCAAAATCAGGCATGATACAACAGTTCAAATCCTGCAACTTACAGTTCTACATATAGGTGGCGCCACTCGCACCGTCACACCCTTTTCTTACATTCACCAGATCTCACCCCCAATAAATATTGTGCCAACCCTCACTCCCGTGGATACCCCAGTTCTCTCAGCTGGGAACCCCCAGTTTCCACTGATCACTATGTGTGCATTATATTTTATATCTCTATGTCTTTTAGTGAACAAAACCACCAATCTAACCCAGGTGACCTTTCAACAGTACCTCACAACCCAGGAACTCCCTCCAGCAGTTCCCCTGAGCATCAGCTATATACAATGGACACAAACACCCATCATCTCCAGGGCCAATCCATTTCTATTGGCCCCATAGACCCAATTGTGCATAGGGGAACAGGATTCTAATGCTGGACCACCTGTCCTTTGTGCATCTACTTGGACATAATGAAAGACAATTTAGCACTTGGCATGACTGCCTTGATGCTGGGAGGTCATGTTGTGTTTCCCCAAGATGACATTTCCCCTTTCCCAGGACTGCATTTGCTAATCCTATCAGTTTGGACAATGCTCGGTATGGACCACAATGGACATAGGCGCTGTGGGTACCTGACCCACCTTAATGGGTCATTCACCAATACAAAAGAACATTCCATAAAACACATGGGACCAGATGCCCCCTCTTTGTTCTGTCCCTAGGCTGGGACAATGGTAATCCTTTCAGAACACTTTGCACTCCTTTGTCTCCTGGACCATACTGCCCTCCCATCAGCCACTGGAGAGCAGAAATCTACATGGGGAGCGGGGAACACTCTCTGATTGGCTGGTGTGTGCCACATTCCCTCCTCACAAGGAAAATCCTCTCAGCAGGCCATGACATCAACCTGGCTCCACCAACCATGGTGAAGCTGGCTCCAGCTGGGACGTAAGCAAGAAATACAAAGGATTCCACTGTATAAATTGTATGTTTTTGACTGTATGAAGTATCTTAGCTTCCTTTAGCAGCTTACCATAAGTTGTCATCTTTTCCAGCCAGATCAAAATAAAATTACCTTGGTGGCTTCTTCTTCAACTGGTGAGATTTCTTGATTGAGGAACATTGGGTTTAGCTTCTTCATTTTGCTAGGTTCACTGATCCACAGGAGGCCTGCTGCCAGAACCGGCCACTCGCTTAACAGGACTCAGTTTTGGCCCGGATCTCATTGCTCTAAATTGTTCTATTTTATTGCTACAGCTTTGTTCTTCTACTATTTTAAAGTTGATACTTCTTTTTATTGTTCCATGTGAATGTGCATTTATACATTATTTGTTATTTATAAAGTACATTTTCTTATTTAAAAACACGTAAAATGGGGTGGGGAGGTTTGGGCGGAACAGATTAATAGCATTTCAGTGGGGAATTCGATTTGGAATAAAAGCATTTCAAATTAAGAACTCAGTCATGGAACAAATTAAACACAAGGTATCACTGCATACAGACAGTACATTTTACTGGCACTTGCATTGGTTCCTGTTTCTTCTTGGCCTCCCCTTGCAATCTCCTTGGTCTCATCCCTTCATCAGTGCTCAACAAGCCTGGCTCCATGTTGGTGTTGAATTTAAAGAGGCACTTATTGAGTTGTTTGACCGTCTGTCCTGCTTGTCATAAGATTCAGTGAACAGAAGGAGAAAACGTTGTCACCTGGAAGGGAAGAATTGCCGCTTGTTAGTGATAAGATAACTTTTGTCACATTACATTGGGACCTCAAGGCCAGTGACCTCATTCTGACTGCCAATTTTGAAAAAGTTGTTTAAATTGGCAGCACCTTTCATTTTGAAAGCTGAAAATAATACTTATTAAGTTTAGATAAATACACCGCTCCTTCTGATCACCATAAGTCTCTAGTGGGGAAATAAAGCTACTCTGGAAAATAATGTTAGTGCTTAGATGCATCCATTTACCTTACCTTCCTATAGTGACATTTAGGGCATGTGCAGTTCCTGTTAGTTATTTGTATGTTGTTTGCCTGTGATTTGACCTAAGTACTCAAGGCCAAGGCTAGATTTGTCAAATGATCCTGAGTTTTCAAGGGAACCAATTTATCATTTAACACAGTTATAACCCCATCTTACGGGGTTTCCTGAAATCTGGGCAATACAAATTTCTTTTAGAGTTTGTACACACACACACGTGTGTGTATGTATTAGAATTACTCCTTTGCAGCAAGCAAAATAAAGTCTACTAACTCTGTTGAGACTAGAGTTCCCAGGTCTTAATCAGCTTCTCAGGATGTGAGACAGAAGGTACTCATGGTGAGAGCACGGCCATCAAAAATTGTGCCAGACTGGATGTGCCATATCTGAGTTGCATACTAGATGTGTGTGACTGCTGCTTAAGCTACTGTGGTCAGTGGCATCACCAGGAGATGATAACCATGTGATATGATATGTGATATCAGCTCCATGGGTTCAAGTTCCTGGCATTTTTGCAACTAATAAAAATAAACATAGGTAGGGTAGGTGAGGGAAGGAAGGAAGGGGAAGGAGCGCCTTGGCACAGTTAAAACTTGTGCGATCCGTCTCACCCAGCATATTCTTTTTTGAATTATAGCCACCTGGCAGATGATACAAGGTGACGAGGAGACAAGGAGAAACTGACTGAGATATAGCCTTTATTCTACAGCTGTGGATATGTTGAACTCCATGGTTTCCCATTGACGTGGCATTGGGGGCTGTTTGGTGGTGGTTGGAATGTGGAGGGATGGGTGTTTTGTTTTGTGGTATATGCTGGGGAAGACATTTAATTTCATTGTGTAATATCACAATGACAGTAAATCTATTCTATTTTTTTAGGTTCAACCTCTGGTTCAATATGATGTCCAACTTAGAGCACCCCCAGCAAATAGTAGTCCAACATCTCTCATTTCAATCGGTTTCACAATCAAACCACTCTCATATTTAAAAGGTTCCTTTTAATGTTCAGTGAAATCTACCATCTTGTAACTTGAAAGCATTAGACCTAGTTCTACCTTATGAGGCAGCAGAGAATAAAACACCCCCTTCCTCTCTGTGGCAGCTCTTGGGGTATTTAACAAGTATGATTATGTTCCTTTAGCTTTACCAGGCTGAACATGCTCAAGTTCTTCAACTTCGCATTCATGTTTTGTTCTTCTTTAAGTGTATTCCAACCTATTTACATCTTTCTTCAAATGAGGCACCCAGAACCGACTATGGTATTCCAGGAGTAGGCCTGACCAATGCAAAACATGGGGAGACCACTTCTCTTGGAAATTACATTTTTATTGGGGGTATTGTGTAGTTTCTGGGCTGTATGGCCATGTTCTAGAAGCATTTTCTCCTGACATTTCACCATCTGATGGTGTTTCTGTTGTTATTGTTCATACATTCAGTCGTTTCTGACTCTTCATGACCTCATGGACCAGTCCATGCCAGAGCTCCCTGTCAACCGTCACCACCCCCAGCTCCGTCAAGGTCAATCCAGCAGTCAGGGACTGGTTGGATCTTCTTGGGGTCCAAGGCACTTTCAGAACTTTCCTCCACACCACAGTTCAAAAGCATCTATCTTCCTTCGCTCAGCCTTCCTATGGTCCAGCTCACATCCATAGGTGACTATGGGGAATACCATTGCTTTAACTATGCAGATCTTTGTTTCCAGTGTGATGTCTCTACTCTTCACTATTTTATCAAGATTGGTCATTGCTCTCCTCCCAAGAAGTAAGTGTCTCCTGATTTCCTGGCTGCAGTCTGCATCTGCAGTAATCTTTGCACCTAGAAATACAGATGGTGTTTCTATCTATTCCATATTTAGTGTTTCTATCTATTCCATATTTAGTCAGTTTGCTGATCAAAATATCACAGGAAATTTCTCCACATCATTTCCACTATCCATTAAACTAGTCAGTTTTTTAAAATATTAATGTGGCAGGATTTGTTCTTGATAAAGTCATGCTGGCTCCTGCTATCAGGAGCCATTGCTATCAGCATATATGCCATTAATTGATGTAATAACTGTACTTGCTTAATTCAGACAATAGTTGACTATGCCCATGATAGATCAATATATCCAGGATTGATTTAAGCTGTCATTTTTCATTACAAGTTGTTGAAAAATGGGAGAAGACTAACCTCTTTAGATGACAAAAGCAGCCCGCAGTCATCTGTCCCAATACACCACCATGAAGGACAAGACAGCAGCGCCTCAATTAAATAGTGCAAAGGGTATAATACATTTACAAGATTTATTAAAGGCAAGGTTTCTCCGCCCCTTTCTTACACAAGGCTTCCTCTATCCATCTCACTTACAGCATCCAAATCATCAATAAAATCATTTTCTTATGTCAACTCTGTGGACATATTACTCTGTGTGATATTCTTGGCTGCACTACAAGGTTAATTCCAAAGTAGTCATTATTTCAGAGACTATATCAGATGCCCACAGTTCTGCAATGTGCTGGGTAGTTTGTGTGGGTGAGAAGGTGGAGCCTTTTATAGATGATGTTATGTACACACTAACTGTGATTTAGACCAGGGGTTCCCAAACATCTTCAGTCATGGAGCCCTTTTTGAAGCAAATGTTTCTCATGGAGCTCCAAGAAATGTTTAGTTCTATCTATATATGTTCTATGAGAAATATCACACATGATACATATATGGGAATATTAATATTAAGCTCTGTGTGTGTGTGTGTGTGTGTGTGTGTGTGTACTAGCTTGGGGACCCAGCGATGCTTGGCTCTTTGAAAAGCAATAAAAATAATAAAAATAATACCACCCTCTCTCCCCATAGGGACTCAGAGCAGCTTACAGACATATAAAATAGGCATTGTTTGTTTGGTAATTTCAGTTCGGTAATGTGTAATGCTATTTATTAGAAAAAAAATAGTCTTTCCTTTTGCTTTTTTATGAATACTTCTATTTGAAAATGCGTAAGCATGTGAGTGAACTACAATTTCCAAAAATTGTGGGTCAATCACCCCCAAATCCTGCAAGTATTTAAAGTTTGTCATGTTGGGTCTGTTTGCCAAGATTAGTTGTTGGCTAGGTTCAGTGCTATCTGGATGGAGGGTGAACTATAAGTCCTAGATTCCAAGGTCACCCTCCCCCCCACGCAACGCTTCCAGTATGTTCTGTTGGTCACCAGGGTTCTGTGTGCCAAGTTTGGTCCAGGTCCATCATTGGTGGGGTTCAGAATGAGGGGCCATCTGGTCCCATGAGTTCTATTGTTGAGATAATGGTTTCATGAGACCTCAGTGAATGAGTCTAGCACCTCTGGCACTACTGTCCATTGCGTTCCACATCAGAATATTGTTCAGTGATGAGTGGACCATGAAGTCCATTTCTGGGAAAGGGGAAGTGTCATTGTGGATGACCGGGGCAATACCTCCTGGTGTTCTGGAGGAGTACTGGATGATTAGTCTCTTTATGTCCAGGTGAATGCACAAAGGGCAGTTGGTCCAGTGCACAGTTGGGGTTATGGGAATCCATAGATTCTATTGATTATGGGTGATTATCCTTATTATGGTGGCAATGGCTCCATAATAATTGACAAAATGATACTGGAGAATTGCAAAAGCTGCAAGACAAACCTCTATACAACTTGGATTGATTATAAAAAAAAGCATTTGACTCACTGCCACTGTTGCATTATCAAATGTCTAGATGCCATCAGGGTTTGTGAAAATATTAGAAAGTTCACCAAAAATGCAATGAAACAATGGAAAACTGAGTTGTTCGTGGGTAACGAAAGCTATAGAACTGTTAACATCAAGAGAGGAATTTTCCAGAGCGACGCACTGTCACTACTGCTGATCATCATTGCAATGATCCCACTGACAAAATTTTTACAGAAAACAAACCCCGGCTATCAAACAGCAAGAAATTCACCAAAAATTTCCCACTTGCTGTACATGAATGATCTAAAGCTTTATGGAAAATCAGAAACAGAAATCCAGTCACTGACCAACACAGTCAGAATCTTCAGCACTGACATCAGTATGGAGTTCAACCTAGACAAATGTGCCACAGTGGCATTAAAGAAAGGGAAAATTACTAACAGTGAAGGCATAGAGATGCCAAATGGACAAACCATAAAATGCAATCAGCCTGAAGCCTAAAAATATCTGGGGATACTACAATTGGACAATATCAAGCATGGGCATGTGAAAAATGTGGTCAGCAAAGAATATATCCAAAGAGTCAGAAAGGTTTTGAAGAGGAAATTAAATGATGGAAATACTATCAAGGCTATCAACACATGGGCCATCCCCATCATTAGATACACTGCTGGAATTGTGAACTGGACACAAGCAGAGCTGGATGATCTGGACAGAGAAACAAGAAAATTGATGACAATTCCCTACTCATTACACCTGCATAGTGATGTTGACAGACTTTACCTGCCCAGAAAATCAAGAGACAGAGGGCTTCTGCAAGTGAAACAAATGGTAGAAGAAGAGAAACATGCACTGGCAGATTATGTGAAAGGCAGTCAAGAACCAACATTGAGGGAAGTCAATAGTAGTAAACTGCTTAAAGTGCAAAAGGCAAAGAGTGAATACCATAAAAATACAATAAGAACAGAAGAGAAAACTGACAAAAGAAGGCTCTCCATGGACAATTCCTGGGAAAAACTGAGAGCCAAATAGACAAAGAAAAAACATGGATGTGGCTCACAAATGGAACTCTGAAAAAGGTAATGGAGGGCCTGATTCTGGCAGCCCAAGAACAAGCCATTAGAACAAATGCCATCAAAACCAGAATTGAAAAGTCGACGACAGATCCCAAATGTAGACTCTGCAAGGAAGCAGATGAAACAATAGATCACATCCTCAGTTGCTGCAAGAAGATTCCGCAGACAGACTACAAGCAGAGGCATAACACCATTGCTCAGATGATTGATTGGAACTTGTGCCACAAATACCATCTGCCTGCGACAAAGAACTGGTGGGATCACAAGCCGGAAAAAAGTTACCGAAAATTAACACCTCAAACTACTTTGGGACTTTTGAACTCAGACTGACAGAGTTTTGGAGCACAATACTCCTGACCTCACAGTCATGTTAAATAAACAAAAGTATGGATCGTTGATGCTGCAATCCCAGGTGACAGCAGGATTTAAGAGAAACAACTAGAAAAGCTGACACAATATGAGGATTTTCCAAACACATCTTTCCCCTATGAACCATCGCGTAGAATAAGATCCTTCGGGGAGGCCCTGCTCTCCGTCCYGCCATTGTCACAAGTGCGATTGGTGGGGATGAGAGAGGGCCTTCTCGGTGATTGCCCCCTGGCTATGGAACTCCCTTCCTGGTGAGATCAGATCGGCCCCCTCCCTCCTGTCTTTCAGAAGGATGGTAAAAACTTGGCTGTGGAACCAAGCTTTCGGSACAGTGCAATAAAGCAGCAATAGGAAACTTTACCAGGCCAATTAGATTTGATACAGATGACCAAGAYGGTTTTAAACAGTGTATTTTAATATTGAGATTTTAAAAAAATGTTTATGTATGCATATAATGAATTCTTGTCCCRGCATTGAATGTTTGCCTTATATATGCTGTGCTCTGCCCTAAGTCCCCTTCGGGGTKAGGAGGGYRGAATATAAATGTTTTAAATAAATAAATAAATAAATTTAAAGATCAAACTGCAAAGACTCTGGCACAAGCCTGTAAAGGTGGTCCCAGTTTTGATCAGCACACTGGGTGCAGTGCCTAAAGACCTTGGCCTGCACTTAAACACAATTAGTGCTGACAAATTTACCATCTGCCAGCTGGAGAAGGCCAATCTACTGGGATCTGCACATATTATTCGCCAATACATCACACAGTCCTATACACTCGGGTTGGTGGCTTGATCTCTAAAAGAGTCTTATATGAAGACATAAAATATAACAAATTAAACATAAATACAAATGGGGATCTGTGGATACCGGAGAGGCCCTGTTACGGGAGCCAGGGGTACTCACGGGGGAGAGTGTGGCTGGAAGTTCATTAGGGTGAAGGGAAGTTAAGCCCTGGGACAAAAAGGAAGAAAGACCTGATCCAAGATCTGTAGGGGCTATGTGGCCAAGTGGACATTGGAGCAGGCTGCCAGAGATTGGAAAGAGAGAGAAAGGCACAGGAGGAAAAAGGGACACAAAGAATAAAGTATAAGGATAACACACCATGGTGCACATTCATTGAGAGGGGATTTTCTAATAAAAAGGACAAATATTGTTGCAAAGAGTATCGCTGGTAGATGCTGCTGGGCTCCTCCAAACATTTGCATAATTGATTTCTGCAGGGCTCCGGCCTCCCGCTCGCTGTGGCTCTCTCCACTGTAACTCTGGTAGATAATTTATTTATAATTCCCCCTCCCCCGGGGGTGAGGACGATCATGCTCAACATCAATTCCAGGGCCTTTCCAGACAGGCCGTTATCCCAGGAGCATCCGTGCTTAAAAAACGCGGTTGTTTCTGGGAGCCTGTCCATACCCACCCCAGATGGTGGGTGTCCAGATTTTTTTGGGACTGGCCCAGCAGAACATCTGGAGACCCTCCCATAAAGCCCCTTTAAAAGTAAAATAAACTTAACTGGCCTCCATTACAATGTTGTCAGAGCTCTCCCAGCATGTAGAAATGATATGCCAAGAGAGCACTGACCTCCACTCTCGCCGTGTCATTTCTATGTGCTGGGAGAGCCCCGGCAACACTGTAATGGAGGATGGGTAAGTTTATTTTACTTTTAAGAGGGGTTTGGGGGAGGGACTTCAGATTTTCTGCCGGGCCAGAGAGGTGGGATTCCCACAGTTTTCTGGACTAATCTAGTCCGGGAAACTATGGGAATGGTGTCTGGACTGCAGTCCAGACACCAGAAGTAGTGGGTTTATCCCACACCTTCCAAGAAGGCGCAGAATAAACCCACTATCTAATTAATTAATTAATTTGGGTTGTCCAGAACATTGTCCGGACAGCCTCCTTTTTATTGTAATATAGGGGTTGTCTGTATCCATCCCCCCGTGATACAAAAGCTGGTTTTCTAACCAAAACTGGAAAGGTTGAAGTATTGGTTTAACTGCTAGGCAATTTAAAAATGTACATGGATGAGGAATCAACAGGATTACATATGATGCAAAAGGCCCCTATACAGCCTATGCATGGTTTGATAATGGAAGTTGTATTCCGTCACATATAGAGGCGACGTAGAACCTGATATTTTTATAAGTGTTTTTTAAAACACCAAACAACACAATAGAATGAAGTTGACCATTTAAAACCTGTTTATTCTCAAAACCTGTACTGCTCACATGAAATGTTTGTTATTTAAAAAATCCCTAGTCATTGTAAAGTCAGAGTAGAGGCAATTCATTTTGACTCATGCTGCACAAAGTCAAATAATTCAAAGCTATATCTGATGGCACATGATAATAAGTGTTATGCAATGTCATACACTGTGCTTGTTTACAATATAACCTCCATTCAGCAACACTTTAGTCTGTCAGAAGCAGTATCCGTGCTTGTACCCATTTTGAAACAAGTATCTCTTTCCCAATGACATGCATATTCTGGAATCTTGCTGTGAGCCCGACCCACTTCTTAGGCCTAATTTGATGCCTATCAACCACACTACCTTTCCTTGCTAAAACAATCAGCCCCATTTATAATTTACCTTTACTGCCTCATGCTGGATCTACACTGTCATATAACCCAGATTAGCAAAGTAAATAATCATGATTATCAGTTTTGAATTGAATTATATGAGTGTACACTGCTGTATATTCACATTCAAATCAGATAATATGCATTTTATATTGCAACATAGATGTGACATGCATAATGTTTCATATGAAATTAAAACACCAAACATTTTGTTTCATTGAAAAGCCTTATAGCAGCTATGCACAAGGAGCCCCCGGTGGTGCAGTGAGTTAAACCTTTGTGCCAGCAAGACTGAAGACCGACAGGTCGCAGGATCGAATCTGAGGAGAGGCGGATGAGCTCCCTCTTATCAGCTCCAGATCCTAATGCGGGGACATGAGAGAAGCCTCCCACAAGGATGATAAAACATCAAATCATCCGGGCGTCCCCTGGGCAACGTCCTTGCAGACAGCCAATTCTCTCACACCAGAAGTGACTCAGGTCACTCCTGACACAACAAAAAAAAAAACAAAAACAAAAACCTATGCACATGATGTGTGCGTTCATGGCCAATTTCTGTCATCTCATAATGTATCTAGGCCACCCTGCTCCTCTTTTTATGTTTGCACCACCATGTTTATGATAAATGAAAGGACCCTCTCTGTTACTGTTAATTTCCTGTCTGATTACTCTCAGTGCCTCTGTCATCAAATTGGGTTTTATTTATTTGTAAATAATGGATTGAGACTGAGATAGCTGGGTAAAGGAAGAGTATTACTACTTACTTGTGTCTGTGCCCCCTTCTACGCTGCCATATAATATCCAGATTATCAGCTTTGAACTGATATAATCCAGTTCAAATAAAAAATGTGGATTATTTGCTTTGATAATCTGAATTATATGGCAGTGTTGATGTTTCCTGGGGCTATAATCCTAGGTGGCCAACCTTTTTTTGGAATTCATCATGTAGAAGCCCCAACCAATATAGCCAGTGGGGCAAGGGATTACATTATGTAACAAAATTTCAAAACAAAACAAAACAACAAAACAAAACAAAACTGTTCCTGATTTGAAAATGTTATTTCTCATTTACCTATGTGGCATTTACTTTGAAAGTAGTTCTTATACTCCATAAACTTTGTTTTTGTGGCTTGCACAAATTATGTTGAATTGGTTGAGAATTTATATCTATTATTCATTCATTCATTTATTTATTATGCAAACCAAACAGTTGTATTGTATTTAAAAAACACACAAAGTTTGCAAACTTAGCATTATATTAAATGTCCTTTGACCAGTAGCTGGCCACTTGGAGTGCCTCGGGTTTTGCTATAAGAAACTCCTCCATTGTGCATGTGGCAGGGCTCAGGTTGCATTGTAATAGGTGGTCTGTAGTTTGCTCTTCTTCACACTTGCATGTCATGGATTCCACTTTGTAGCCACATTTCTTAAGGTTGGCTCTGCATCTCGTGGTGCCCGAACACAGTCTGTTCAGCACCTTCCATGTCACCCAGTTTTCTGTGTGCCCAGGGGGGAGTCTCTCATTTGGTATCAGCCATTGATTGAGGTTCTGGGTTTGAGCCTGCCACTTTTGGACTCTCGCTTGCTGAGGTGTTCCAGCGAGTGTCTCTGTATATCTTAGAAAACTATTTCTTGATTCAAGTCATTGATGTGCTGGCAGATATCCAAACAGGGGATGGGCTGCCTTGGTCCTTTCACTATTGGTTGCTACTTCCCAGCGGATGTACCTGACTTCCAGAATATCAAGGTAGAAAATCCCACATTATCTGAATGTGGACACAGATAACCCAGTTCAGAGCAGATATTGTGAGATTTTCTGCCTTGATATTCTGGAATATAGGGCTGTGTGGAAGGGCTTATAGTGTGATGGGATGATGTAATGTCAAACATTTCTGAGGGATCAAAGTTTATTTGCCCTGTTTCATATATTTCCATCAGCTACTAAACATCAACATCTTTCCAAGTCAAGGTAGAAATTTGTACATCTGATGAAGTAGGTTATAGCCCAATTAAAGTATCCCAAGTACCCCATTTTAATTCAGATATTGGGAGTGACTGGGAGTATCTCTAACCTTAGGATCCCAGTTCTGTTTAGCTTTCTGAAAGGGAAATTCAACCCACTACAGCCTATGGAGCTCCACCCCATGGTTATGCTGTTTTTTTAAAGACTCATAGCCTTTGCCTTTGAAACAGCTGTGTTCATAGAATCAGTTTCTTTATCTTTATCACAGTCCTTTTATGCACTAATTTATAA
Source organism: Anolis sagrei ordinatus (assembly GCF_025583915.1). Classification (NCBI taxonomy): domain Eukaryota; kingdom Metazoa; phylum Chordata; class Lepidosauria; order Squamata; family Anolidae; genus Anolis; species Anolis sagrei. The sequence goes on along the minus strand of NW_026845477.1, from coordinate 119,802,853 downwards.
CTTTGATTTGCTCAGGCTGCACCACCCTGTTTGCCATATGTGAGTTATAATTGTCAACTCTGAACTAATTCATTGTGTATATGTTTATTTTTTGCATTGTTGGTATACCTTAGTTTGGCAAACTCTAAACAAAGAGACCTTTCTGGAAGTGAAATCCAGCTTCCTATACAGTCTTAGACTCAGGACTTGGAGGAAGTTGCCCATGCCTGGCTCCCAAAGTATTCACACGGTAGTCCCACTCTCAAGAGGTGAGGATGAGGCATTGTTGTTTCAGGGGCAACTGGAAGAAGACAAATTTTCATCCTGGATTATTATTATTATTATTATTATTATTATTATTATTATTATAACTTTATTTGTACCCCGCTAGCATCTCCTGCAGGATTCGATGCGGCTTACAATAGGCCGAAGCCCAACACAAAACAACAATACAATATCTAGCAAATAAAAACAGTTAAGCAGAAAAACAATAACAGTAGCAATACGATAAGACAATATTAAAAAACTGGGTCGGCCAGAGTAGGGTACAAGGTTAAAAAGTGCTGATGTGTCGGAGGAGTATGGGATTATGATATAAGTGCGGTGTGCAGTGTGCGGTGATTTTGGTACTAAAGTGCTTCTAGGATTTGGTACTGGGAGATTCCTAATCTGAAAAGGCACGTTGGAACAGCCAGGTTTTCAAATTCTTCCTGAAGACTGCCAGTGTAGGGGCTTGTCTGAGATCTTTCGGGAGGGTGTTCCAGAGGCGGGGGGCCACCACGGAGAAGGCCCTGTCTCACGTCCCCACCAAGCGCGCTTGTGACACGGGCGGGATCACGAGCAGGGCCTCCCCAGATGACTGGAGTGAGCGTGTGGGTTCGTAGACAGCGATGCGGTCACGCAGGTAGGGTGGTCCCAAACCGTTCAGGGCTTTGTAGGTAAGCACCTGCACCTTAAATTGGGCTCGGAAAATAAACGGCAGCCAGTGGAGCTCCTTGAACAGGAGGGTTGACCTCTCTCTGTAATGGGCCCCAGTTAACATCCTGGCTGCTGCCCGTTGGACCAATTGGAATTTCCGAGCCGTTTTCAAGGGCAGCCCCACGTAGAGCGCATTGCAGTAATCCAGTCTAGAGGTGACTAAGGCATGGACCACCCCGGCCAGATCAGCCTTAGCGAGGTACGGACGTAGCTGGCGCACAAGTCTCAGTTGTGCAAAAGCCCTCCCGGACACCGCCGACGCCTGAGCCTCAAGCGTGAGCGATGAGTCCAAGAGGACTCCCAAGCTACGGACCTGTGGCTTCAGGGGGAGTGTAACCCCGTCCAACACAGGTTGCCACCCTATACCCCGATCTGGTTTACGATCGACCAGGAGGACCTCTGTCTTGTCAGGATTGATCTTCAGCTTGTTCGTCCTCATCCAGATAGACACAGCGGCCAGGCACTCGTCTAGCACCCGAGAGGCCTCCTTGGAGTTGGGTGGAAAAGAGTAGTAGAGTTGTGTGTCATCTGCATAGAGATGGCACCCAACTCCAAAACTCCGGATGACCTCTCCCAGCGGTTTCATGTAGATGTTAAAAAGCATGGGAGAAAGAATGGAGCCTTGCGGGACCCCACAGGTCAAAGGCCAGGGATCCGAGCATGCATCTCCCAGCTTCACCATCTGGGTTCGTCCCTCCAGGAAGGACCGGAGCCACGACAGAACCATGCCCCCGAGACCCATCCCAGAGAGCGACCCAGAAGGATACCATGATCGATGGTATCGAAAGCCGCTGAGATGTCCAAGAGAACCAGCAGGGTCACACTCCCCCTGTCCAGTCCTCTACGGAGGTTATCCACCAAGGCGACCAAGGCTGTCTCGGTGCCGTGACCAGGCCTGAAACCAGACTGTGCCTGATCTAGGTAATTGATGTCATCAAGGAAGCCCTGGAGCTGGAGGGCGACCACCCGCTCCAGCACCTTACCCAAAAAAGGGAGGTTGGAGATCGGCCTGTAATTGTTCAGCATCGTAGAGTCAAGGGAAGGCTTTTTAAGGAGTGGGCGGACCACAGCCTGTTTCAGGTTAGATGGAAAAATCCCTTGCTCCAACGATGCGTTAATAATCAACACAAACCAATCAACCAAGCCCTCCTTGGCAGATTTAATGAGCCAGGATGGGCAAGGGTCTAGAGCCGAAGTGGTCACCCTCACAGCCCCAAGGACCTCCTCCACGGTCTCAGGTAGAACAAGCCGAAAAGAATCCCACAAAGTTGGACAAGCAGATGCCTCAGTCACCTCCTCTGGCACTGCGATGAAATTGGAGTCGAGCTCAAGACGTATCTGGGCAACTTTGCCTGCAAAATGGTGTGCGAAATCGCAACACCGAGTTGTTGGGTCATCGAAGGTCTCCTCCACCGTAGGTGGGTGAAGGAGCTCCCCCACAACCCGAAACAGCTCTGATGATCTATTTGCTGCAGACGCTATACGGGCGGTCGTGAAAGATTCCCTGGCCATCCGTATAGCCACGGAATATGCCTTAAGAGAGGCTTTAGCCCGTGCTTGGTCAGACACGTCCCGAGATCTCCTCCACTTGCGCTCTAGCCCCCTTCTCGTATGCTTCATCACAGCCAACTCCTCGGTAAACCATGGAGATGGCCTGTCACGTCGCAACGAGATGGGGCGTTCGGGAGCGATCGTATCTATCGCCCTGGACATCTCCTTATTATAAAGATCGACCAAGGCGTCAACAGGATCACCAGGTTCCATGGCAGGAAGAACCCCAAGGTTCCTCAGGAATCCGTCTGGATCCATCAGTCTCCTGGGGCGGACCATCTTAATTTGTCCTCCACCCCTGCGAAGGTTAGGGGTCGCAGCGAGTCTAAAGCTGACCAGATAGTGATCAGACCATGACACTGGAAGGATGTTTTGTTCTTCCACTCTGATCATACCACTGTCCGCCACAAAAACTAGGTCGAGGGTGTGTCCAGCCTGATGGGTGGGTCCTGATATAATTTGTGACAGTCCTATGGTTGTCATGGCGGCCATAAAGTCCTGAGCTGCGCCAGACAAAGAGGTCTCAGCATGAATGTTAAAATCTCCCAGCACCACCAAGCGCTGGGAGACCAGGGCCGAATTAGAGACCACTTCCGCTAGCTCAGACAGGGAAACTACTGGGTCGCGGGGTGGGCGGTACACCAGCAGAAACCCCACACTGTCACGGTTCCCCACCCTCAGGAGGACACACTCGAACCCAGGTGCTTGCGGTACAGCGCATCTGGCCACGGCGATGGATTGCCGAAAGATCACTGCGACCCCTCCTCCCCGCCCCCCCTGTCTGGCCTGATGATGCACCCCGAAGCCCGGTGGGCATAGCTGAGTGAGATTTACTCCCCCCAGCTCGTCCAGCCAGGTCTCCGTGATGCATGCCAGATCCGCTCTCTCATCCAGGATCAGGTCCTGGATGGCAGAGGTCTTGCCATTAACGGATCTGGCATTAATCAACAGGACCTTGAGACCGAGGGGACTGCCATGGCGCCTACCACTTCCTACCTTCTCCAGGGTCGCAAGAACTCTGTTGCGCTTCTCCCTGGGCTGTTGGTGACCCACGAATCTCCTCCCCCACACGACCTGGATGGCACCCCCTTCCTCTGGGCCCCCTCCCCCTACATGGTTGGAATTTGTGGCTAGTCAACTCTCGGAAGAGGTAAGGCTGGAGTATAGTCTCCCTTGGGTGTTAGATAGGGATATTTCCAATGATGAGGTGGACGGAGAGTCAGCAAAAGAACTGAATGGGCTAAATAGGGGAAGTGTCCTTGGGCGGGAAAGAGTGGCTGATTGTGAAGGGACAACTGGGGCAGATGGGGTTTCGAATTGGTACAAACCAGGAGGGGGAGCCCTAACCGGGGAACTGTCTGTGGGATTCTCACGGGGGCCTGATGGAACAGAGTGAGAAGGCACCCCGGTATCAAAGAGGGGGCGAATATAGGGGTCCACAACTACCCTTCTGATGGTGATGCCCCATTTCTTTAGACAGGATTGCATTGTCATTAGTTCCCCAAGCCAACGGTTGTCTTCTGGTGTAATGAGAAGACGAGAGGAGCGGTCAGGAGATTGATAGTCCCTCCGCAGCCATGTTATGGCCTCCAATCTTATATCCCGTGGTCTTTTTCCTAAAATTTGGGCTAATGAGTCACARACCGCCCTCCTGGARGTCCATCTRCCTCTGTTTATCATTAGGTCAGCAATGTCCACCGCAAAATTRTCTGTTRGGAGATGTTGGTYCTGGGCAAGAGCTGCGGTTAGCTGAACAGTATGATCTGATGTTACATTATTAGTTGTCCTTAGGGAGCCTGTCAAAGTCCGCTTCCACTCCCTGATGTTCTCATGGATGATTTTTAGCAGTTTTAATTTYCAGTTTAATGGGAACAAAACCTCCTGGGATTTAAAATTACCCAAAGAGGAGCACATGCCAATAATGCCAATAATGCTCCAACCCTTCTAGAACATATTTTACTCTTAATTTTTTTAACATCGCAGAGGGTGCAGTTAGGAAAACAGGTGTGTTGCCATGAATCAGGGAGCCAAGATGTGAAAGAGAACGCAGTGTCCAAGATGCTATAGCATTTTTAGCATAGCAAAAATATATGCCAGTGTCATAACAGGCATGCAATCAATTGTGCAATGCGTGTCACGTTTTTTTATTCACCCACTGCTCAATTTATCTCACACCCACCAAATCAAAACAAGACAGATAGGATTACACAACTGTGTGTTTGCAAAATGCTTGAGAGTGCACTTTCATAACCTGAGAATGTGAACTGTTATGTGAATTCGGCTCCACTAAAATAATGGGTTCAGAGTCTGAAGTGCTAAGTTTCCAAAAGACCAGATCAGACACAAATGGGCTGAAGGCAAAATCAGAGGCTTTGTTCTCAGTTTTCCCAAAAGGATGTCAGCAGAGACAGTACTCCAAAGAACGGACATACTGTAATTAATTACCAATTGTAAGGAAGCTATTGAAACTAGGTATATGTATTTGAA
>NW_026845477.1:119691194-119797123 GCF_025583915.1 Anolis sagrei ordinatus | reverse complement strand
AGCCAGATTAAGCTACTGAAAGTTTCTTAGCCTAGAGAGGCTGATAAGGGAAACAGAAGCCAGTATTCCTTTAGTCTAAGGAAAGGCTAAAGAATAATCTTATTAAGTATCTGATCAAGGGAGGATCAGATAAGGGAGACATCCCTGTATTGAAACTTTGTTTAGTAATAAGTGCTTCACCTCAGGAAGATACTGTGTGACCTGAAAGAGTGCAACGTTCAACTAACCAAGCATTGTTCTAAGTTCTATAACAAAAGTTACGTCTTGCAACCACACGCTGTGTACTTAATAAAATTGTTAACTTTTATTTGAAGATTGCCTCAACTCCGTCTATTCTGGGTACAAAGTGCCATTTCTCACAATATTACAACTTACCTCACATGGTGGCAGAAACGCAGGGAAAAGTAACCAAATGAAACTACATTCTTCTCTCCAGTCACGCTACAGTATATACAGTGTAATTACTACTAAGTTATTACTTTCTTAATAAAGGAGGAGGTGCAATTGAACAGCCTCCCTTCCAACTTGAAGGTAAATTTGGTTCCTAATCGGCAACCTCCATTGCAAATCGGCCAGTTCTTTTTAGAATTGGGAACTGGGGTGAAATCTCCTGAATACTGGATCCTTTCAAATTGGAGGCAACAATAAATTATCCCTCAGCTCCCTTGCTTCTTCGCACCAATATATAGCATTTATTGATTTATTTAAGTTCGGTTGCTTCTACCCCACCCTTCTCACCCCGGGGGGGGGGGGCCTCAGGGCTCAGGGCAGCTTACACAAGCAAGGCACAATTCAATGCCCGCATTACATAACAGCAAGAACAGCAACATCAGTTAACGACAGCAATTTTAGCAATAACAACAATTAACAGAAACAATAATGATTATTGGCCAAAACAGCCATAAAACCTGTAAAAGCAGATAAAAACAATAAAAGCATACAATAAAAGCAATGGGGTTGAGAGCAGGGCCTCCCCGGATGATCTCAAATTCCGGGATGGGACGTAGAAGGAGATACGTTCGGACAGATACGCTGGACCGGAACCGTAAAGGGTTTTGTACGTTTTGTAGGTCAAAACCAGCATGTTGATTGGATTTTCTTTACAGCTATTCAAACCTATTGCACTGACTCTTGATTGGCTCAGAAAATGTCTGACTTGCATAGGCACACAAAACTTTCTGCCATAGACTACTTCATAGTAGGAATAGACAATATAAGACTAATAAAGGAGATCAAAGTGGGGAACCACTGGCCAGGAGCTCATGCTCCCCTCTTGTTGAAATTAGGAGAGTCAGTCAGGAAGCCCCCAAGGAAATGGAGATTCAAGCCAAAGGTAACCTTTAATGAAAAGGATAAACAGGTCATTAAACAACAGATTCAAGAATTCTTTGTATTTATTCTGATAATCTATCAGAATATATAATCAATGATTTCATTAATCAAAGGAGAAACTAGTATGCAAATAGTCCTGCAAAACAAGACTGATACAGGAAATGATCTATTCTAACCGACAAAATAGACGGGGATCTGTCATTTTGAACCAGGCTTTCCATATGGTTAAATCAATGCAATGACATCATTTAGAACCATTGTTCCAGGGGGAGGGGAGAATGGGGGGAGGGGAGGGTATGGGTAATGGATGATACACATCTAAGGAATGTATAAAGTGTCATATAAGGTAAATTTACTTTTGGAATAATGTATATCAAGATATGACTTGTTGACAAAATTTTGTTAATTGACGGAATGTATCAACTAAAATAAAAATTTTAAAAAAATTTAAAAAGTGTATTGTTTGCATTAGATGCTGGTGTCAAAAATAAAAAATAACACCCTCCCCCCCAAAGAAAAGAAAAGAAAAGAAAAGAAAAGAAAATGTTTGACTAGGATCCACTTATTGATTTTTGCTGTGGTGGGAAACTTTAGTTAACTGCCATTGGAATATTTAAAGTGAAAAGGGGCGCGATCAGAAAGGAATTTGGTGGGGCATTCAATAATGGGCTTAATATTCCAGCTCCAGTTGATACAATAGTGTTTGTCCAGTAAACAAAGGGTGCGTAAGGGGATAACCACCTCAACGGGTGTCATAAGGCTGGGTCTGGTTTAGGGCATGGAAGAGGAAGCGTTCCCAGGCATAACACAAATCAAATCAGGTGAAACAGGAAAATGACCCAGAGATTCTTCAGCAAGTATATTGTGTTTCCCATGAGTCTCCTTGTGTGTTGCGAAAGGATTATGATAATTTGGGGAAATCATTTCCTGATGTCCAAGGTGGGATGAGGCAACATTTCCAGGAAATTCATGAGGTTAATACAAAGCAAAATAGAAAAGGCAGCATGGAAGCATTATATGTACCAGCAGATCTGCAACTCATAATTCATAATGTTGGGGTCTAATTTTCAGTAACACAACTCTTCATGCAGTTATTGTTATCCTAACATTTGGTTTTCAAAGTAATTTAGCCTATTAGGGAATTGTTAGAAGTGAGAGAGAAAGACAGAAAGTACACTTTAAAAAGACCAAACATTCAGAGGAAAGAAAGTGGAAAGCTAAAGACAGGGGTCCTCAAACTAAGGCCAGGGGTCGGATACGGCCCTCCAAGGCCATTTACCCGGCCCTTGCTCAGGGTCAACCTAAGTCTAAAATGACATGAAAGCACACAACAAAAACAACAATCCTATCTCATCAGCCAAAAGCAGGCCCACACTTCCCACTGAAATACTAATAAGTTTTTATTTGTTAAAATTATTCTTCATTTTAATTATTGTATTTTAATTGTTGGGGGTTTTTTTGCACTACAAATAAGATATGTGCAGTGTGCATAGGAATTCATTCATGTTTTTTTTCATATTATAATCCGGCCCTCCAACAGTTTGAGGGACTGTGACCTGGCCCTCTGTTTAAAAAGTTTGAGGACCCCTACTAAGGAGAACTGACTTATTCAGTAACACACCGTTAGAGCCTAACGAGACTGAATTTGGATAACAAGGTTTTCCATAGGCACTTGTTTAAATAACAAACTGCATTATATGGCAGTAGAACTGGCCTCATTCTCCTCCCAATTTCATCCCCCCACCCCTTTGTTTGTCCAAAATTTCATGTCCTCCTGGCTTGCTAGAGCTTCAATCAGATCCAATAGATGTGTACAGGTTGAAGGAAGGAACAGAAATGCTGGGGACAGCAATCCAGCATGTTTTCCAAGTACAAACATGGGTATTATAGATATTATATAGTTGGTAACATGACAGAGATGATTTATACAGTTCCAGAATCTGCGGTTTCATTGGGTGAAGGGGTCCATCCATTCCTGACTGCTGATTGGCTAAAGGTTTAAAGGTCTCGACTGCTGATTGGCTGAGCAGTCAATTAAAATTCCCACCAAACTGCTCGGTTGCATTTGAATCTGTCTTCTATCGGTTTGTGTCCACCCTCTGGAGGTTGGGAAGGAATGTGGGCTAGGTTCAGGGAAACAAAGAGTATCTGATGGGCCTACTTCTACTGATATAGATTCCACAAGATTTCCAGATATTGGACAACAGGTGTTTTGGTGTCCTGATGGGTACTAAGATTAGAATGAAAAGATGATGGGTGCAGCTTAATGGGTTTATATTTTAGGTCATGCCTTGTCTTTTGAGAGTCACCAGAGCTACCAGGTTGCCGTTCTCTGCTCATTGTGAAGGTCCAAGTTAGATGTGTAATGTTTGTGCATACTTAGCTGGTTAATGGGCTGGTTAAGTGGTTAACTGGTTAAGTGGGAAAGAGGATTTGGTTTGATTTTCTGGGAATTTTCAGAGTTGCAACCAGGAGACTTCTTCAGATCATTTATGAGGCCCTCTGGCACCACTGATATGTTTTGCTTGGGAGGGAGGGGGTCAATAACATATTTCTTCTTTACACCCTGATAATATTGTAGCACTCATTTAATGCTTAAAATGAAAAGAAACATAAATGGTGAAGAACTCCACCCACTAACAGTGATGATCCTTTTCCATATTGTGACTTATTCTTAAGATGTTAAGATGTGCTTTTTATCTGTTAGATGGTCAGGTGATGTGGGTGAGTCCAGTATTACTGGTAGTGGGATAAGTCCAGTATTCAGGGATGTTGACAAGCTGTAATGTGTCTAGAGGGTGACTAAAATGATCAAAGGTCTGGAGACCATGCCCTATGAGGAGTGTCTTAAAGAACTGAGTATGTTTAGCCTGCAGAAGAGAAGGTTAAGAGATGTGGTCACCATGTTTAAACATTTGAAAGGCTGTCATAAGGAAGAGGGCAAAAGCTTGCTTTTTGCTGCCCTGGAGACTAGGATTCAGAGAAAAGGGTTCAAATAACAGGAAAGGAAATCCACCTGAATAGTAGGAAGAACTTCCAGACTGTAAGTGCTGTTCACCAGTGGAACTCTCTGCCTCAGAGTGTGGCCAAAGCTCCTTCTTGCAAGCTTTTAAACAGAGGCTGGATGGCCATCTGTTGTGGGTGCTTTGATTGTGATTTTCCTGCATGGAAGGAGTTGGACTAGATGGTCCATGTGCTCTCTTCTATGATCCTAAACAGTGGTTCCCACCTTTGGTCCTCCAAGTGTTTTGGATTTCAACTCTGAGAAATCCCAGCCAGCTTGCCAGCTGTTAGGAATTATGAGAGTTGAAGTTCAAAACACATGGAAGATCAAAGGTTGAGAACTTGATCTTCCATGTGTTTTGAATTTGATATAGACTTTAATCCAAATTTTAAAGGAGCTGAGATACCTATCTGTCATCACCTCCAATAAAGACTCACCCTACAACTCTACTTTGAAAAACCAGGAATTCATTCAACATCTCAATGACAGCAGAGTTACTCATGTTCCTTGTTTATGCTACAGGCCGTCATTTGATTTGAAGATGCATGCCTTAAAACTTCGATGGGGTCAATTGAGGAAACACCACCAATGATGCTAATTGGAACAGAGTGAGGCTGCAGACCATATTTTAGTTCTTGGGGACTACTGATGGTCCACGGACCACAGGTAAGGTACCACTGCACTACACAGTTAATAACCCAACTGTAGAAATTAGGAATATTTTCTCATGGTATGCACACATATGAGACAGCTCTCTCAGAAAAGTTCACACAAAAACTTAAATAACTATATGAAGACATGGACAGAAATAGCTTTATGGTAGTTTGGTTCACAGTCAACAGGCCCAAGAAGACAAATCCCAAGTACTCAGCATTGTATATAGAATGAGGCACTTGGTAGAATTTTTTAAAAAATCACTTTGGAGACCAGATTCTATGTTTTATATTCTATCAGCACTTTGAAATGGTGTTAATTTATTTGTAAACTTTATTTCATAAATTACATTTCATATTTATTTTTTCAAAGAAAAAAAATTAAGATTTTTTCCATCCTTGTATAATCTCAAGTTGTGAGGCTTGGATTTCTTTTCAGATACGGATCTGTACATGTTTTAGCATACACCTTTCTTATTCACTTTTCTTAATGGATCCTTTTTATACACATCTCCCCATTTGTGATCAGCAGTGTTTCAAACAACTTTGTTTCCTGGTCATCCTTGGATACACGATAAATTCACCTGAGATCTTCTGTATGTGTTCTGCCGCTGAGCGCTGGTGCTTCTCTTGGTGTTTTGATGATTAAGTCAACAAGATATTTTCTAGCCCAGAATTCTGGACACCTTCACATGTATTCCTCTACATTACAGGAATCATACAAGGTATCTCTACTAGGAGAGTCTTTTTCAGCAACATGGAGGCAGGAGTACAGGGGAGAGACAGCTTTCCAAAAGGTCAGCTGGGGGTTGTTATGGCCTAGGAATAGCAGGACCAAAAATGTGTGGTTACTTTTGTCCAGAATGTACTCTGAAAGAAAGAACAACAAGGACATTTATACATTTCACACATTTGTATATTTTACACATGCAGAGTAGGAAACGTTTGAGCTGTAATACAGGCTTTTAGGAGAGAGGAACAGGAGATTTGCCCTGTTCCTCAGTATGCTCACCTTTGGGACTGGACAGTGGATTTGGGAATACCACTCTAGGGATTGCAGGCAGAACTGAAGTGCTAGACCCAACAGGAGGTATGTCCAGAATAGGATGTTCGAGTTAGGACTTTTATTCCCATGACTGAAGGTAGAATAAAACATCCCTATAAAAAAGATTGGCTGGAGATTAGTTGTACTTAGTAGATTATGTTGGAAGTTGTAGATGTAAATAAATAGAAGCTTTACCACTGTTTTTGAACCAAAATATACCCTGCAGTATAATAATGTGTCACTCAGATTTGTGTAACGAGGAACAGTAACTTTGCTTCAGTTCAAAAGGTCAGAGCAACAATATATACAGCAGTCTCTCTTACAGAGAACAGAGGAAATAAACAGTCCTTTTAAACAGTCTTTAAAATATGCTTTATGCTTTAGAAATGATCAGGCTTCAGAGAGTTGGCAGCCATTTCCTTCCTGAGTGTTTCCAGTCAGCGCTCTCTTCACTCTCTGAGGTGAAAGTGGCAGTTAAAACCGTTTCTCTCAGCCACAAGCTAGAGATAGTAGCCAATCAGAATTCTGGCTCCTGGCATGCTCAGCCAACCAGCTGCCGACACATGCCTTTCCAGTCAACTCCTTACATCATGGTGCCTTTTTACAAATCCCCACAGACTACAGTATGCAAAAGAGATCCCCGGGTTTTGTGAGCTATCCCTCTTTAATTGTCCCTCTTGATTCCCATGTGGACGGTTATTGAGCAAACCCTACGCATCACGATTTAGAAACAACTGATTTCATTTGTCACACCATCAAGGATGTAAAGGACACAAAATGAATGTTGGAGTTAATGTTGCTTGTAACATTAAGCCTAAAAATAATTTTCAAAACTTTAAATAATACATAAATAAATCGGCTCAAACCTGCAACTAGAAGTCTGAAACCACTGTGGACTAAGTAACTGCTATTGGTTTTGCCAAATGGATACACGCATACACATTATATCCACATTATATATATCCAAAGAAGAGTGCACATTTGCACTCCTCTTTGAAGTATAGAAGCTTTATTCCCAGTTGAATATATATGAGCCAGAGTGCTTCTGCTAAAAAATGCATAAATACGAAAGCAACTTAAAAATAAAGCCCACGAGTGGGTAACATGTCACAGTACGTTGCATGAGGCTTCTAGGGCTGATTTTGAGACTCCCATAGTCCTCCAGAGAACAATATTTTTGCTTTTTCCCAAATGCCCACAGATGCATTCTAGGGTTGTGAAGGACATTTCCACCAGTTTCAGTGATGTGTAGTGATGTGTGCTGTATTGGTGGGAAATGAGGTTTCAAAGAGAAAACCAAAGAAGGAACAAGCTGTGCTGAGAAAGGGTGAGGCATGAAATAGATGAAAGAAAGATCCAATTGTTGTGGTGTGGACAAACAGAATTATTTCTTACATGGAGAGCTCTGTTGAGCAATTTCAGGAACCAGGGAGATATAGTATGAGAAGAACCCTCATATTCAGTTCTGAGTGATTCCGGCCATGAAAGCCTTCGACAATACAAACCCTCATATTATATCTCCCAGAGCTTCCAGAGGGTTAGGCCCAGCATACTACCTTCCCTGTGTAGTTATCCATATTTGTCATATTGTCTGAATAAGATGCCATTGCAACTTGAAAAGTGAGTAATGATGTTTAGACTCATCCGAATTTTAAAGGTGTCGGGTAAATTTAGTCTCATGCGTTTGAGGTTCAAACTTCTTATCATGCCTCCTAATGTAATTAACTGGAAACAGAAATGTGCTCCAGTGTTCACACGCTGACTTGCATTCTTGAGTGTCCACCAAAGTTTATCGATGCAGCCTGATTTCTATCGAAATGGATTGGCAGAGTTTTCAAGTGTTTCCAACAGACATTGTAGTATTCTTTTGTAATTATAAATTACGAATTAACAGTTATTTTAAGTTATTTTAAGACTTGAAACTTTTCAACTAAAATAGAAATTTAATTAAATCTAGATAAAAAATATTGAATGAACCATATAATTTAAATTATTTTGTGTTATGGAACTACTCTTTATGATTGACTAAAAAAAAGTTTCAACCCCCCCCCTCCCCCCCCCCCCCAATTTTCTGATTAAGGCCCTGCCTATTGTTGGTACAGGTTTTATACTGCTACCTGTTTATTTATTTATTTTTACTGGCATGGCATTTTGCTATCTTTTCTCATTTCTTTCTCCTCTTCTGCTCTTTTCTTTTTGCATTCTATATATGACTTTTCTCCCTTTTTCTTCAATGCAAACCAAATAATTTAACTGAAGCCAGAAGTGGCAGATACGGGAGAGAGGAACTGATTTTGAGAGCTATTTTGGCTTCTTTTATCCTTTCATACATACACTCCCTGTTCTTCTAAAAACAGCAGCTGATTTACAAAATTTAGGAGACTGAGCCTACTTGATTCTTCTATAATCCAGGTATAGATGTGGTTGGATTTATGTTGATTAAATATTGATTTATGAAAAAAAGATTTCACGCTTCCTTTTTATGAAGTTCAACTTATTATCATACATTTGCAGACATGGATTTTAAAAATCAATACACTGATAATTAAGATGGCTGGTGCTTTGATGTGCAGCAGCCCTTTAAAGCAATACTTACCTTCTAAGACAACAACGATCGAGAATGGGAGTGTAAATGGGTAGAAGAAGCCAAAGCACAATGTGAAGGCATATTCATGGGCAACACCTGAAATAATAAAGGTGGACAGCAGAGCCACAGACTGGGCTTTTGCTTTAAATACCTGGAAGGCAAGGAGTACAGGTGAGTCATATGATGGAATCGCATAAAAAATCTATTTATATTTGATGAAAGGGGCTGGATTGTTCTCCCAGTAAGTGAATTGATAGGACTGAGGAAGCTGTGGCCTGCAAAATGTTGTTAGATGCAGATGTCAACTTCTCTGATCATTCGCTTACTTGCTTTGGGGTGATGGGACTTGACATCAAAAAACATCTGACGAAACAACATCTGGATGGTCAGAAATTCCCCACTCTGCTGTATATTCCCATTTGTTTCTGTCTTTGTGTTTTTATCCAATCAACCAGATTCCTCTTCAATCTGTTTTTCCAAGTTTTTCTTACCCACAGGAGGTCCTGATAGATATAGTAGTACAGCCAGTCATGTACTACCACATTCCAGGTCCGGAAAAATATAGGGAAAGATGTGGCGTTCCACCAGTCCTGGGGGAGGGTGAAAAGGAAAAAAGGAGAAGAAAAGGAAGTACAACTTTCTGCATGCTGTTGTGGCCATCATCACAATATATTTCTGTCCAGCCTTAATGTGGTAACTTCTAGGGAACAAGATGTCCTCGCCTTACTTTGGAATTGTGACCTGTTCCTGTAACAAATACTATCTGTCATCCAGCTCTGTACCCAGTTTTATGAGAGGATAAACATCAGCCATAGAGTCTTTGGGCTCTTCCATGCCAGTTTGTACTGCATTTTGTAGCCATATTGAGGTTGGGGGAACCCTGCCTCATTGCCAAGGGGTTGGCCACACATATATGCCATGCCAATGCACTGTCGGCACGGGCTGGCATGGCTAGTGTCACCCTCTATGCCCCATTCCCCCCCCCCAAAAAAAAGAAACCAAAGAAACAGCATGTTTACCAATGTAGCTCTGTGGTGCCCAGAAATAATATGATAGAGCTTTGGAGAGGGAATCCCTCTCCCTTCTCCAAAGTTCTATAGCATCATTTCTAGGCAACATGGAGCTACATAGAAGTTTCTTTCATTGGTAAACACAGGGTTTCTTTGGTTTTGGGGTGGAATGGGGCACTGTGGGGAGGTGATATTGTCATCTCACACCCCCAGGCTGCCTGAGCCTGGGGAGCACAGGATGGCTGTGAAGACTGCTATCAGGGATTGAGCATGGTGATCCTCAATAATAGTCTCCATAGTCACAGCACCAGCAAAAGTCAGGATCTTCCTGGAAGATTTGGACTTTGGTGGTGTTTTTTTAAACCTACATTAACAGGTTTATCCTGGGTTGCATCACATTAGCCTAGGGCATCATCTGGACACCCCAGGCTAATGGAACTACTGTCACATGTCATACATCCAAACCTGTGTTTGCCTTTTATTTAGTTTTCAATTTTGTGAAATTTTAAATATTTGGATTTCTTTACCAACATTCAGAAGTAGCCAAGAAAACCATGGTGACGTAATGGAATCTAAAACAGTCCAGCCCTTCCCCTGGTACCTCTCCAAGCCCCTGTGATCACCTTGTAGAAACCGCGGTCAGCAAAGCGCAGCATTTCAGCGAAGGCATTAAGCCAGCAGTGGAAGAAGCAGAAGAACATCAGCAGCACCAAATATAATGCTATGGGGAGAGATGGAAAAGCATTAGTCTCTTAGCTTGTATCAATACATTATTACAGAGGTATAAAAGGATTAGGAAACATCAGCAGCACCAAGATCTGTCATAGTTCAATAAACAGTGCAGAATGATCTGAAGTTGTTATGATTAACCCCTCCACTCCCGGCACACAGAATTTTATTCTAGTTTAGGATGAAAAATGGTTTCCTTCCTCCATTTTTGGTTTAGAAATGTTCCAAAGTAAACTGAAATCAGATTTTCAGTAAATAATTTTCTTATGTTGCTGTGAGTTTTTCAGGCTATATGGCCATGTTCCATTAGCATTCTCTCCTAATGTTTCACCTGCATCTGTGTGGCTCACATCCTCAGAGGAACCTCTGAGGATGCCAGTTTGCCCATGCCTGCTCTAGTGTGATGTGGCACTATGTAGCATGTTCAGTCCCCATCAAGCCCTCCATCAAGGAGCCTCCAATTCATCAATGCAAGACGTCTGATGGGGAAGAGGGTTGGCACAGAAGCAAAAAAGGTTACAGTAATACCAAGTCATACTTTCTAACCACTATTAATTTTAGAGTATCAAGCTCTGGCTGGTCTGATTTCACGAAGCATTATCAGCACATTTGTATGCTGGTCTTTTAAAGCACCAGAAACCTATCTGTAAAAGAAATGGATAACTATGATATATTTTAAAAACTGGCGACCAACATGATGTTCTTCATCATTCCTTTGTTTACATAAGAATGTATGAACAGGACAGGCTACTGAAATATTGACATCGTGAATGGAGCTGGCAGCAGAAGAATTAATATAAGATTGTTTGGGGTCAATTGAGATGGATGCCAAAGTGAATCACCTCTCATCTGAGAAAAACTACACTCCTGGCTTTTCCCCCCAGTTGATTTACTACAACTCATCGCTATCACAGAAACCATGACATCGTTCTGTCCACATACCTGGCAATGTTGCATTGAAGACACACAGCACCAAACTTCGGAAGGTGAGGAGCTGCTTATTCATGGTGCTGAAGATAGGGATAGATAAGCACTTGAAAAGCATGGATCCATAAAACAGGCACCCAAAGAACTGCATGAAAAAGGGAGAAAGCTCCATCTCAGTGTGTGGATGTGATTAAGACTAGTGTGAGCATTGTTCACCGGGTTCCTTAAAAAATTTCCCGGTTGAGCTTCTAGCAGCTAAAGCCTATGATTTCTTTAATTTTCCACAGGGCCCTCTTAGCTAGAGCATATGGGAACTTTAAGACACTGTCATTTGGCAGCCATTGTTTTTTGGAGAGTTGCTGCCCATGAACTCTACTGTCAAGTATGGCTTCCAGAACACACCAGTACAAGAGAGGCTTTATCAAATTCTACTTTTGCTCATCTCCAGACTTGGACTCAGCTAAACTGAGACTCAAGAGAATATAGAGCAAAGTATAGACGTGCTGAATGCTCTCCTCATTCACACAAATGGCAGGCATACAAATCAGTGTATAGCAACCTTGTTTGGTGTCTCTCACCTTAGCGAAGTTCTCAATGACATACCTCCAGCGAACATGGGGTGTCCTATGAGAAGTACAAAGAAAACAGCAAGCATTCAGTTCACTGCCTTTGGGGAGATGATTGAAGGGTTTCCTTTCTGTAAAGCAGCCCTCCACAGCCATTTCTACTGAAAATACCCAGAGCAACACAGTAGCTCCCTCTTCATGCTGGCTACAGGTGATGGGAACCACAATCTAGTTCTAAGTTTGGAAACACCCCACAATACGTTCTGAGGCTATCTCTCCCCATCTTCCCAAAGTCTAAAAAACCACCAGAGACTAAGGGTGTGAGGTGAGGACTCACCTTGGGTAATTCTCCCTGTAGATCAAAGTGGGGCAGAAGAGAAAATATAAATATGTAGAGAATGGAGGCAGGCCCATCTTCCCTGGAAGAGAAAAGAATGAAACAAAGGAGCTGTGAGAGCACTGAGGATGAACAGGGAGACAAGGGTTTGCATGGCATGCTCAGGAAAGGCACCACTGGCTGAAATTCCCTGTCCTGCTAGACCATTGAGGATACAAGAGCCTTTCATCTGGCAACCCCAGTGCCAAAGGTAAGAAGGAGCTACAAACACTGGAAACCAGATGGGATTCTTTCATTTCTAAGAATCCAAAGGGCCCCCAAATCAAGCTCACCATCATTTGACCTGGCCCGAAGGATGGGAGGCACAGTTTCCCTTAGGAAGGAATGGATTTTCATGAGAAACCGGAGCTAGGTAAGAGGGGAAAAAAAGTATTGACACAGTGCATGTCTAAGGCTTTGTGTTTAGATACTGCTGAGATAGGTCCTGACTTGGGGACCAAAGCTACCTGATCCTTACCTAAAAGA
The DNA here is from genome assembly GCF_025583915.1 of Anolis sagrei ordinatus. NCBI lineage: Eukaryota > Metazoa > Chordata > Lepidosauria > Squamata > Anolidae > Anolis > Anolis sagrei. Next base: position 119,784,408 of record NW_026845477.1, on the reverse strand, counting down.
GAGCTTTCGCATCCCTAGTTCTTCACTCAGGTTTGACAGAGAAGGAAATGATGCTGCTCTCATGTGAAGTTCAGCAAGGGACTGGCATTGTACCTCCCAACTCCACACAAAGCAAGTGATGCAACAGGAAAATAAGCTTCAGCTGAATCTTATGAATCATTTTACTCTGGTTTGGCCTTCAGTAGCTCATGACTCAAGTAAATATTGATCTTTTCTTTCCCCTCTAGTCCCTGCTTGCTTTGCAAGTCTGATCTCCCAACAATGGCAGCTTCACATAAAGCCAAATACCTGTGAATGTGGCAATACTTGGCCAGTATGTAATGCAAATCTTAATTCTGTGAGTTACATACAGGAGCATAACCATTCTCACACTGTTATTCAACTCCAAGATAACCTGCATGGTCTCTGAATAGCAAGAAGGCAGGTTTCTGAAATGACTTTTGCCAATATATACAAATAAATGTTGCTGTCATTGACAACATTTTTAGTCTTCCTTGTGGCATGCTTATATGTAAGGAGTATGTGCTTTGGGCATCCAAACCTAGTATTGCAGCTAGGATGACTTCTGGATCCATATTCTAGTGTCACACCTGTTCAAGAATAATGATGAAACAGGAGGCAGGTCCAAAAGGCTGTGAGATGACAGTGTAGACAGGATACAAGCCCAAAACAGTAGCATGGCCAATAACTATCACTGCTGTTGCAATTACTGCGACGAGGGTGGGCCACTGGAGCGTCTCCAAGGAGTGGGCCCAGATTTGTAGAACCTTGTAGGGCACTAATAAGGTGTAGAGGAACATAACAAGCCAGGGCAAGAGTGCCATGTGTAACCGTCCAAAAGCAAAGATGAGCACTTCAATATCAAGGACAAGGCTGTGAAAGACAGAAGAGAAGCTGTGAGTAGACAACAACTAAGACAGATAACCAAAACAAATGTATGTTAGTAGAACATCAAGTCAAGGTGTCTGGAGAAAAGACACCATTCATAATATTATTCTTTGAACAAATCTATCAGCATTCCCAATGCGGAACAATTGGCTTGCTCTCTAGTTTTTTAATCACCGTAACCATCATTTGCCAATGTGGTAGTTTACATTGATCCTATAAAGCATCAGATTCCAGCCTGAGTCCTCAGTCCAAATAGATCATCAGTGGAACAAATGCCAGCCAACTCTTGGATGCTCTGTGATTTTTTTTCTCCCTCTGCTCACTTTTCTGCTAAGTCTTTTTCTCCACCAGAGTGACACCACTGTTGGGAATTTCCCCACAATTTTATGGCATGTTTCTTGGTCCTAATAATGTTATTGCCTCTTTCCTCATTGAGCAGTGTGGCTGTTTATTGATTTTTAATTTTTGTAACATAAAGTGACCTAATCTTCTCTTGCCCTCATAGGCAACTTTGGAATGCTCTAGAATGCAATTTAAGAAAGTTTTCAGGCTTTCTCATGAACCATACCGTTCATTATCGATGAAATCCACAACAACTGCCCTAAGAACGAAGATACAGAGCACGGCCACAAAGATGTTATAGATGGTGCGGAAATGTTGCACTTCCAGAAGCTCACTGCAAAAGAGGGACAGGGTTGATCATGGGTGAGTAAACAGGTGTCTGCAAGACTGGAAATTAAATGGTTGAAATTAAATGGTTGGGGCATTTTTTAGGTTCTCCCAAGCCCTTGTGAATCCAGATAATGTTTATTATGATTCGAGGCAAGGGGGAGAGGACTCAGAATAGAGATGCCTTCAATTGATAACAATAGCAATAATAATAATATGCAAGTGAGAGCCAGTCTGGTGTAGTGGTGGAGTGATAGGCTGGGCTTCTAGGAGAGTAGGGGCTCAACCTTTGCTCTGTCATGGGAACTCACTGAGTGACCATGAGCAAAACACACCTCCTGTCTTAGAGGCATGCAATGGCAATCCCCTCTGAATATTGCCAAGAAAACCACATGAAAAGTTTGCTTAAGAGAAATACTTGGAAGAAATAAATATGTTTCTATGTATGATATAACAGCTATATTATGAAGTCATCTGTTGACACTCGCTGGAACACCCCAGCAAACGAGAGTCCAAAAGTGGCAAGCTCAAACCGAGAACCTCAATCAATGGCTGATACCAAATGAGAGACTCCCCCCTGGGCACACAGAAAACTGGGCGACTTGGAAGGTGCTGCGCTCCGGCACCACGAGATGCAGAGCCAATCTTAAGAAATGGGGCTACAAAGTGGAATCCACGACATGCGAGTGTGGAGAAGAGCAAACCGCAGACCACCTGCTGCAATGCAGCCTGAGCCCTGCCACATGCCCAATGGAGGACGTCCTTGCGGCAACACCAGAGGCACTCCAGGTGGCCAGATCCTGGTCAAAGGACATTTAATCAACTACCAAGCTTGCAAATTCTGTGTTTTGTCTGTCTGTTTGTTTGTTTTTGTTAAAAATGTAATACAAATATATAAATAAGACCGCACGACTGAATGAAATAATGCTGGGAAAGGTGGAAAACTGTAGGAAAAGTGTAATACTACAGTACACATGGATAAGTTTTTTTTAAAGGTCATGGCCTTGATTTAGCAAGATCTGAGGAGGCTTTGATGACTAGGGGTCTTTGAAGCCTCTCATTGGTAGGGGTTATTATAATCCAAAGATGACTTTATGATAAATTGCACATTTTTTTTTGCATAATTTGAGAAGATTTTAGTAGTTTTGCAAAACTTGAGATTTCTCCCAGGTCGCTAATTACATCCTATGTAAGGGTGATCTTGTGTTTATTATATTATGGTACACATTTGGCATATAGTTCACTACAGCTGTATGGGAGAAGTAGAGATAGTCTGTGATCTGCTGAGTTGTGTATTTATTGCAGCCCTTCCTGCTCTTCTTGGACAGACAGAAAGACATACTTACTCAAGCAAGGACCTGCGCTCAATAAAGACTTTCTGCTTCAGCTGTAATGGTCTCTTCTCTCTGTGGGATTTCAAGATAGGATTACTAGTATTATTGTTCTGATTTTGATGGCTTCTTGCCCACAATTGATCTTTATCTGCTGCAATTCCGGTAGGTGTTGCAGCAGATAGTGCTTGTTCTGCCTATGCAAAACTGGCTGACCTTTGTGCTCCTTCCTCCTCTAAACTTTTCCCATTTACGTTGGTTTGCTTCTTTTCCTCTTCCATTCCCAGGCTTTTCCTTTTTGTATTTTGTATGTATCTTTTAGATGCTAAGCTCATGAGCAAGGACTACAAGGTGGTCCCAGTGGTCATTGACGCACTGGGTGCCGTGCCAAAAGATCTCAGCCGGCATTTGGAAACAATAAACATCGACAAAATCACAATCTGTCAACTGCAAAAGGCCACCTTACTTGGATCTGCGCACATCATTCAAAAATACATCACACAGTTGTAGACGCTTGGGAAGTGTTCGACTTGTGATTTTGTGATACAAAATCCAGCATATAGATCTCGTTTGCTGTGACATACTGTGCTTTTGTGTCAATAATAATAATAATAACAATAACAACAACAACAACTACTACTACAAGACTACAAGCAGAGGAATAACACTGTTGCTCAGATGATTCATTGGAACCTGTGCCACAAATACCATTTGCCTGCAAAAAAGAACTGCTGCGATCACAAGCCTGAAAAAGTTACAAAAAAATGAACACGTCAAACTACTCTGGGATTTCTGAATTCAGACTGACAGAGTTTTGGAGCACAATACTCCTCACCTCACGATCATGTTAAAAAACAAAGTATGGATTGTCGATGTTGCAATCCCAGGTGACAGCAGGATTAAAGAGAAACAACTGGAAAAGCTGAAATGATATGAGGATTTAAAGATCGAATTGCAAAGGATTTAAAGATCGAACTGCACCTTTACTGCACAACCCAGTAAAGGTGGTCCAAGTGGTGATCGGCACACTGAGTGCAGTACCTAAAGACCTTGGCCTGCACTTAAACACCATTGGTGCTGACAAAATTACCATCTGTCAGCTGCAAAAGGCCACCTTACTGGGATATGCACGCATTATTCGCCAATACATCATACAGTCCTAGACACCTGGGAAGTGTATGATGGGCTGTATGATGTGTGATCCAATACAACAGCCAGCAGAGTGATCTTGTTTGCTGTGGACTTAACTTGTGTTTCAAAAAATAATAACTTCATTTTTAACCCACCTTATTTCCCTGGAGGGATATGTATGTTGGCATGTTTTAGTCATTACTGGCACTTGCCATGGTTTCTGTTTCTCCTTGGCTTCTCCTTGCAATGTCCTTTGGCTCATGCCTTCATCAATGCCCATTTCTCTTGGCTCCATGTTGAGTGGCATTTGTTGCACTTCAGTTTGACAGTCCACCCTCCTTGTCAAATTACTCAACAAACAGGAGGGGAATACAGTTCTCATCTAAAATGAAAGAATTTTGGTTAATTCAAGATAATTGTGTCTGGAAATCCACTGGAAATCATGTAAGCAGTTTCAACAAGGGAGCCACATACTCCCCGTGTATATCCTCTGCTCACTATTAGCCTTCTGAATTCTTCTGAACAAAGTGAAGTCTGGATATCCCACAAAGGCAACTCTATATTATTATTATTATTATTATTATTATTATTATTATTATTATTAATAATAATAATAATAATTTCAATTCTGTTTTCCCTCAAAATGGAGATGTGAAGCAGCTCATACTTAAAAAGCAATACAACTAAAGTATACAAAAGACAAATATTAAAATGGCATTAAACTTGTATAATTATTAGAACAATTCAATCAAAATACAATTTAATGTATCATTCTCTAATTCTCTGCCTGTTACATGAACCTATGTTTTTAAACTATGATTTTAAACTGTTTTCTAATCTGTTTTCTTAATAACTGCTTCACTGGGGAGCTGTGTTTTCCCTTCCCAGGGTGCTTGTGCCCCACTTTTTGCTGGTCAGTGACTGTAATAAAGTTTAGTATTTGCATTCTCTAATTAGTATTTTTTGTTTTAGCTTTTTATTCTAGCTTTTAGCCTAGGTTCTAACAATTTTAATGCATGATGCTTTTGTGTTGTCGAAGGCTTTCATGGCCAGAATCACTGGATTGCTGTATATTTTTCGGGCTGTATGGCCATGTTTCAAAAGCATTATCTCCTGACGTTTTCCCTGCATCTGTGGCAGGCATCCTCAGAGGTTGTGAGGATGGGACTTCATATGCTGGTCTATGATTATAATAAAGATTTGATTTAAATTTAAATAAATAAATCTTAAAAACAATTCAATGCATTATGTGTTTCAACCTTCCAGAGGAAAGACATTAATGCATGCCTAGGTCTAGCCAGAACAGCACTTTGCACCACTCTCACTGGAAAAAGTACTCATGGGCACTGCTACTTCACCTTGATACCTGTAGGATAGCAGAGGAGAGTGGAGAAGACAGGTTGAGTGATGGGCACAGCACTATCCTTCAACTCCCCACTATTGCTCTATATCTCCATCATCTGCTACCTTATGCTACTAAAGGTAGGCCAGGATTTCATTGTTCCAATTTCAAGGAAGCCAGGAACATGTAGCTTGGAGGAAAGAAGACTGATAGATGACATAATAGTGATGTTTAAGTATTTGAAAAGATGTCACATTGTAGAGGGGAAAGCTTATTCGCTGCTACCCTGGAGACTCGCAATCTCATCAGACAGGGTACTTTTTGGCAGCATGCGCCCATTCCTCTATAACAGAGTTACTTAAACTGTGCTCCTCCAGAAGTTTTGGACTTCAGCTCCCACAATTCCTAAGACGGATGGGATTTCTGGGAGCTGAGGTCCAAAACACCTGGAGGAGCACAGTTTGAGAAATACTGTTCTGTATCAACAGAGCCTGCTGATTCCCATCCTATGATGTAAAACTACTTCTGGTGGGTCTATGTCGTAAAACTATAGAGAAACACAGGTGGTTCCTATGTTCAATTAGAGTCAACAGGGGAAAGCCAAGCAGTTGACACTCTCCACCCCCCCTCCCCCACCCACCTCATGTGGTGAGATAGGGGAGAAGCTGGGTGATGTTGGGTGTGGGGCGATGGGTTTCTCCCACCCCCCACTGGGCACTGTCGGATTCACCACAATGTGTGGTCATACCATCAGCCCATCTGATGAGGTCCTCTGACACAGAGCAATTGATTCAAATGGAAAGAAAAGAGATACCACCTAAACGCTGGGAAAAACTTCCTAATGGTACTCACCTTTAAGGCCTTGCATGGTCTGGGGCCGATGTACCTGAGGGACCACCTCACCCCCTACCAACCCCAGAGATCCCTCCATTCTGAGGACCAAGCTCTATTGGAAATTCCCAGTGTCAAGACCTTGCGTCTAACAGCAACCAGACGCAGAGCCTTTACAGCAGTGGCACCATCGCAGTGGCACCATCGCTCTGGAATACTTTGCCACCTGAGGTCCGTGCCTTGCGGGACTTGTCAGCTTTCTGCAGGGCATGTAAGACATACCTGTTTCGACAGACCTTTGATTGTTAATATTGCTGTTTTTAAATTGTTTTAAATTGTTTTAAAATTGTGTTAGATTTTAGTCATCCTTGTAAGCTGCTCCGAGCCCCAGGGGAGTGGCGGCATATAAGTTCGAACAATAAATAAATAAATAAAAACAGTAATAGCTGTTCAGCATTGGAATATGTTGCCTTGCACAGTGGTGGAGTTTTCTTCTCTAGAAGTTTTCAAGCTGAGGCTGGATGGACATCTGTTGGGAGTGCTTTGATAGTGTGTTCCTGCATGGCAAAAGCAGGTTGGACTGGATGCCACTTGTGGTTTTTTCTAACTCTATAATTCTATGATTCTGAATGAAAGGAAGTAAGGTAAGCAAGTAACACTTCATGAAACACAACTTTCTCTGCAGATGTCAATTATCCTAGCAAAGGTCCTGTAACCAGCCAGCATGTGCTGTCATTTCCATGTAGCTTTACATCTGGATCAAATCACACCTAAGATAATCTGCATAAAAGTGCTAAGAAAAATAATACATGTATCTTACTGACAGATCTGTAGATTAACTATCTTGTTCAGCAGCTTAATTTTAATAGATTTTATATTTTAATGGATAAGGCTCAGTCTTTCTGCCCATTGGATTTTATTATACTTGCTATATGTCAACATAACCTAGTTGACAGGACCATGGCTAGGATAAAATGCAAAGACTTTAATGCATCCTGGAAAATAAATACGTTAGTACAGGAAAGGGTTTTTGCTACAGCATTCCTAAGGTTTCATGTAACCATACTCATATATGCTTGAGAATTCTTATAAAATTGAACGTATGATGGGAATACCAGAAATTCCAAGCAAGAGATTTCATAGCGCTCTGAGTTCACAACCATCGAAAACACCTGTCTAAAAGCTCGAAGCATTTTACCTATGCAAGCTGCTATTTCACCACTAGATGGTGACAAAAACATAGTTTATCCAGAATAACGGGGATTTATTTTTCTCAAAGTATCTAGAGCCTCTAGATCAGGGATCATCAAACTTTTTAAACAGAGGGCTAGGTCACAATCCCTCACAGTGTTGGAGGGCCGGATTATAATTTGAAAAAAACATGAATGAATTCCTGTGCACACTGCACATATCTTATTTGTAGTGCAAAAAACACTGTAAAAATAGGCCTGGGTAACAACGGAAAAATTTGTTTCTAAAATCGATTTGTATTTGGGTTTTTTTTTGTTTCGATATTTAAAATAATTACAAAATTTTCCTTTTAAAAAGTTCGATATTTACGAAATTTCGTAAATGGTAAAAAATTAACGAATCGATTTCCGAAACAATAACGAATCGATTCGTTAATGGCGGACGCGACCGCGAAATACGCTAAAAAACCTCCAAAACCTTCTGAAGCTTCCCTCTCCCTCTGTTTTTGACTGTTGGTGTGATATTATAATTTTTTTTCACTAATTAAACCATAAAACTGGCCCAGACATGCGGAAATAATAACGAAACGACCTCAAAACAATAACGAAACGAATACAATATCGAAATACGAAGCATTTACAAAACGTTTTTGAAAATTCGTTTTTTTAATAATTGCTCCAGAATGGTTCGTTATCGTTTTGTAATTGAAAAAATTAACGAATTATTAACGAATTACGAATTAACGAAACGAAACCGCCCAGCCCTATTAAAACAATACAATAATTAAAATGAAGAACAATTTTAACAAATATAAACTTATTAGTATTTCAATGGGAAGTGTGGGCCTGCTTTTGGCTGATGAGATAGGATTGTTGTTGTTGTGTGCTTTCAAGTCGTTTCAAGACTTAGGTTGACCCTGAGCGAGGGCTGGGTAAATAACCTTGGAGGGCTGTATCTGGGCCTTAGTTTGAGGGCCCCTGCTCTAGATAAACCAATTGATTTCACTTTGTTTTGATCAGAGCTGCAGCCAGGTTGCTAACTGGGGTTGGCTACAAGGGAGTGGACAACCCTCCTATTGCAGCAGCTCCTCTGACTGTAAGTTTGTTTCCAGGTACAATACAAAGTGCTGGTTATGACCTTTAAAGCCCTAGATGGTTCAAGTCCAGGCTGTTTGGCTGACTGCATCTCCCTATACAAACCTGCCCTGTCCTGAGATCTTCAGGAGAGGCTCTTTTCTTGGTCCCACCTCCATCACAAGCTCAGTTGGTGGGAACGAGAGAGAGGGTCTTCCTTCTCATTGGCTGCCGCTAGATTATGGAACTCCCTTCTTTCTAGGGAAGGCAGAATGGACACATCCCTTTTATCCTTCCGGTGGCAGGATAAAGCCTTTTTATTCAGGCAGGCTTTTAAAGAACAAGGTTTTAAAGATCAAGTCCGGGAGTGCTGTGGTTTTTAGCTCTGAATACGTTTTTATGGATTTTAACTGTGATTTTAAAAAATACCATTGATGTTTAATTCTGTTTTAATATTTTTATATTTATAGTTTTCAAATTGTATTGAGATGCTTTTAATGTAAGCTAAAGTGGGGTATAAATAAGCAACAATAAATAATAATAATAATATTTTTCTTCTGTTCAAACACTACTTTTGTCCCAGTAGTTAGGGTAGGTGTGACTAGGATCCAAATCTTATTTTCAGTCTGTTACATTACATTCGGAAGTAATTTACCTTTTAAAAGCACAAGTCTTTTAAAGACTCAAGCATGCATATCCAACTGGAAACTGACAAAGACACTTGCTTTAGAGCTAATTGGTTGAGGTTCCTTGTATGTCATTGGTACCCAAATAATCTGGAACATTTGGGCTGGGGAGGTTAAAATCTTTCATTGTTGTCTTCCTATTTTATTCCACTACTGAGGCCCCTTCTAAATTTCCATATCAAATCCAGATTATCAGCTTTGAACTGGATTATATGGGAGTGTAGACTCCTATAATTCAGTTCAAAGTATATAATGTGGATTATCCATTTTGATAATCTGGATTATATGGCAGTGTGGAGGTCTCTTGTCCCTTTATTGTGCAGAATTAAGCTTGGTCAAACAACATAAGAAGGGGTCTGTGTATTTCAGAAGGGTGTAATCCCATTGAGAGCTGTGTAATTAATGCAGAGGGGATTGTAAATGCAGACCTTACTAGGTGAAATGTGTGTGGATGGTTTTCCATTTGCTAAGTAAGCACTAAAGTACTGAAGATAGCCATTTGAAAGTTGCAGATTACACACACCCCTTTCTAAACTCAGTCTCAAATAGGTCCCAGAATGGAGGACCACACAAATAAGAGCAAACTTACCACCTCTCACATGGGGGTTTTGCCTCGTTCTAGGACACTTTCAACACAAGGCTGGTAGGGAGCCTGCCAGAGCCCATAATAATTTATTTTATTTATTATTTATTTATTTATGACATTTATACGCCGCCTTTCTCACCCCGAAGGGGACTCAGAGTAGCTTACAAGGTATATATTACATACAATATATTATATTATTAGCATAGTACAATATCAGCATTAAACATTGCTATATTGCACCATACCACTATATTGTAATATTATTAGTAATATTACATGTAATATAAATAGGTAATTTTCAATGGTAAGCAAACAGTATTTTGGCGCCCCCCCCCAACCAATCATTGATATATATTTTCTGTTCGTCGTGGGAGTTCTGTGTGCCATATTTGGTTCAATTCCATCATTGGTGGAGTTCAGAATGCTCTTTGATTGTAGGTGAACTATACATCCCAGTAACTACAACTCGCATATGTCAAGGTATATTTTCCCCCAAGAGTGCCTCAAGAGCGCCCCTGGGCAAAATCAACTGTACTGCAAATGCTTACTTTGCGTAATAGGTTGAACCACCCCTGGATGTAGGGCTACCTCCAGCTGGGCGCTGTGCTGGTTCCATGTTGCAAGCATGTTGGGAGGAAGAATTCATAGATAACCACCCATGCTCTGACTGAGTAAGTCAGGGACAGCATAGGGGGAAGCCATATAGCAACAGCTTCATGTGTGAGATGTGGAAGGGGCAATGTGAGGCATGGAGCAATGGTTTCCTCTGCTGCCCCATAGATTCCCATGCTGTCACCCGGCTTCAGAACCTCAATGTGATGAGGTCCTCAGTTTTTAATTAGTGATGTTAGCAATGCTCCTATGCGGCATTCTCTTTAAATGCCCCTGTTCAATTATACATGGACACGTGTCATTCTCTGTAGTAAAAAAACAGTCAAGTATGATATACAAAGATACCATTATGAGAGATCCAAACTCACTTTTGGTGCTTCACATTAAATACTTTTTGTCCCATGCCATCAGAGCTCCTAGCAAGGGGAATGTGCAAAGTAACTTTGCGTGCAGAGTCCACAGAAATACACTGTATCCTTCCTTAAACAAACACCAGCTTAGATACATTCAGATATCCATTTTATAGATGGGCACTTTTGCTAGGAAGTAATGATTAATCCTGTTGACTTTGCAACCCTTTGCTTGGGGAGGGGGAGGAGGGGAGACCGGTGTCAAGCAAGCAGGATGGAAGTGGGTGCGGCAGAGACAGCTGCTTGGTGAACAGGATTATTCAGGAGTCGCAAACCATGGACAGCTCCTGCTGAAAGGGGCTTGCTTCCTTGCCCTCTTGATTTCTGCTGGGGGCTATAGTCGGGAAGGTGACTGCAAATACTCAGAGGTGAGTGTTGAATCTGACTTGATATTTTCTTCACTGGGCATGACTCTGTGCCGACTCCATTCTTGTGTTCTATTGATGACTTCTCCTCCTCTGTCAAAAGGAAACCTACATCCTCAAAATGTTTGTTTTCTGGGCGGACAACCTTTTTATGTTGTGACAAGAAATAGTCACCGGGCCTCTTCGGAGAGACAGATTCTGTCTGTAGGAAATCCCCATGAAAAGTCTGCCTTGTTTCAAACTTTGAAAGGATGTGTTAAAAGCTTGTTTTCTCTCGCCTTTTCTGGCACATCTTGATGAGAAGCTGAAGTTCTTCTGTGGAGATACTTTCCAGAAGGTGATTTCTTCTGTTTTTGAATACACAGATTTTTTTAAAGGCAATGTGAAAGAAAAACCTGGGAGAGATGTGTTAGGAAAGAAAACAAATCTGGAAATATACAGTGCCACCATCTGAAACTCTACTCTTTGCTATTAATGCTATATTTGCAAGGTGGAGTCAGGAAAGTATTGTATTTTTTTTCAGAGACATTTTTCTTTGTCATTGTCTTGACTACTGGGTGAGGATTTCTTTCTTGGCACTTAATAAGTATATAGGTGCATACCTTCCTTCCCTCCCTCTCTCAATACCCCCATTTACAAATTTTAAGAAACAGAAGGGAGGGAACTGTAAGCACCCTGTAATTTGGTTGAAGGCATTTCAGATTGATCACTCTCTATAGCGGTCATCTCCAACTTGGTGTCCTTCACATTTGTGTTGAACTATATATTCCACCATCATGAGCCATGTCTGCTCCTTTGGTCAATGATCTTTTTGGCACATATCCCCACTGATATTCTATCTGTATATTTGTAAATAGTGGAGATACTGAAACGTTCCGCATTTGCGAACTTTACAGAATCAAGGTAAAGTTCTCCTGAAACTTATGGAATAAGTAAGGGAAATGCAACTTTATTCTGGGCCTCTATTCTGCCTTTTGAAAATTTATTGGGTTGAGCTCAGATAAGTGCTGGGAAAAATGTACACATTTGTCTAAGATGCTTCTTGCCAAAAATACAAAAAAATGTTTATTTTCACATCTCAACTATGCTAAGGTCAGAGGTACCCAGTGGGAAAACAGAACAAAGTGCATGAAAATTTGAGTACCACTGTACCACAAATGAAAATATAGTATTTTTCAAAGTATTCTCTGAAGCCCCTTCCACGCAGCTATATAAAATCCCACAATTTCTGCTTTTAACTGAAATATATGGCTGTATTGACTTAGATAACCCACGTCCCTTCCACACTGCCCTATATCCCAGAATTTCAAGGTAGAAAATCCCACATTATCTGAGTGTGGAATCAGATAACCTAGTTCAATGCAGATATTGTGGGATTTTCTGCCTTGATATTCTGGGATATAGGGCTGTGTGGAAGGACCCACAGTTCAAAGCAGATATTGTGGGATTTTTTGCCTTGATATTCTGGGTTATATGGCTGTGTGGAAGGGCCCTTAGTGTTTCCGGTTGCATTTAATTTATTGGAAGCTGGCAAACTTAGGCATACAACTTAGGCAGCAAATGCTTGTTGGTTAGGTGGAAGATTGGTGTTGCTGTGAAGAGTTTGAAGATTGAAATTCATGTGCTGTATGTCTTGCATTTCACCCCTTAATCTTGATGTGGTGGAGAACCTCAAATTACACTCTTGAACAACTGCCACGCTGGCTAGGTTCTGTATGGAGGACTTTATTTTGCCATTTACCTCGGGCAAAAAAAAAACACGTTTTGGCCGAGCCCTGATTATTTCAGTTGAACTCTGAGGGTAGATCTGGAATTTTTCCATACCAGCTTGACCATGACAGTTCCACATATTCACTCCCACGGCGGCATGGATTACTGTGACACTTGTTTATGTTGGTTAAAAAGATAAAGTACCAGTAAAACATTTTAGATTTAGAAGACAATACCAGTTGTAACCAAGAACAATTATGCTGTTTCCAGATTGTCAGCATGGAATAGCATTATGAAACAACTCAGCCTTATCTCAAAGCATATAATGTGTTGAATGGAACATGGGCTAAATCTGACAACCAGCAAACTTTTATCTTGATTCACTTCAGACAAAATATACCATTTCTCTGAGCAGGAGGTCCCCCCCCCCTTCCTACCACTCTTGTTAATGCTTCAATTTCCTCACTACTCATTGTCTGTATCCTAGCTAATCCCCCACAACTGGCTTCCGTTATTCCTCTTGGGAATCATGATGAATGTGAATTGTAAGAGTGCAATGCTTGATGTTTAGTCTTAGTTTGTCTTTCTCAAAACAAGTAGGTTTCCCTTTTGAAGGCATGAGGACTTACAAGGGAGGACAGAATTATTGTCTTGGCCATGTTGCCCAGGATGTTCTACTAAACATCCTCTTTTTTTAGTCTGCTTATATAAAATGCACACTTCCCTTGTCATAGATTTATGGATAGTTGGAACAAAAGGACTTTTGCCAGGGTGAAACAAAAGCATTGTGCTGTCTGATACCATGAACAGAACATCTTGATTTTTCTGTTCTATTAGCAGGGGCTGAGTGAACTACCAGCTGTATATGGTAATATTTCCTTTCCATACAGTAGGTTAGTTTAGAGAGCCCAGGGTGTGTTGCAAGGGCAATGCATCCTTTATTTTCTAATACAGGTTGAGTATCTCTCATCTGAAATGTCAAAATCTGAAATCGCTCAAATTTCAAATTGCCCATGAGGGTGGCTAATATAGTGACATTTTCCTTTCTGATTATTCAGTATACACAAAATTTGCTTCATGCAGAAAATTATGCACAACATTATTTTAATGTGGAATATAGAATTGAGCATTTTGGACAAAGGATACTTGACTTATAAGGAAATAGCAGAAGAGACCAGGAGGAAAAGCTAGAAGGCCTCTGCCAGCATCTGTCTCCTGGCGCAATGCCCTCATTTTCACTCAAAGCACATATCTTTGGCACTCTTGCAAAGAGAACAGAAGAATGTACACCAAACCTTCCTCAAATCTGCTGGAAGAGAACTTGTTATACTGGTAGTTGGGTCAGAGGCTTTTGCTTTGGCTTAGCTTAGGGAGGCCCAAACTGAAGAGCCTCAGGTCAAAGCCACATTACTGGGTAGTATTCTGTTGAGGGCTTAAACCAGGGATTGTGTGGAATGCAGCTTTGAAATGCACCAGCTTTTCCCATTTAACCAAGGATTTGGTTATTCATAGGGTGAGGGTTTGGTGGGGGCTTGATCATAATAGTGGACTCTATTTTTAACAATAGAAAGTCACTGACATAAGGAGTTTACTAATATTAGTGGGACTGAAGCGGCACATCCATATTTCTGATGCAGCCTTGGACTTTATAATGCCATTCTAGATGACAGTGTCATTTTCTGTCCTGAGAACTTCATGAGCTGCTAAAAATACCAAAAGTCACAATATGGAAGTGGCCAGAAATCATGTCAAGTTTTGAAAAACAGGATTTTAAAATGATTAATAATGTTTGTGTGCAGGAGGGAAACATCTAAACATAAATTTTCCCCTGTTGCAGCTGCATTCTTGGGGGATAATCTTGTTGAGCCTTCATGTTTATAATAAGGATCTCATCACAAAGGTCCATGGATTCATCACGCATTGTGGCAAATCCATGGGTTCCCGGTGGGGGAAGTGGAGAACCCATCACTCATTGATAAGACAACACGGGAATGCTCCTGTGTTGCCACCCCAGGTGTTGTGTGCCACTTCTTCTCCTCTTTCGGCATGGAGCCTGGCTGGAAGTCCCTGTGTATCATCTAATGGGCTCTGAGAGGAAGTAGTGTACAACAGGCAAATCAACCCATCTGATGAGGTAGTAAATGGGGCAACTGTGAAATTCATCAGCTTTTTTTATTCATTGTCTCTTCCTCCTTCCCTCTTTGCCTGTTTGACCAATGAGCTACTGGGTGAGGTGACGTGTGCTCTAGTCACAGGTCTGAATTAGATTATTCATGCACACCAGAATATGGCAGCTAAGCTGTGCTTCAGGCAATAGGAATCAAAAGCATAGATAGATAAGAGCTGAATGGCATGCAGATTGTGCAAGGGACCATCGTGCAGTGGAACAGCCGGTGTTTTGATGCACAACACCACCACCGCTTTGGAATCGATGCCTGGTATGGCCTATTAAGGGATCGTCAGATGTTTCAGGCCCAGAAGAGATGTGGGAGGGGCCATAGGTCAATGGTACAGAATTATAGAATAATAGCGTGTCCTTTGCCCATGTACCATGTCCAAAGTTCAAGGGACTGAGAAGGTCTTCCAGCTCAGATCTCATCTGAGGCTGGTTGTCAAGAAAGAATTATAGGCTATATAGACCTAATTCCTTTTGTTATCCTGCATCTTTGCTCCAGCAAAATAGAATAACCTGTCTTCCAGCTGATATCAGTTAGTATACAAGAGGCAAAGCCACTTGAATCCAAAGGATGCATATGTACTGTGATTTCCCTACACAGTGGCACCATCTCATTTCATGGACAGGATTGATATCAACCCCGTAATCTCAAAAATATCATGCTATACCTTTTAAGATTTGGGGTGACCCAGATTGCATAGCTGCAAGTTTTTTTTCTTACAGAATGGATGCTGACTTCCTTGTCTATCACCACACCTCTTGGACTGTTGCTCCTTTCCGATGGAAATTTTATTTGAGTAAGGCTGATAACATTATTGAGATTTTATAGCTGTGGCGCAGAGTCCATGGACAGCCTCTCAAATCAAAGGTGAAGTTTAGCACTTTTATAAAGCGCCATAAAAGCTGGGCAGTAATTTTCCCGTCCTGCTTTCTAAAAGTAACTGGAGGGGAAAAAAAATAACAGTGGCAAAGGATGATAACAGTTGCGGTCTAACAAGTAGTTAGACATTTCACAGAAGGAGAAAGGATGTTCCATGAGAGGAAGGGGTTAATCTTTTCAATATAGGAAATGTTTGTCTCTGTTTGGACCACAATCACTGATTGTTTTCTGTCAACACTGAGACAGAGGAAATTTAACTTGAATCAAAGGAAGAGGAAAGATCTAGGCTGCATAGTGTTAAGACTTCCTACTCATAAGAACACCTGTGAAGTCAGACAAGTTGAAAGAGGAAGTTCTGGTCTTTGTCCTTGAGATAAGTTATAAATATGATTAATAAAACAGCAGAGCGAAATGATCCAGGGCAAACCACATGCAAGGTGCCATCGGCACGCCCAACCGTTGCTCCGTTGTTATTTCTTATCTGAACAGAATACATCTACACTTAGCTCTACAGCTGACCAAAGGATAACTATATGATCTTTTTAGGGTGGGAGAAATACAGTCAATTTCTTACTCAAAATCAAGCTAAAGGAGTGAAAATACAAACTTCCAGATTGTTGTGTGTCTAGTTCTTTATAATCCAGATACATTTTCCCTTATTTTTAGTTGTACATTACACATTAAATGTCCTTTTTGTTCATTTTGAGGTTCTACGTGGTTCTGCATCATAAAGCAAACTATATTAAAGTGTAAATTAAGTGCGCCAGTTGCGCCCGTACCTTGGGAAGTCTGACTTGGCCATGGTAGTCCACACTCTGGTTACATCCCGGATTGATTACTGCAACGCGCTCTACGTGGGGTTGCCCTTGAAGACTGCCCGGAAGCTTCAGATGGTCCAGCGCTCGGCGGCCAGGTTGCTAACGGGAGCGGCACTCAGGGAGCATACCACTCCTCTGCTGAGCCAGCTCCACTGGCTGCCAATCCGCTACCGGGCACAATTCAAGGTGCTGGCTTTAGCCTATAAAGCCCTAAACGGTTCTGGCCCTGCTTACCTCTCCGAACGCATCTCCACCTATGAACCAACGAGGACGTTAAGATCGTCTGGGGAGGCCCTGCTCTCGGTCCCGCCTGCGTCGCAGGCGCGGCTGGCGGGGACGAGAGACAGGGCCTTCTCAGTGGTGGCCCCTCGGCTATGGAATGCCCTACCCGTAGACATCAGGCAGGCCCCTTCGTTGCTGGAGTTCCGGAGGAAGGTCAAGACGTGGCTCTATGAACAGGCGTTCGGTCAACAAGGCAACTGAACTCATGAAGACGGTATAAATGAACAAAGGAATGGTAGAAGGATTATGAGAACGGAATCTGATTTTTACTGAGGCGTTGATGACTATGTTGTGTTGTCTTGTATTGTCTGTCGTGTATGTTGTGTTTTAACTAATTGTTATTGTTATATAAATTGCATTGTAAACCGCATTGAGTCGCCGAATTAGGCTGAAAAATGCGGTATAAAAATAAAGCAAATAAATAAATAAATAAATAAATAAGTGATTTATAAAAACAAATATTATTTAATTCTACCTGACATGTTCAACTATATAAATCATTCTAAAATGCTGGACAGTGAATGAATAAAATATTTTTAGGATAGGGGAAAAGAGCTAAGTACGAGAACACATACTTTGAATGAAAAACATCCTAGGATTATGTCACTCACACCAGTATCCCTAGCCTTATATAACAAACTTTGAAACAAATCTTTTCCTGATTTGAAAGTGTTGTTTCCTGTTTAATTGTGTGGGACTTACTTTGAAAGTATTTGTTACACCCCAGAAATTTGTTTTTGTACCTGCTAGAAATTATGTTGATTTGGATGAGACTCAATGAAATATTTATTGAAAAACTGTAGCCAAATGTGCTGCAGGATGTCCCACAAAAGCAAAAATTAAACAGTTTAGGAGCCTCCGGTGGGGCAATGGGTTAAATCCTTGTGCTAGCAGGAGTGCTGACTAACAGGTCAGCGGTTTGAATCTGGGGAGAGTACAGATGAGTTCCCACAAGGATGGTAAAACATCAAACATCCTGGTATTCCCTGTGCAACGTCCTTGCAGACAGCCAATTCTCTCACACCAGAAGCAACTTGCAGTTTGTCAAGATACTCCTGACATGAAAAAGCAGTTTAACAAATGTTGTTCATGTTTTTATTAAAGATCCAATTAGGAAATGGCATTTATAACCTAGGAACAAAAATCGTATTAATGTATCACTCCACATCTCATATTTCACAACCACCACAGCCATGCTGGCTGTGAATAATGGGAATGATCGTCCCATTGTATCTGCATGCTGCTTAGAGAGGGAAAGTTGATAATATGGATAAATGACCTATAGAGAAATGACATATAAAGAAATATTTCACAGTTTGATTTAATTCCTAATATTTGCCCATCTTTTGGTTAGGAATTGGCTTATGCAATTTTCAAGTATACGCTTTAAAAATGTGAATCTTAAGCCATGTTAATGAATTTTAATGTAATAACATGTTAAATATTTGGCCAGTAAAACTCAGGATTACTGGATATGTAACAGCATTTCATTGATAGGGGTATCCATTTTTTTAAAGGTAATTAAAAAATTTATTTATCGTGTCAGTATCAACCAGACAATTGTATTACATTTTTAACAAACAGACAAAACAGAGTTTGCAAGCTTGGTAGTTGATTAAATGTCCTTTGACCAGTATCTGGCCACTTGGAGTGCCTCTGGTGTTGCTGCAAGGAGGTCCTCCATTGTGCATGTGGCAGGGCTCAGGTTGCATTGCAGCAGGTGGTCAGTGGTTTGCTCTTCTCCACACTCGCATGTCGTGGATTCCACTTTGTAGCCCCATTTCTTAAGATTGGCTCTGCATCTCGTGGTGCCAGAGCGCAGTCTGTTCAGAGCCTTCCAAGTCGCCCAGTCTTCTGTGTGCCCAGGGGGGAGTCTCTCATTTGGTATCAGCCATTGATTGAGGTTCTGGGTTTGAGCCTGCCACTTTTGGACTCTCGCTTGCTGAGGTGTTCCAGCGAGTGTCTCTGTAGATCTTAGAAAACTATTCTTGATTTAAGTCGTTGGCGTGCTGGCTGATACCCAAACAAGGGATGAGCTGGAGATGTCTCTGCCTTGGTCCTTTCACTATTGGCTGCTACTTCCCGGCGGATGTCAGGTGGTGCAATACCGGCTAAGCAGTGTAATTTCTCCAGTGGTATAGGGCACAGACACCCCGTGATAATGCATCATGTCTCATTAAGAGCCACATCCACTGTTTTAGCGTGGTGAGATGTGTTCCACACTGGGCAATTTAAAAATGAGGTTGTGAGGCAGAATGGTTTTGGGGTATTGTGTATTTGGACTGCTTCCCTATCTTAATCAATTTCACCTCTTTTTAAAAATCCCCTTCATCCTATAAATTTATATAAGGGAACTACAAATCACACTTGGTTTCACTATTTCTTCTTCTCTCTCTACTCTGCTTCCCCAGCAAGTGCGTTTTTGTGTGTTCTTTGTAGTGTGACTAGAAATCAAGAAAGAGTTCCTCTCTCCTAGCAATGAACATCTTCTCCTGAAATGTCAACAATTGCTCTCTCCTACCCACCCTGAGAGTGTAATTTTTTAAAAATGGAATTTCAAGAGCTGCACACAATTGCAAAACAGATATCGTACTGTTACTTGTTAGGTTATAGACTGAGAGGAGAAAGGAGCCAACAATATCTTTTTTTCTTGGCTCTGATTGACAACCCCATGCAGTTTTTGTTTAGCAGAGCATCCATTGAGTTAGTAGACAGCTATTAGATGGCTATTTATTGAAGGCTCAGCAAGAAAATCAACTGAAGCTATATCAGCAGCACTTCCACATAAGAGTTTCCTGTTAGCACAGGCATTAGCCCAACCACTGGCAATCTTTATGGCCATTAAGATTTCTCTTTACTAGCATCAGACCACAAGCAGGCAAATAAGAAGCATATACGAAATGGTTATTGGTGTGTGCATTACATGGAACACAGCTCAAGGCAGAAGATATGTTAGCTGAACAAGAAGATAACATTCTTGGATGATTTGGATTTACGTTCATTTCCCTGTGGTGCAGTGGCTGTGCTGAACAACTCTGTTCCCCCCCCCCCTTCTTGTTTGGAATGTACATATTTTCCTGCATTATGTCCACAACATAGGAGGACAGCGGATAGGCTTTCAGATCACTACTTTTGCCATTTCCTTATCATTAAATAATGAAGCAGCTTTAAAAAGAGTTATTATCACAGCTGGAGATTTTTTTGAAGATCCCACTACAACTTTTTGCCATTCTAAAGAGGTAAGGCTTTGCATGAAAAAAAATGTGTCTCTTTACAGATATTTGTAGAAAGGAAGAAAAAAATCATTTTCATATGGGGTGTTTAAATTGAGAATCATTGTGACCATGGTGGTTAAGAAAGTATAACTGTGAGCAGGCCCGTAGCCAGGATTTTGATGGGGGGGGGGGGGAGGAGGTTGTTCGGGGGGGGGGCTGAGTCTGAGTGAAAGAGGTCTACCCTAGCAAACCTTTTGTATCGTTACCCCAATACCCCCATGCATATGGGATATATTGAGCATGGTGATCAGATCATGATATGAATAAACATAACAGTTTAAATAATGTAACAGTAAGGCCTTCTCGCAGACCACCCTGAGAATTTCGGGGGGGGGAAGCCCCCACCCCCCCCCCCCCCGGCTACATGCCTGACTGTGAGCAAATAAACTTTGTGATTTAGGGGACGATGGACCTGTCAATTACATTCATCTTGCCTTCATGGTACTGAGAGCTGGGAAGGGTGGGCATATTAAGGAAAGACAATGTTGGAATTCAACTGGTCCAGCAAGCAAGAGTGATTTATCTGTTTGGTTGCTTAGGGCACTACTTCTTAAAAACATGTGTCCCAATCCCAAATGGGGTTCTCTTAGGTTAAATTTGGCAACAGTAAGTGTTTTCTGGATGTCACCTACTGCTTCATCACATGGGCAAATAGGCCTGTCATAGGGTGCTTCCAACACAGGTCCTAGACAGAGCCCACTGGACCCCATCAGATCATGCACAGTTACTTCCTGTGGAGCTCTGTCCATGAACATCCTTGAACGTCCTTGAAGCATCCTACAATGGAGGTAGGAGAACACAGAAGGCTTCCCACAATGGCGACAGTGTGGAGGGAAGCTGGGCAGCGATGCTTTCTCCCGTGTGATGGGGAAGGTGGTGCTGTTGGGTGTAGGACACCAGATTCCCCCACTGCCCCACGGATTTGTCACATGCCCAGAGAATTCCCCCATTGTTACCCGTGTTAGATGACTTAATGTGATGAGGTCCTAGTGGCTGTTTTAATCCAGTGGATCAGGCAATGACAGAGGGCACCAGAAGGAACTACTGTATATACTAGAGTATAAGCCTAGTTTTTCAGCACTTTTTTAGGCTGAAAAAAGCCCCCCTCAAGTGAAGGTCCTGGTGGGAAGGGCTTCTTTCAGCCCCACACCTTCCTGCCAGGACTCTAGCCTCTCTGCACAGCAACCCAGCTCTCCTTCCTCTCGTGCAGAGTGCACCTTCCTCTCCTCCTCTCTTGGTGCAGCATGCCTCTTTCCCCCTTTCTCAGTGCAGCATGCACCTTCCTCTCCTCCTCTCTCAGTGCCCGTCATTCTCACTTTCCCTTATTCATATACATACAGCATTTCCCCCAAAATGTATAGGTAAAATAAATTATTGTGATTATTAGAAGGATACGTAAGCACATTTACATTGAAGGTTAGAATAATTATTTAATAAGAGTTGGACAGTCTTATCTTGAATTACAGTTTTATGTAAATATTAAAAAATATTTAAGCTACTGATGCCTCAATTAATGTAATTTTATTAGTATTTTTTTTATTTTGAAATTTACCAGTAGCTGTTGCAAATCCCACCCTCGGCTTATACTCAATACGTTTTCCCAGTTTTCGTGGGGGTTTTTTAACCCTTGTGCCAGCAGGACTGAAGACAGACAGGTTGCAGGTTAAAATCTGGGGAGAGAGTGGATGAGCTCCCTCTATCAGCTCCAGTTCCTCATGCAGGGACACGAGAGAAGCCTGCCATAAGGATGGTAACACATCAAACATCCGGGCATCCCCTGGACGTCCTTGCAGATGGCCAATTCTCTCACACAGAATTGACTTGCAGTTTCTCATTTTGTCAGGCCCAAAGAAATGACTTAAAATGTTGTAGGATGAAAGCTTACCCTAGGCTGCCTTAACATTGCCCACTGCCAGAGTTTGGTAGGAGAAGGAAGGCAGTGCAGAATTCAGGAACATCTTGGTGGAAAGAGAAGCTGTAGGATTTTTGGGAAGGTGTGGTCTTTGTAACTAGGGTGTCTCATGTTACAAAGCATAGCCTCCTCCCCTATGTATGGGGGAAGCAAATTGAGGATATTAACCAGATGTTATCGTTATCTCATTTTGCTGCTAATCCTACTTCAGAAGGGTGGATTTGGGCTGCACTGTTCCTGTATTTCTTTCCTATGCAATTGCTGTTACATGATTTTTAAAAAATCCATCACCAGCATGCATGCTACAGACTCTACTATTGCAAAAAATATCCACCTCCTCTGAAACTCCATTACTTCTGCCTAGGATAACAACACTGCTGCAAAAATCTCCAGCAACGTGGGCATCCACCCTACCCCCCTCTTCTTCCTCTTCCTTTCCTGGTCCATACCTCCTCCCACCTTGGCATCAGGATACCTCTACCTTTCAGTTTGAGGGGGTGGGGGTTCCTGCCTAGAATTTTATTTGCTTTACTGTTGGATGTACTTGGTTTCACCTCTGAGTACGCTACTTCTCTGTTACCTGATTGTGGTGAGGCAGATTTGGACTCAACCCCAGGTAGAAAAAACATAGATTGGACCAATACTATATGCATTACTTCATAGAGCTTAGGAGGCTATCCAGTCAAAGCTGTGTCAGTTTTTAAGTAATACAATAATTCTGTATTTACCATATAAGACCGTCAACGTAATGTATCAATTGGCTGTCTAACTCATTTTTCTGGAAGCTGCTAATTGTGAAGTTGGAGAGGCAGCACAAAGAATGGAATAAAATAGCTGGTAACAAATTCACAGGCTATTAGATGCTGGTGTGACAACAATATTTCAAGGAACATATTTTCTCTTGATCCAG
This sequence comes from Anolis sagrei ordinatus, assembly GCF_025583915.1. NCBI lineage: Eukaryota > Metazoa > Chordata > Lepidosauria > Squamata > Anolidae > Anolis > Anolis sagrei. The sequence continues at coordinate 119,761,330 of NW_026845477.1, read as the reverse complement.
ATACCCTATTGACATCTTCACCACCCTGAAGATCAGCACTTTAGCCTGCCTTGGAGCTCCCTTGACTTGTTCAGTATTCCACAAAATTAATCGGATAACAAAAGATAGAGTGAAGTATAATACTCAGTGCATAGCATACAATTGACTTTGCCTGTAATTTTTTAAAAGCAGAATATATGTAACATTAGAAAGGAAATGACAACAGCTCCGAATGTCAACCAAAACAGATACATTACTCCAGGATGCTGCTGAGTCAGGGCAAACAAAGTAGTGGTTGCATAGAAGTTTCAACTATTCCAGGTAGCCTTATGCTACATTGTAGGTAGTCAACTATGCTGCTGTTTTGGACTATTATGGGGTCACAGTGTCATTTGTTTAGGCATCTAGTTGGTCCCAGCTTCTCTGAAGTAACTTGACTGTTATCATTTGTGAGCTTGGGTGATGGCAAGTAACTGTAATTATGATCTCAGTAAATCTATACAGTACCCCTAGATCGCTGATTCTCAACCTGTGGGTCTCCAGGTGTTTTGGCCTACAACTCCCAGAAATCCCAGCCAATTTATCAACTCTTAGGATTTCTGGGAGTTGAAGGCAAAAACACCTGGAGACCCACAGGTTGAGAACCACTGCCCTAGATGCATTACCCATGCATTAACTACACAGCCCATGATAAATACATCCAGGATTCACTGATATAATCTTTCATTTAAAATCACCAAAAAAGAAGAAAAAAGACTAACCTTTTCATATGACCAAAGCAGCCTGTAATATCCCAAGTCAGTTGTACAGATTGTACTGTCATGCAGGATGGCATAATTGGGGTTTAAATACATTTGGGAATGACAGTTTTGCAAGATGTACTGAAGTACTGATAGTCCGCCCTTTATTACATCAAGCTTCAAAGATTAAAAGGAGAAGCTTCACTTCCTTGATTTATCTAAGTATATATCAGGCAAATCATTTTCCTCCTTTCCACTTCACCTGCTCTGTTTGTTATTTAAATCACTGTTTCCTTCTGTTAACATATTTCAAAAATGCAATGGGTGGCTATAGCTTACTGTTGGCATCTAGACTATGGAATTCCTTTCCAAAGGAACTCAATTGGTCATTTTATTCTGTGGCAAGTTAAAATGATGTTGTTTCCACTGGTATGGAGTGATATGTTGTCGCAATACTTCAATATTTACATTTACAATAGGTAAAGTTGTATTTTTCATTAATACAACTTTACGTATTTTGCTGGCATAAAGAGGCAAGAACTCACATAGAATCACAGAATGTTAGAAATGGAGGAGACCACAAGAGGCATCCAATCCAATCCCCTGCCATGCAGGAGCACAGGATCAAAGCACCCCCAATCGATAGCGATCCAGCCTCTCCTTAAAGACCTCAAGAGAAGGAGACCCCTCCATGCTTCGAGTAGCAAATTCCATTACGAAACAGATCTTGCCATCAGGAAGTTCTTCCTCATGTTTAGGTGGACTCTTAGGTCCATTGTTCCATATCCTAGTCCCCAGAGCAGCAGAAAGCAAGCTTGCCCCTCCACAATGTGGTGCCCTTTCAAATATTTAAATATGGTTATCATGTTCCCTCTCAGTCATCCTCGTTGGGTTTGGTTTCCCAGTTTTAGACCATTTAGGGTTGTCCTTCTCTGGACACATTCCAGCTTGTCAACCTCCTCCTTGAATTATGGTGCCAGACACAGTATTCCAGATGAGACCTGTCTGACCAAAGCTGATTATCTTATTTATTCCTACATGATTTTGCCTGTATTAAGATCATCTAGTGACAGTCTGCTTCAGATGTCTTTGGCAATGGAAAGTGTTATATAAAAGCAGAAGCGACAGCTTCTTCTATGGTGTTGTGCTGTAGCAGAAGTGCTCTCCATACGTATGTGTTAATTTAAGTTTTGAGGCTTCTAAGGATCATTCCTTGATTACTTGTCCAAGTTCTATAATGGGTTGAATTTCAAGATGTTGTAATGGTTTTGATTAAGCAAATTTAGGTATCTAGGGTTTCAGGGAAGAAGAGAGAGGAGTTAAGAGACCAAGGAAGAGAAAAGTCAGCTTAATAACATTCAGAAGCTTGTCCCTATCCTCTCCTGGTCCTTATATAACCTTTTCTGCTCATTCTTCCTCCTCTTCCCATGTTTACCAAGAAGTTTACCTTTCTTCATTTTATTTTAACCATCTGAAGAGTTTGTTTGTTCTGCAGAAGGTAGCACCATGTGGAACTATCTGAAGCAACTATGATTTTGGGCCTGACAACTGATTTTAAGGAAAGTCAGGTCAATCTGCCACCTTCCGAATGAAGATGGCACTGCAGACTACAAGGGGATATTTAATCAGCCCAAATTAATGAATCCATTAAAAAAATTAACTCAATGTTGCAGGTGTTCAGTTTTGTGGTTTTAAAGCTTTGGTAGGAGTAGATAAAATCAATGGAATATATTGTTTAAGACACATTGATTGTCATATGCATACTAATTTCAGTGCCGCCAACAGAAAAAAAACTGCTCTCCCCTCTCTATATAAGCACACACCTATAATTCTAAGACACATCCTATGTTTATAAATATTTACATGGGAAAAAGAGCTACAGTACATTAAAGAGAGCTGCCATGTGTTAAAGAGAACTGCAATTAGGTTATTTTAGACACTGGACTCACAAGTCTTATGGGAACTTTTTGGGTAATGTATAATTTCAGTTACTCTGGAGTGTGATATACTAGACTTGCTGCATTCGGAGAAGCTCCTCTCCATTCTGTTGAATGAAACTTTGGACAACTACTCATAAATCATCTGTGAAGGTACCATTGTAAAGGCACAGAGTCACTGTGTGCTGCTTTTAAATGCTCAAAGCCATCTTACCAATTACCCAGTTGTAATTCTCACAACCCTGTCAGATAAGTCAATCACATTTATATTGCAGTTAGAAAATAATTAATCAAATTAGGTTCCTCCTAATGTTGACTACGCGAGAGAAAGGAATTGGGATTTACTGATTCTATATGTGACTGCATTGGTATTTCTCCTTGAGATGGGGTGAAGAGCTTCCAATGACATCATCCCCTGGCATTTATGTAGTCGCTGAATGTTCATAAGGAATTCTGAATATCTGGACTAGTTTGTCTTTGTAATATTTGTTCATTTTATGATGTGAGCAGACACTCATGCAAGATAGCACATCATTGACTCCATTTGTACTTCAAGGTATCCCACCTGCATCCAACACTCAGCTCTTTGACTGAATCGTGTTAGTTAGGGGCCCTTCCAGGAAGGTCCTGTATCCCAGGATCTGATCCCAGGTTTTCTGCTTTAAAGTGGATTATATGAGTACATAGTGCCAGATGATCTGGGATAAACAGAAAACCTGAGATCAGATATATGGACTGTCTGGAATGGTCCTTAGTCCCATCTTAGAGAAGGTCCATTGAATCAATCCTTCAATCAAGTTTCAAAACCAAGGTAAACCTCACTGATTCTTCCCTAGTTGGGATTAACAACAGTGTTTACCAGAAGGTCTTGACTGTTTATCCCACTACTCAAAAGTGCTGTTTTTATAAGCAAGTGACAGAAAAGCATCCATTTCCCCTACAGGTAAATTGCCAGTCCTTGAAACATCCACATAAGCTACAAAATATCAATCATGTGGAGTAATTTTTTCCCCAAAAACCAAAACAAAACCAACATATGTGCAATATGTAAATTCACTGTAATCAGGAATTACAGTGAAACCCACAATTTGTCAGTGAGTGGATGCTTTTGGCTGGTCATAAATATAATGGCAGAACATAAAGTCAAGCCGATTTTTTTGATATGTGTCTATAGGCCATATTCTGGGTTTTCCCCTGTGCATGGGAACATTTTCTCAATAATAGTTAAAGATTTAATAATATGGAGTGATTTTGCAATTGCTAAGAGAGTAGACAAATTCAATAATCTGAAATTTTCAAGTTCACAGTATAAGAAAGGTAGCAGGATTTGGATAGATAGTCGTCACAATGTGATGAGAATTGTCACATCCACACAACGGATTTCTTAGTCTGAATAATTATACTATGCTCTGTGTCTTGCAAAACAACCATCTGTTGTTGTTGGTTCTATTCAACATCAAGAAGACTCAACAGCAGGTTTTTTTTCATATTTCATGATGGAAAGGCCTCGGTACTGATAGGAAGCTCATTTGGCTTTAACATGTTTGTTCCATTATCTTGCAGGTTGGCCTTTGTGGTTCTTAAACCATGGAGTCCATGGCTGTCCTTGACACTGTTGGGGTGGGAGACCTAGTGCTTCTGGACCCCCTGACGGAAGACACGGTGATGCGGAACCTGGAGAAACGTTTCCATCGAAAGGACATCTATGTAAGAGGCATTGAGAGAAATGGGATCATATTATTGAAATGAGAATTGTATTCCAGGGTGGGAAAATGGAGAATTGGGAAGTAGGTGTGCAGTAGGGCGATGCATGCTATTATAGTGTTAAGTCTTCCATTCTAAAAAAGATAATAAAGATAATAAAGATTTACTATGATTTCATAGAATCATAGAGTTGGAAGAGACTTCATGGGCCATCCAGTCCAACCCCCTGCCAAGAAGCAGGAAAATCTCATTCAAAGCACCCCTGAAAGATGGCCATCCAGCCTCTGTTTAAAAGCCTCCAAAGACGCAGTCCCCAGCACACTCCGGGGCAGAGAGTTCCACTGCTGAACAGCTCTCACAGTTAGGAAGTTCTTCTGGAAAAATGGCATTCATAACCTTTTTGAAAAGAAAAATGATGTCATATCTTTTTGGCAAATGTGAATCTCCATGAACATCTGGAGACCACCTTTTGAAAACCACTAGTCAAGGAAGTCAACCCTTTGAAAAGGTGATGTTCACAAGCATTTATGTAATGGCACACAGATCAAGTACTCTGCTATAGCTCAGGGAGTTGTTGTGGAGGAGCTATAGAAGCAAGACACATGCCTATTTCTACCTCAACAGCATAAGTGGTAAAAGCATGTAAATTCCAAATACAGAACTATGATAAGATGCATACATCCATGTGTACATTTATATGGAATTTCACCTCCATTTAGAATATGCATTATTGAGCATCAGTCTCAATTTTAAAAATAGAATTAGATCTCCCTTTAGATAGATGTAATTGTTCACATTCTTGAACATTTACGTTGTGTTTTTTTAATGATTCATGTTTATAACAGGTTTTAGTTTTTTTAATGGTTTAGTCATTTTTTAACCTTTGAATTTTGTGATTTTTTAAAGTATGTGTCCTTTTCTTCTTTTGGGAGTTGCCTTGAGTCCTGAAATGAGGAAATGGCAGGAATAACAACAATGTCGCCATTATATATCACCATTATCATCATCATCACTGCTACTATTGTAGTGATTTAAAAGTTATAATTATAGAGATTTATCCTGATGAACATAATTGTTCAAATTTTGATAATATTTTATTACAAAGAGAATCCCAGTAGATCTTTACATTGTTTGCTTTATAAAGATGTAACTCTTTTAACAGTTTTATCAGATCATCTTTCCCAGCGTATATCATCTATATGTGTTTTTCATTTTTTTAGTTGCTTGTTAGAATTGCCCATCTGCCTTCCCTGATAGCAGGCAATATAGGACATATTAACAGTAGTGTAGGAGTGTTTACTTGCATTACCACCTTGTTCCATAATTCAGATGAGAACAGGCATGTTAAACTTTGTAACAGCGTGTCATAGGTTTTGTAATCTTATGTGATGCAAAAACAAGTTTGGGCCCCTATTAATCATAAATAGAGTTACCTTTTATAGGATTGTAAAGTTGCTACTTTGATGACAGGAGAAAGTGAAGGTTCTTTGTTGTTGTTTAATAATATGAGCCTCGGACAAATATTTTTACAATGATGTTGTATTTTGAAGTGTGAAACAAGTTTTTTTTATCAGAAGCATGTTTTACATCCCTGATGATATGTATGATTATATATGAATGAATGAATGAATGAATGAATGAATGAATGAATGGTTTATTGCACCAGTCATAGGCCATAACATAAAATAATATACCACCTTTAAAAGTACAAAAAGCACTTTCCAATTCAAACATGAAACTTATTCCATATACTGGATCTTTAAAATTACAGTAGCAGTGACATGATAACAATAACAATGTCTGATTTGTATCATGCCAAACTATTTCTATTTCTAGCCTCCGCAGTGGACGTCACTAATTTATCATTACCCCAATACCCCCATGCATATGGGATATATTGAGTATGGTGATCAGATCATGATATGAATAATAGGGCTGGGCGGTTTCGTTTCGTTAATTCGTAATTCGTTAAAAAATTCGTTAATTTTTCAATTACAAAACGATAACGAACCAGTCTGGAGCAATTTTTTTAAAAAACGATTTTTTAAATCGTTTCGTAAATGTTTTGTATTCCGTTATTGTATTCGTTTCGTTATCGTTTTGAGGTCGTTTCGTTATTATTTCCGCATGTCTGGGGCAAGTTTTATAGTTGTTTTTGGTTTTCTAAGGGTTTTTATAGTTGTTTTTGGTTTAATTAAGCTTCAGAAGTTCCCCCTGTCCCATTTGGAGGTTTTTTAGCATATTGTGCGGTCGCGTCCGCCATTAACGAATCGATTCGTTATTGTTTCGGAAATCGATTCGTTATTGTTTTGTAATTTTTTTACCATTTACGAAATTTCGTAAATATCGAACTTTTTTTAAGGAAAATTTTGTAATTATTTTAAATAACGAAACGCAAAAACCCCAAAAAACGAATCGATTTTAGAAACAAATTTTTCCATTGTTACCCAGGCCTAATGAATAAACATAACAGTTTAAATAATGCACCAGTAAGGCGAACCACCATGAGAATTTTTTTTGGGAGGGGGGCTGAAGCCCCTGAAGCCCCCCCCCCCCCGGCTACATGCCTGCTGCTGACTATTACCATGCTGACCTTTCTTCTAAAAGGGCTCCCAGAAGATTGTTTCTAGGAGCATTATCCAAATTGCAATGTAACAGTGTATTAAATCTTCTCTTTCTCCCAACCCACAAAGACAAAGTCATTGGGCATGAGGGATCCCTCTATATCAGTGTTTCTCAACCTAGGGGTCGGGACCCCTGGGGGGTCACTAGGGGGTGTCAGAGGGGTCTCCAAAGGCCATCAGAAAACACAGTATTTTCTGTTGGTCATGCGAGTTCTATGTGGGAAGTTTGATCCAATTCTATCATAGTTGGGGTTCAGAATGCTCTTTGGTTGTAGGTGAACTATAAATCCCAGCAACTACAACTCCCAAATGTCAGGGTCTATTTTCCCCAAACTCCACCAGTGTTCACATTTGGGCATATTGAGTATTTGTGCCAAGTTTGGTCCAGATCAATCATTGTTTGAGTCCACAGTGCTCTCTGGATGTAGGTAAACTACAACTCCAAAATTCAAGGTCAATGCCCACCAAACCCTTCCAGTATTTTCTGGTCATTGGAGTTCTGTGTGCCAAGTTTGGTTCAATTTCATGATTGGTGGAGTTCAGAGTGCTCTTTGAACTATAAATCCCAGCAACTACAACTCCCAAATGAAAAAATCAATCCACCCACCAACCCCACCCGTATTCAAATTTGGGCGTATTGGGTCTTTGTGTCCAATTTGGCCCAGTGAATGAAAATACATCCTGCATATTAGATATTTATATTACGATTCATAACAGTAGCAAAATTATGGTTATGAAGTAGCAACGAAAATAATGTTATGGTTGGGGGTCACCACAACATGAGGAACTGTATTAAGGGGTCACGGCATTAGGAAGGTTGAGAAACACTGCTCTATATATCTTCCCTCTAGCCAGCCTGATGGCATTGTTTGGAAGCGCAGGGCTGTAAATGCTTTTCTAAGGGCTACAGATGTTAAGTCTTCAAGATGTTGTTGACAATATTGGTCACTCTTTAGTAGAGGGTACCAAGTAGTGAAACCCTATTATTTACTAGTCCAAAAGGTGTCAGATGTATCCATCTCAATGATTTTGTCTCTAATCACATTCTTGTCCCATAGCATTAGGATTGTTGTTGACCCATCAAAATACTGGTGGACTAGAGCTAGCCAGTATTGAGCCCAATCTCCCCGCTTATATTGCTCCATCAAGCGTTGTTTTGTTATACTCTCATCCTCCATTTCCAGAAGTTTCTTCCCATGTGAGATGTTAAGCGAATGCATTTTGGCCCTAAGTGAGGGAAGATCCAATTCAAGCCTTAGAAAGACAGATGTTGTTCTGGGGGGGAAGGCTAAGCTCTTACAGACTTATTCTGGATACATTCAGCCTGCTTTGTATTACTCTGTCTCCATATCTTCGCTCCGTATAACAATTGTGGTCGAATTTTAATGGCAAAAATCTTAATTGTGGTACATACCAAGGAACCCCCTTTATTTCCCCAAAGTCTAGAATTGATTTTGCTGACTTCCAGGCGAATAATCTGGTTGCCTCTATACGATTATCCCAGTTACCATTATATGAGAAGTATATGCACATTTAAAGCTGTGACACCATTCTCTTGGATGATCCTCCAGTTGTCATTTATGTATCTGCTTCCTCTTAGAGAATACTGTCTCTTTGGTTTTAGAGTGATTAATCCTCAACTACTCTTGTTTGCAAATTCTACCTAGTGTCCTCAAGAGTGTCCTATTTGTGTAGACAGGAGGACCATAGTATGATTATATAAGAAATTAATGTTGATGTGTAGTTCACTTTATACATTGTATGCAGCCTACATTGCTTTGACTTCGGTTTGAATTATATTCATCTTACTGAAATATTAATATATTACAACGAGAAGCCAATGCAGCATAAGTTGTGTACAGTGTTCCCTCACTTATCGGGAGGTTCCGTTCCAGGACCACCATTTCAGGACCACTAGAAATGGCATGCCTATGATGGAAGCAAATCTTAAGAGCTTTGTAAATGCACCCAGAAAAGTAATGCCACCAGTTAGTGGAAGCTTACATTTCCTGAGTTATTCTGGAATACAAACTACCATATGTTGGTTATGACTGAACTCTTCGGTTAGAACTAGGCATGCATGACATGAATGCTGAATAAGAAACTAAAAAGACCTATGAATGTTTCAACCAGAGGCTTCACAGTCCCGTCCCCCCCCCCCCCCAAAATGAAGATTACAAAACAGAAATCCACCTGGAAACATGAATAATTTGGTTTAGATATACCCTCATTTAGCACCTCAGGCTGTGCCATGAGTAATTTGCAAACATTTGCAAACGAGCCAAAATGTGTCATTCGTATGATGCATGCTAATTTGTATGAGGCATGCTAATTGAGGGTGTTTTTTTAAAGTGAGAGTAACAAGAAGAGAAATGAAATATCAGAAACTGCTGCAGTGCACAGATTTGGAAGAGCATATAGATTACCTGGAGAAGTTTTTTTTTGTGGTTATACAGAAATTGTACTATTTCCCCTAAAATCAGGGAACTGTGAAAAGGGGTATAGACTGCTTGCATTTTTCTCTGTTCTCCAAACTAGAACATGTTATTTCTTTCTTAAATAATTTAAATGATATGATTTATGTGGGACTCCTGCACAAAGAACCGAAATTTGAAAATAATGTATATAAAAACTAAGGCTAAGACTTGGCCTTTGTCTAACTGCCAAATTTAAATGGTGAAGAAGAAAAAAGATTCTTCAGATCATCCTTTAGAAAAAATGGCTTCACAATGCTTTAATGAAGATTATTGCCATTATTTGTTCTATCCATAGAATGAGATCTTCTGAGAAAAAATGCCTTCTGATAATCTTAAATCTGGACTGGCTACAAAGAACAATGGAGAAAGATGAGATAATGTTTAAATGTTTGGTTTGTCACTGTGTGCAAATATTATCTTTAACTGTAGTCATAGCATATTTTTGACAGTGTTACATACATAAACACTTTTCAGCAGAGAGAAAGAATTACTCTGACACAAAAGAGTATGAGACAAATCCTGCTTCTTGGCAGGAGGTTGGACTGGATGGTCCACGAGGTCTCTTCCAACTCTATGATTCTATGACATGATGTCAATGAGGTCCTCAAGTGAACATTCTGTCTTGGGGCTCTTCATTTATTGTAGCTTCAGTCCTTTCCCCATCATATTGGTTTGGATGCCTAACTGCCACATCTGTTAAATAGCCAGAACTTTGTGGGACTGATACTAAAGATTTAGCTTCCATGTCTGCTTTTAGATTTGATAAGGAAGAAAACCTGTTTGAATTAGGACCTCATCATATGGAAGTTTTCCACCATTTCTACCTGTTTCTACACACTTCAAAGATGGACTCCCACTGAGCCCATCAAACGACACAGGACTGCTTTCTGTGGTTGCTTGTGGGACTCCATCTTCACAGCATGTTGAAACTGGAGGGTTTCAAAGACAGGCAAAAATTGACTCCACTCCTTTCCTTGCACACTTAAAATGGATATTTTTCCTTGTGATGGCTAGTGATGGATTTGTCTGATTACAGTATGGGCGTTCATTTGGGTGGTCTGATAATGCTCCTTTTGTTTCCATTAGTAGTTTAGTGTGGGTCCCATTGAAATAAGTGTTTTAAAAAGTGTGCTTGTCTCTTTAGTAAAGGGGTTTAAGAGGAATTATCCTGTGCAAAGTGGTGTTTCAAAAAGGAAAGGATGCCTGTCTTGTTTAGTGTACGTGTTTAAGGGGAATGATCCCAAGGAAAGTGGTGTTTCAAAACAGATGCCTGATTTAAAAAGTATGCTGGTATCCTTGAGATACTAAGGGGATGAGGTGATGGGGGAGAGTAAATTCTTCATCTTCTTCCAAGATGGAACACCATGAAACACCTGTGCAAAAAAGACAATTCCACTTGTTCCCCCTCCCCGCCCCATTTTGTGTGATGAAGTCCTCAGAAGGAAATCAGAAAAGGCCTGACCAGACTCCTCTGCCAGCCATATTACCTACTGATTTTAGAAGGCTATGAAAAGCAGCTGAGGTGAGGGCATAATCTACCAAAAACTAGGAGGGAGCCAGGAATCAAGAGATGTTGCTTATGAATGGAATTAATTCTTCACATCCAATGTGCACATTGTCAACATTTGCTAGAATATTAAAGTACTAATCACATTCTTCCTCCAACAGACATACATTGGGAACGTGGTGATCTCAGTGAACCCATATGAGCCTCTGTCCATTTATACAGAAGAGAAGGTGGAAGAGTATAAGAACTGCAACTTCTTTGCAGTAAAACCCCACATGTAAGTGAGAGATGAGTGTGGTGAAAGCCCCGCACTGATGCAGCTCCAAGGAATGGGGTAAAATGGGTGCTGGCGGAAAACAAGCCAATCCTCCTAAATTCTTCTTCACTGTGCTTCTATTTATAGCTATGCCATTGCAGATGATGCCTATCGCTCATTGAGAGATCAAGACAAAGACCAATGTGTTCTTATCACCGGCGAGAGCGGGGCTGGTAAAACAGGTGAAAACATGTTGAATTCTGGAAACAGTGTTTCGGAACTGTTTGAATGAGAACGAAAGATCTATGGTGCAGTTAAAGCAGAGAAAGAAGCAAGGATAAGAAGGGGTTCTTCAGTAGTCTAAATGCATTAATGTAGAAGTGTGATACTTGGGTTAACTAAGCATTACACTTGCTTAGTTAACACTCCTGCAGAATTCTGGGATTTGTAGTTTGGGAAGGAGCCTTTAACAACCTCACTAAACTACAAACCCCAGAATTCTGCAGGAGGCAGAAACACAATTTAAACTGGATTCATTCTCTAGTGTGATGAAGTAGCAAAGGAGGTAAGTTTCTTGAGTGAATGAAATGGGTTTGCAGAAACAGTGGAAGAAGAACACACAAGAGTCTGAAATGGACCTGTTCATTGAATTTAACAGCACTGGCTGGTTTCAATATAGCTATTTTGTCTACAGAGTTTAGAAAAGGCTTCCACTGTGTAATTGCCCTGCCTTGTCCATGGATTTTTTTTCTTTTAAGTGTGAAACGTATTATTTGTTACTTTTTTTCTTAAGAAAATGCAATAGAATTGTACAGCATCAGTATCAGTAAATTTTATTGATTAGCCCTTAGGCCATATCACAATACCAAACCAAACAAAATTGTACAGCATGATTACGTAAAACAAAACTTGAAACTGGGTTGTTGTAGGTTTTTGGGGCTGTATGGCCATGTTCTAGAAGCATTCTCTCCTAACGTTTCGTCTGCATCTGTGGCAGGCATCTTCAGAGGTTGTGAGGTCAAAACATCATAAAACAGGTGGTTTTTTTTAATTTGATAGTACACCAAGGTTGGGATGATTATGTATCTATCGGTACTTACCAACCTTTGGGTCTCCAGGTGTTTTGGACTTCAGCTCTCACAGTTCCTAACAGCTGGTAAGCTGGCTGGGATTTCAGGAGTTGAAGTCCAAAACACCTAGATCACTGTTAAATTTCTGTAAAAAAAAATCAGAATTAGTTGAATATTCCAGCTGGTAAACAGTAAACCAAATCCTGTTTATGACCTAAATCTGTTGGATCCTTCAGTCTTTGAATCTTCTAGGTTCCTAAATAGTTAATTTGGACCTCACTTCGTGACGTGGAACATATCCAAGATCATTTTTCCTTTTCACTTCCTATCCAAAATAAGTGGCATAGTTTTGTATAAGGAAATTATTCTAATAGAGTGAATCCCAACCTCTAGTCCTCCAGGTGTTTTGAATTTCAACTCCTAGAAGCCTTAGTTGCCTTGGCCAATGATCAGGGGTTGTGGCAGCTGAGGTCCAAACCACATGGAAGACAAGAATTTGGGAAACACTGCTCTCATAGTTCCTTAATGAATAGAACCCTAGTCAATATTTACTCGACTTTAATGCACCATTGAATGTAATGCACACCTCAATTTTGTAGGTGTACATTACAAAAAAAGGATTTGCTATCAAATATAATGCAAGGCAATGGTGACTGCAAACATTCAGATGGGAAGCCATGCCTTTCCATCTGTTCTTCCAACCAGCCTTTTCACAGCCATTACTAGCCTCTGCTCCTTCACAATGTCCTGGTGGGAAGATGTGCCCCTCTGTTAGGCCTGGTGGAGAGATGGCAGTGGCTGCAAAAAGGTTGGTGGGAAGCTGTCCCTCTTCATCTCTTCTTTCCACCAGCCTTTTTGTGGCCACTGTCACTTTCCCAGCAGCCTTCCTTTTCATGGCCACTGCATCCTCTTTCTCCAGCTGGGATCTCTTGTCCAACAGCTCAGGCGGGTTTGGGTGTGTGATTCTAACATGCCATTGAATCTAATGTACACCTCAGTTTTAATGTTGTAATTTAGCCAAAAGAAGGTGTGTGTTAAACCCCAGTAAATATGGTACATATAATTTGCATTCTTTATGTTTTATCCTTAATCTATTTTAATACCTGAATTTCAGAACCTTTTGTTGAGCAATATTGCTTGATCTTTAAGGTCCCATTTACACAGTTTGAACTGCATTATATGGTCAGTATAGACCCAGTTCAATCTGCATTACAAAAGCAATGTAGACAGGACTTAACTCCTGCTTGGATCTTCCAAACTTTCTGATGAAATCAATCCAGCCTTATGTCTTTCTTCTCGTTTCCTACTGCCTTTGTCTTTAGCGAGTGTTATAATTTTCCAGCAAGTCATGCTGTCTCATGATATGTCCAAAGCATGAGAGTTTTACTTTAGTCAACCTTGCTCTTTGTAGGATTTTACCATCTGTTTGCGACCCTCTTGTGTTTTCTTATGTTTGTTCATGGAGACTTCTCATATTTCCTCACCAGCAATGAGTTCCCATTTTCTTCATCCACATAAATGGATTGTCCCCTGGTGAATGTTCCCCTTTCTACCTAAAATCACTTGAAAATGCTATCTTCTAACAAAGAACTCTGTGGAGTGCAACAAGAGCATAGATAATAGGAAGTACATACAGCCTCACTTCAGTTCTACTCATTGCTTTTCTGGTTTTTTAAATCCATCAGAGGCCAGCAAACTAGTGATGTCATATGTGGCAGCTGTATGTGGAAAAGGAGAGGAGGTGAACCGTGTCAAGGAGCAACTGCTGCAGTCCAACCCAGTACTGGAAGGTATGTGTTTGCTATCTCCCTCCTAAGAAATACGACAGGAACCAAGTCAAGATACAATCAAGGCTTCCTGCAGTTATTACTCATTACTTGGGAGAGATCCACATGTTTTTATTCAAGCCAGAGCTTCTGCTATGTTGCAAAGGCCATCACATTTTCTCACACTCAAAAGAGCATCATTTTCTTGCTGGGGAAATGCAGTTATTCTTCATGGTCTCTTTTATCCTGAAAAGACGGCAAAAGTTGACTAGAGAGTGAAAACTTTGTCCCGGCAAGAGAAATTTGATCCTCCATACGTTTAATGAAGTTTGTGACACACAAAAAAAGTTGTGGAATAGCACCACAACTTTCAAAGTCACTTTCAAGCCAGGAACAGAACTTTGTCATTATTATTATCATTCAGAGCCTGCATAGCCACCTGTCCAGACAGGTTTGGTAGTTTACTTGTGCCTAGGAACAACAGGGTGATGTTCCTGGATTATACGTGTCTGTTCTTCATTGCTTTTATCATAAAAACATGGGGAAAGTTAATTACATGGCAAAACCTTTGTTTGTGTGTCGCAAACTTCATTAAATGTGTGGAGGATGAAGCTTCTCTTGCCAGGATGTTTTTGCCCTCAACTGTTGCCATGTTTTTAGGATACAACCAATCAGGAACCAAGATGTATAACCTAGAAACAAACCAATGTAAAAAATCCCGTATTTTCTGAGTGTAGAGACATTCAGAGTATTGGCATTTTCTAGCCAGAACTAGGATATTCCCACAACTAAAAATCTCGCGTTTTTCGCGCTTTGTAGCGATTTTTCCCGTGTCTTCAGGGGACGTCATTTGGCCACCCGCTATTTAGAGCCAGGAGTTCCTGGGATAAAGGTAATGTGTGGATGGGCCTTGAGATCCATACCTTCAAGACAATCATCTTCAACAGATGGGCTTCCAACCCAATCAGCGTAACCTGTTTCAGTGATCCCAGGATCATGATCTTCAGTGTTTCAATATTGCAATCTCATGCCTTTGACATCATTGGGGCATTGGAGTTATTAACAATAAGACTTAGTTGTCCTTACTAGCTAAAGAAGCTGTTTAGCTGTTCATGTAGCATGTCTTCGACCTGTGTGCTCTCCCAGAGGGGATTGTATCATACTACAGTCCCCAATGCACAGTTTCAGCAGTTCATCATCAAGTTCCACTTCTCCTTTGCCTACCATCTATCATACATCTGAATATGGATATATCAGCACTTTGAACTGTGCTCGGAAACGAACTGATAACCAATAAAGCTCTATCAAAAGGGGAATTATATGTTCCCTGGAATCAACCCAGTCAGCACACTACATTTAGCATTGTAGACTTGCTGAAGTTTTGGAGTTTCCAAAGGCTAGTTTTGTGCAAAGGCTTTCCTGACCACTGCTGAAACCAGACCATCCAAGCGCCTGCCTGAGTGCATTTTTGGCCTCTTCTACACTGCCATATAATCCAGATTTTCAAATCAGATTATCTTTGAACTGTATTGTATGAGTCTACACTGCCATATAATCCAGTTCAAAGCAAATAATCTGGAGTTTCTATGGAAGTGTAGAAGGGGCTTAAATTATGAACCTAGAATGTGTCCCCATTCATTTCAGGCTGAATGTTTATTCCATGATCTTCCTTTCAACTGACTAGGAGCACTTCTGTCTTCTTCTTTTTCCCACTCTGGTAGCCTTTGGGAATGCGAAAACCATACGCAATGACAACTCCTCGCGATTTGTAAGTATTTAGTGGGAAAATAATGTTTTGATGAACAGCATGTAGGATCCTATTTTCTTGGAAGAGTTGACATGTCATTATTACACCAATGCTAATCCCATCTCTCTACATCAATCTTCTTCCTATTGTGGGTTTGCTCTGTTTTTGTTCCACAAGAAGATTGATAAAGAACTGTGAAGTCTTGCCTTCCCACTCTGGATAAACACACACAAATAACTGAGTTTCTGAGATTTCACCAGGTGAACAACTCTGCTTACACAGCTCAAAGGATTAGAAACTGGTTTTAAAACTTAAAGCATAGTAAAGTTGCTGAGATTCCCAGGAAGCTTAATTTATATCCATTTCCCAAGTGAAATCAGAAAATCATGGAATGCAGATAGCCCTGTCTTTCAATGGGCAAACTGGAACTTTGTCAGAGGCATGGTGCATCAGCAAGTTTTCTGATGCATGATGCAAACCATCTATTGTAGCAAGAGACCACAAAGTGGTGTCCACACAAGCTTCATAAATTATGTGCTATAAGAAGATTCTAGAAGTTACTGTTCTCATGTATGTTATCCTTGTATATGTCCTATTAGGCCAAAATAAAGGAGAATGAGAGGGTCTTTGAATGGCTCTTCAACATTTTTGTAAATGGCAAGTACAGCCATGGGACAGGGAAGACCTACAGATTTCTGGGTGGTTCTGTGTTTTCCGGGCTGTATGGCCATGTTCCAGAAGCATTCTCTCCTGATGTTTTGCCTGCATCTGTGGCAAGCATCCTCAGAGGTGAATGCTTCTGGAACATGGCCATACTTCCCGGAAAACACAGAGCAACCCAGTGATTCCGGCCATGAAAGCCTTCGACAATACCTACAGTTTTCATTCAAACAGAGGTAATGAGAGGTAGATGGTTTTCATAAGTTATGAGTCCCACGAAAATGTGGCCCCTCCTATAATTTTCAAAAACTCTCTCCTCCATGTTGATACAGTAATTGGAACAAAAGTAAAATCAAAATTAGAAGCAAAATGTACAATAATAACAAGACCCGGTCATGTCTTTGCTTACCTGCTTCTTCTCTGATAATTCTTTTTTTTTCCCCTAGGGCAAATATATGGATATTGAGTTTGACTTTAAGGGTGATCCTTTGGGTGGAGTCATCAGCAATTGTGAGTATGACTGCCAAAACTAATAAGAGGAGGGGGTGCAAGCAACTAGACAGATTTTTGTTTGTTTGCTTCATACCTAAGTGAACAAATAACATCCCCTGAGATTTCCTTGACAGCTATTGCCTTTTTTCCCCCTTTATCTGGGCTTATAAAGCAAGAGTTGGCAACTACCAGGCATTGGATGTCACATTGATCAGCACAACACATTGAAAGGTCCCATTCCCTCTTCCCAGAAAAAAAAAACCTTGTGTGTGATTTTTGTTTGTTTCATACCTAAGTGAACAAATAGCATCCCCTGAGATTTCCTTGATAGCTATTGCCTTTTTTTTCTTTATTTGGGCTTATAAAGCTATTTAGTGTAGGTCGGGATCTCTTTGGTGATAAAGAATTGCATCGGACAGGGGCCTGAATTTCACATTCTGTACTTTATAAATCCTTCAGTGTCAAAACAGCAAATTTCCATTCAAATTTAGTTTTAAGGTACTCTAGAAATTATTAAAATAAACATATGAAGGAGAAGTGTGGCTGGGTCTCCCTCTTTCTGTCAACGTGCTTGTTGCAATCCATGCTTTGGGAGATAACCTTGATAAAACATGGAGGCTTTCCATATGTGTACAGCTGACAAATCGAAGACATTATCCTCTTTCCCACATTGAGGGGATGCTTATCATTTCCCTCATACAAGATAAGAGTTCAAGTTGTGTTGATGCTCGATCGAATAATTTAATTTTTAATTTAATACACTTTATTTATATTCTGCTTTATCTCCCCCGAGGGACTCTAGGGAGATAAATTATTTATATAAATTATTTATGTGGAGGAAACAAAGTCATAGATTTGAAATATGAATGCCAAACTGTAGAATGAACAAATTCTGCATCTGGGCACTGTAGATATAATAAGAGAGCCATTTAAAGACCTATTGTGGTCTCAGTGTGACAGTAATACATAAATGAGGCTGAGGGCGCTTCCAGACAGCGTCATAATTCGGGTCAAAGAAGTGGGGTAAAAAATTTGTGGGCCTTGACAGCAAAGCCAAACACAGACCTGTCAGTCCCGGTAAATGATCCCACAATGTCCTGACACCTTCTTTTGTGGCAGACTTTAGAAATATGCAAGATGAATGGGGGGGACATCCAGCGGAAATTTACCTTTCATTTTTTAATTGACGCTCTGAGATGCACTGGACCTTATATGCCTTGGTGTAGAGATATCTAAATATACACACAAGCAGATTACCTCTCCTCACCCCACTGTAAATCCAAGCTCTGTTTAATTTCAGAAAGATCAAAACAAAGGAATTGCAGAGAGTTTTCATGGGAATTGCTCTCTAATTGCGCTTCCATTTAGCCATCTGTGTGTCCATGACCTCATTTTTTTACAGCCCTCATCAGCTATTTCAGGATTTAACTGAAGAAATCCACACCAGTGTATAGGAACAAAGACACTTGTTTTCCTTGACTGCAGGGATATACAGTCATGTGAATATGCATATTTTTCAGCAAAAATGGATTTTAAGCATATCTTTTAAATAATAATCAGCATAAGCTTTATTTATATCCCGCCTCCACTCCCTGAAAGAACTTGGGGTGGCTTACAACAGAAGAAACACAATAAAGTAAGAATAAACATACAACCAAATCAAACTTAAATCACACAATAAGTAAAGCACAAAAATGTGTTTTCATCTGTTAATTCGAATCAGTGTTCATTTTCCTTAAAAGTCTTTAGCCACCCCCTCCTTGTTTATTCCGGTTTCTTCTGCATTTTAGGGCTTGTGCAGAAGAGCCCTAAGAAAGCTAAGAAACAATATGTATAGCAAGAGTTAGAAAGTGACAGTGGAAATAGAGAAAACTAACAATAGCAACCAAGGCAGCCTTGGAGAAAAACCAGCTTGACTGAATAATGGAGATGGTATCTTGATTTCTTTACGCTCTGTTGATGGTTTTGCAGATGTTGGAGTTGCACCTCATTGAGACTCATTAAGAGTTTATAAGATTACAACACTAGATTTGAGACACATAATTACTGTGCTGGTGAAAGGTGTGCTCCAGATATCCCAGAAGTTGATTTATGAACCAAGATAAGGCAATTGTCAGTAAGAAAATAAAAACTGAGGTGGAGAAGCCTAGCAATTTTCCATCATTTAGTGTCACACTTTCAGGTTTCTCCATCTGATTGTTATTTTCTCACCAAAGATTGCCTTGTTCTAGGTACATACATCATGTCATCTTGACCAAGAGCAATTTTGAGCCCCCAGGTGACTTCAGGCTGATCCCTTGTTTCTTTGAAGGACCCTCTGAACCTAAAACATTTTATAAATGGTCAAAACCATGGTGAAAAGGTAAATAAAGGTCTTAAAATGGGTGACATGAGGAGATGACCTCAAAAAGATTCCCATGGGCATCAGTGTGCTCCAACAGCCCGTGGCAGCTGCCCATCCAGTTTCAGGTGATGGCTTTGTCGCCACAATTAGAAATCTTATTCAAATAAAAGTATGGTATCTCAAGACATATCAAATTGGAAATACATAAAATGCTCATCAGTTCTAAATTGGCTTTGTACTGGGGTCAAAGCAGATATATAAATGCAAAATCATTTATGTAACTAATTAAAGTAAGTAGTCAATATGTTTGGGTTTCTGTGAAATTAATCTTGTCATAAGAAGAGAAAAAATATATAAAATAGTAAATTTCATTTTAAAAAGCAGCTGTAAAGAGTACACTGCTACAAAGTTGCAAATATGATAATATTCCAATGGAAAAATAGCTATATTTATAAAGATTATGGATAAAATATTGGTGGTGGTGTCCTGTCACATTATAGTTTTGTTCAAAGGGTGTTCCATGGAGTAGAACATATAACTGACCAAAATATTTTACGATAGAGGATATTAGAGGATATTTCAAACACTCTAAAGATTGAAAAGACATTTGATGGCAGAACCAGACTTCAAAACAAGACCTAAATCCAATGTATCAACTAGAGTTAGATGTATTGAATAAATGTAATTTGTGTAGCCTTTGGATGAACAGTGATTTATTCAATGGGTCTGCTCTAGTTGAGCCACAAAAGGTTTGAGGCACATATACTTAAAGTAGGCTAGGTCCAGTTTTAGTAACTGGAGAATCCCAAAGCCATGCCAGGATCCCAAGGCACCAACTGCACTTGAGCTGCAGCATACATTTGCCTTGGGGTATGCTTAACTGAGTGCTTTGGGGCATAGCGATGGCTCCTAGAGGCATCATTATGCCAAGAGGCATTATGTCCAACACTAGCCCACTCAAAGTTAGGGTTGCCTGACCAGGTATAACTGGTGTAAAAGGGGTGTGTGCATCCTAAACTGGAACTCTTTCATGTTCCAATATGCTAGAAGTGTTAAGATAACAGAGTCTTTAAATATAACCCTAGATACCTGTTAGGGGTAATGACTGAAAGGACTGATTGAGCAGTAAAATGAACTTGAGAGCTTTAGATTCTTTGTGGCTTCATTTTTTTCTGTTGACTTTTAAAGCACTGCATCTTTCTCCCCTCTTCTCTCTCCTCTCTCTCCCTCCCTGGTTCATTTTCAGACTTGCTAGAGAAGTCCCGTGTGGTGCATCATGAGAAGGGTGAAAGAAACTTCCACATCTTCTATCAGCTTCTGTCTGGAGCTTCAGATCAGCTGCTCAGTAGGTTCTTCATGTTTAAGAACTCCTTTGCTTACATGGAGGTAGGACTTGGGATCATATGAAATGCAGAAAGTGTCAGGGGAGAATTTTGGAATTGAGGGAAATGTAGAAAGGGACCATTCGCAGATCACTCATCAGTCCATTGAAGCATGATTACCCAAAGACAGCAGGTGAGATTGGATCATGAGGGTTAAAATAGATCTGGGGCTTGAAAGGGCTGGACTCAGGACCTATGTAAAGGTGTTAGACTGTTTCCTAAAAATCTTTATCCTAGAATCTTTCCAGATAGGTAAAAATGTTAGCAGAATCAAATCAAGCAGAATCAAATCAAGGCAAGCATTCTGTGCTGTAATTGACGCAAAGAAAAAGGAATTCCAATAGCTGTAAGTGGCACAGCAAACAGCCCCATCCCAAGATGCCCTCTTTGATATAATGATTATGGTGTAGAAAGAGTTCTACATCACATTAACACTAACAGATTTCTTATAACATGATTTTCCATGGATTACGATAATTGCATGGAGTATTGTCTTAGAGTTTCGGTTGTGCAACTAGAAAAAAGCACTCTTTGCAAATGTGAATTTGATGAAATGTGAACAGAACTGTGCCAGAAATTCAGCAAATATATATTACGATTCTTATGCATTTAATGAAAATAAGTTATTTTATGGAGTTGCTTTGGGGACATGAGAATGGAGAAGACATAACTGCCTCCTTGATGTGAAGGAATCAAGGAAGGGATGAAGGGAGGGCAATTAAAGAAGTTATGATGATGACGGCAGTTCCTTCTCTTCAACAGAACAATTAAAACTAGAACGAGATTGTAGCCTTTATGGCTACCTTAACAAGGATGCCACAAGCCTGCAGGGTATGCATGATGCAACAAACTTCAAAGCTGTTCAGGTATGAGCTGTATTCTGTTGGGTTGGGAATCTGAGTTGTATTGATCAGCGAGAGGAAAAAGGCTCTCCTATATATCATAATAGCAATATGATTGTCCAAAGTTAGTTCCTTTAATGGTTGTTCCTTGTATAAAGAAGAGGCAAACCCAAAAAATATTCCAAAGAAAAAAAATGTAAGAGGAACTGTAATCCCCCTCCCCAAAGTAAAATGAAGACTGAGCATGCTCGTTGGTTTGGTGGCAAATGAGAGTGGGATGCAGAAAAACAAGGAGGAAAGGCCTGGAACAAGGTATTCTTGGAAACAGTATGGCTGGCCAGCCATGCTATCTGGAACCCTGAAGAAAAATACTGTTGTTGAGTGGAGATGATATACAGTGCTATTTAACATTATACTATAGATGCCCTTTTAGAAGTACATTTGTGTGAGACCACTGAACATCCCTATAAAACCTGTGGCACTGTGCAGGCCATATCTGTGTTTCTTGTTACTTTTGTTCTTTTTGTGGGGATTTGTAAAAAGGAACCATGATGTAATGGGTTGACTGGAAAGGCATGTGTCGGCAGCTGATTAACTGAGCATGGCGGGAGCCAGAATTCTGATTGGTTACTGTCTCTAGCTTGCTGCTGAGATAAACAGTTTTAACTGCCACTTTCACCTCAAAGAGTGAAGAGAGCGCTGACTGGAAACAGTCAGGAAGGAAAAGCCGGTCTGAGTCCCTCTGCGGAGGTAGAGAAGATCGGGATATTAAAGTTTTAAATATATAAATAATAAATAAATGGCTGCCAACTGAAGCCTGATCATTTCTAAGGCATGAAGCATATTTTAAAGACTGTTTAAAAGGACTGTTTATTCCTTCTGTTCTCTGTAAGAATTCAGAGAGACTGCTATATATATTGTTGCTCTGTTTGACTCTTTTGAGCTGAAGTAAAGTTAATGTTACTCGTTACACAAATCTAAGTGATACATTATTATACTGCTGGGTATATTTTGGTTCAGAAACAGTGGTAAAGCTTCTTTTTATTTACATTTTCAACCTCCAACACTTTTTGCATCACATCTCATTTTTGTCATTGGATTTTTGCCTCTGTTTCCGGTACTGTCTTACACCTTGGTTTATTTCTATAAGGTGATGAGCTGAGGATCTTTATGATGTTCAAAATCTGTCCTGCTTTTGTTTCCATGAAGGATGCCATGCGAGACATTGGCTTCTCCCCATCAGAAGTGACGGCAGTGCTGGAAGTGATCGCTGTTGTCCTCAAATTGGGCAACGTGCAGCTGCGGGAACAGTTTCAAGCCAGTGGGGCAGAGTCATGTGATATCCAGGATGACAAAGGTCAGCAGGATAGGGTGCATCATCTCCAGATTTACAGCGACAGCTCAGTCCAACCTCAGTTTTGCACAACTACTGGGGATTTTGAGAGTATGATCTTTCTGTCCCATGTATGAATGCCCACAGTTTGCTTTCTATTCGCTTCATATTCTTATTTCGACACCATACTTGCTTTCATTTTGTTAAATAGATTTGGAATGTAAGGTGCTCTCTATGTGAGAGCCAGGAGAGGGAGACAGGTAGAGACACAATCCATTCACATTTTGGTGATACAGTATTACTGAGATGTGCAGATCTGCAAAAGAAACTGTTATATGTCTCATGTACTTCCTCTTGAATGATAACATCTAGTAAACAACATTGTACCATCATATTTAAGTTTCCCCACCCATACAGCTTTCATTGATATGAAGTGGGGATTAGATTCTGTTTCATCAGATTCTACTAGGGAGGAGGAGGAGGAGGATGTAGAACTGCCAGTTTGCATAATATACAGCCACACTCTCAACATAAAGAGTCGTTCAGACCAAGGAGCTGCCCTTTTCTTCCTTTACTTCCAGATAAGGGATTATCTTGTTGAAGATGACAATTTAAGGAAGGTGCTATCGATCTGTCTTTTTATTTGTCTTTCTCAGCTTTCTCCAACTAGCTACCTTCTAAATGGATTGTCGAAGGTTTTCGTGGCCGGAATTACTGGGTTGCTGTAAGTTTTTAGGGCTGTATGGCCATGTTCCAAAAGAATTCTCTCCTGATGTTTCACCTGCATCTATGACAGGCATGCTCAGAGGTTGTGAGTTCTGTTGGAAACTAGGAAAATATCCCCATTATCTATCTGTCTGTCTATCTATCTATCTATCTATCTATCTATCTATCTATCTATCTATCTATCTATCCCGTTTTCCTACTTTCCAACAGACCTCACAACCTCTGAGGATGCCTGCCATAGATACAGGTGAAATGTCAGAATGCTTCTGCAACATGGCCATACAGCCCTAAAAACATACAGCTATTTTCCAACTGTTTTGTAATTAGCCACTATACTTCATGATCAAGCAAAAGAGAGATTTTTGAAGTCCAAAACATGGAGAATTCATTCTGTGTAATTCCTGAGAAATGCTAGTAGTGGTACGGGATGCTTAAGGTAGAAGATAATAGAGGGTTCCCTTATCTTAGCAGATAATGACAAGCATCCAAAAACAGCACACATATTTTTATTGAGAAATCGTGAGAGAATCATAGAATCATAGAATGAGAAGAGACCTCATGGGCCATCCAGTCCAACACCCTGCCAAGACGTAGGAATATTGCATTCAAAGCACCCCTGACAGATGGCCATCCAGCCTCTGTTTAAAAGCTTCCAAAGAAGGAGCCTCCACCACACTCCAGGGCAGAGAGTTCCACTGCTGAACGGCTCTCACAGCCAGGAAGTTCTTCCTGATGTACAGATGGAATCTCCTTTCTTGTAGTTTGAAGCCATTGTTCTGTGTCCTAGTCTCCAGGGAAGCAGAAAACAAGCTTGCTCCTTCCTCCCTGTGGCTTCCTCTCACATATTTATACATTACTATCAGATCTCCTCTCAGCCTTCTCTTCTTCAGGCTAAACATGCCCAGCTCTTTAAGCCACTCCTCATAGGGCTTGTTCTCCAGGCCCTTGATCATTTTAGTCGTCCTCCTCTGGACACGTTCCAGCTTGTCAATATCTCCCTTCAATTGTGGTGCCCAGAATTGGACACAATATTCCAGGTGTGGTCTAACCAAAGTGGAATAGAGGGGGAGCATGACTTCCCTAGATCTAGACACTATGCTCCTATTGATGTAGTGGATCTCTCAAGCAGAGCATGTGATGATTCAATCAGCTCATAAGCCCACCCCCAACCACACATTAACCGAGAAAGCAATAAAACTTACTCTTCTTCATAAAATATATAAGAATAGTTTTACTCATAAATATGTGTGCCTTATCAGCATGGTTTCATCTTATTGAGGAAAGTTAAAAAGAAGGAAATGTGCTATTATATGGTGTCAGGAAATTGTTAAAACAGTGGCCCTTATCACACATGCTGCATGGATTGCAAACAGTAAGTGACCAAAATGTGGGAATCTCTGTCCTAAAGTGGCATGCAGTCTAACCACTTCAGGCAGTTCTCAACACATTTACTTTTCCAAATTGTAACAGTCAAATTTACACATGAGGTTGACTTATACATCAGTATATAACATTATTAGAAAATTTTACCTGCTGCACCAGAAAGATAACTTGGCTCACATTTGTATAAATGCTGTATAAATTTTTAAAGGTAATGGAAGTTTACTCTGATTATCCCCTGTCTCCTAAGTTAGACATGGGATATTCACGGGTTATCCAAATTTCAGGCATTCTTTGTGAACTCCATGATGGGTTTCAAAGTTTACCAGAACAGAGTTTGAAAGCAAGTTGTTTAGAAGAGTGGCAATTCCCAGTTTTTGCCATTTCCACATAATGAAAAGAACCTTTTTACAACTTTTTGCAATTTTTTTAGGAGCCCCCCTTGGCACAGTGGGTTAAACCACTGAGCTGCAGAACTTGCTGACCAAAAGGTCAGTGGTTCAAATCCTGGGAGCAGGTTGAGCTCCCACTGTTAGCCCCAGCTTCTGCCAACATAGCAGTTAGAAAAAATGCAAATGTGAATAGATCAATAGGTACCACTCTGGCGGGAAGGTAACAGTGCTCCATGCAGTCATGCTGGCCACATGACCTTGGAAGTGTCTATGGACAACGTCGGCTCTTTGGCTTAGAAATGGAGATAAGCACCACCCCCCAGAATTGGACATGACACAACTTAATATCAAGGGGAAAACTTTACCTTATGATGGTTTGATTTGTGCCATAATCTCTCAAGACTCTTCCCATGTTACTTTTACAAACACAAAACTTTAACATCAGAAGTGAAGTAGCTTTGTTTAATTGGGAGGCATTTACACAACAGACACTCACACACACAAAATCTACAACTCTTCAGGTTAGCCTGAGTTTCATAATTTTCTATACTGCAATTTATGAAGCACTGTCACTACTGTATTTGAATGGGGTGTACTCAGCGACACTGCTTTTGTGTGGGTCAACATGAGCTTGCAAAATAACTGGCTAAATTGTGTCCTCCACCCTACCACCATCTCGAGATAAAGCCTGCCTAACAGCCATTCGATGGGCTGTGTGCATGGACACAACTATAATGGGGAGGATGGCACACAGGAATGATCCTCCCACTGCAATTGTGTGTCCCAAGTTTTGTCAAACAAGTATTTGTCAGGTGGGTTGAAATCGCAATCCACATAGAGAGGAGGACTCCCCTTCCAGTAGACAGAGTGAGACAAGTAGGTGGGTAGAGGTATATTGGCAACATTATTTCCTCTATGTCTCCAATGCAAGCCTGCCCTCCCTGTGCCCATTTTGCCAGAGTTTCAACAGCTGGGCAGCTTTGGAAGCCTCAACTTCCCCTTTGCCTTTGATAGCAAATGTCTTGGGCTAACTCTGATAGAGAGAAGGCACAGGGGGTGGCTACTATTCATTTCCCCAAATACCAGTTCTCCCAATGAACGTAAGTAAAGAAGAGTGAATGTGAACAGATAGAAGTCACTCTGTATGTGTAATTTTCAGTATCTTTGGGTATGAGTGAGAGGATGTAAGGTGGACACGAGCCTTGATCATATTCACCATCTACCCATGTCCTACCTTTGGCCAGACCTCTAAACCTGACCCTTCCTGAAGCCTTGGAGGGATGAGAGCAATTGTTCAGAGCCTTGCCTCAATCTTGAATGTCTGGTTCCATTACTTGCGACGTGTTGCCACGGTTAGAAAAAGATAAAAATGGGCATTTGCTTTCTCTTTTTCCACTCCCACATCTTCCACATTGCAGTGGTACGAGAGATCTGTCAGCTGATCCAGGTGGATGAATCTATACTGGAGCATGCTTTATGTTCTCGCACAGTCGAAACCAATCAAGAGAAGGTGGTGACAACACTGAGTGTCCCTCAAGTGAGTATGGGGCATAAGGAAACATATACACACATACGCACGTATACTTTGTAGTATGTCGCTGATTCCCATGCAGAAATCTATAGTGGGATACCTGCATTATCGTTTTCTTCAGTTCAATGGGTTTCAAAGTTGGGGGCAGTCACACTGACTCAAGTTATCTTTGAGCCACTTTAAACTGCAAATTTTCTGTTTCATGCTAGATTTTGCTTTTTGACATTCAATTCCAAACAGAACCACTGGTACAAAGTTTTTTGTTCGGTATACAAAGTTGGGCCTGAAAATACAGGTATTTTATGTTAGCCTGATGACTTCAAGAAGCAAGCTCTTTTTACTGGTAGCACTTTGTTGATCAAATTTATCCCTCAGGAGTTTCTTCGGGGTTATAGAAATGCATTAAAACTGATTTGAGCCTAACTGTTCCACAGAGCCTTTCGGGAGAGTGAGACAGAGAGCAGAGGTGGATTTAATTGCCTGCTGCTTCTTTCTCATCTGTTTTTTTAATACTCATAAATATTTTAATTTTAATGTATATTGTTTTATTGCTGTATTGCTTTAACTGAATTTGTTCCTAGGGCTACTATGTGCGGGATGCTCTAGCAAAGAACATATATAACCGGTTGTTCAACTGGCTGATTAACAGGATTAATGAGAGCATCAAAGTGAGTATACATGGTAGTTCTATCAATCTGATTAAAAACATCAACTCCCCTTGAAGTGGCATTTATATACCAGTAGACAAACAGGGTTCGGTATTCCTGAGCAGGCTGTTCGTAGGATGCATATCTTGTTTTTATCACACTTAATAAGGGTGGATAAAAGAGCCTTCCCTATCTATTCCCTGTTAAATGATTCAAAAGATTAAGTGTGTAAATGCTTTCAGAACATCATGATTCAATAAAACTGATAAACACAGGTTCTTTGTTTTCATAGGTGACAACAACGGAGCGCAAGAAAGTGATGGGTGTTCTGGATATTTATGGCTTTGAGATTTTTCAAGTGAGTGACAGATATTCTGAAGACAGAGATTTGGTAACAGTCTTGAAAGTTTCAATGAAACTCTGTCCTGTTAGGATATTAAAATATGGTCTGTGTGCATTTTAAACTAAGCAACATAAGGAAAAAACTGAATTTATGATGTTCAAAAAGGCTGTGATGGGTGCTGAGTTGGAGAAAGTAGGCAGAGTCTTCCAACCCACCCCAAAGGTGGGAAAACTTTGTCCCGTCAGTCTCACTCATCAGGGCCCTTTGATGTATCAAAATATCTGGAATGGTACACTGCTTTCCCCAATATATTTTAGATTTTTAAGTTTTTCATTGATTCCCTCGTTTTTGCAGGACAACAGTTTTGAGCAGTTTGTTATCAATTACTGTAATGAAAAGCTCCAGCAAATCTTCATTCTGTTGACCCTGAAGGAGGAGCAAGAAGAGTACATCCGCGAGGTAGATTTTGTTCATATTAATGGTTTACACAATAAAATGAAATGCCATATTTCATTGCATAATAGTCGCTAATGCATAACAGTCACTCTCCCATTTTGGGGATAGCAAAAGTTGGTATTTTCCAGAGGAAGCAAACCAGACAATCTCCACACCAACACTGACAAAGAAACAAGAAATGTTGTTTACTCACAAGCATACAGAAATTACATATATTAGAAACCATCACTTTCTCATTACTTTATTTTCCAGGTAACCAGACTGGGCCACAGCAATGCGTGGCAGGGGACGGCTAGTTTTTCATTTTAAAAAAGGAAAAATTGTGACTATTATGCAATTAAATACAGTAGTACATATTCAAATAACTGCAAATGGACAGCTACTAATAATGTTAAGGATTAACCATAAAACCAGAAAGAAATGGTATGTGCATTTTATAAGATAATAGAAAGATGGCACATACTATTGACTTTTGGGAATTCTTGGAGCATTAAGTGATTACTATAAGACCAGATCGGCTTTTGAGCTGACGCTGTTTGGCTTTACAATATGTTCGTAAGAACCTTTTCCACATTAAATTACAACTTTCATGAATGACTTACTAGGGAGGTCAAGGGGTTCCCCTTCTTTGAAATAGGCAAGTTTCATCATTCTTGGTGTTATCAGTATTGTTAATGTTGGTACAGTTGCCTTGTGCAAGCTTTTTTAGACTCTTGTGTTCTTGTGTTTTGGTATCAGTACGTAGTTTGTAGACTTCTCCCTACTTTTTAATGTGTATCACTACACTGATATTTTCATTCTCGGAGTGGTAATTTTGATCCCCATGCCCCAAGGTTCATCCTTAGGGCCCTTCCACACAGCCATATAACCCAAAATATCAAGACAGATAATCCACAATATCTCCTTTAACTGGGTTATTTGAGTCCACTCTGCCATATAATCCAGTTCAATGTGGATTTTATACAGCTGTGTGGAAAGGGCCTTACTTGCATCCCTAAGTTTGTTCCTTCTTGGCTGAGCAGCATGACAGCATTTTGAAATGCAACAGAGGAAGCTAGTTGTGAGTTCTCTTTCCATTGTGCTTTTTCTCTTCTTCAGGGGGTTACTTGGACTTCTGTGGACTTTTTTGATAACAGCATCATCTGCAACTTGATAGAAGATGTAAGTTGCTTTCAGAATCGGGTAGATAAACTAGAGGCAATGCACCACTTGTATAATCAATTTTTTCTTCCAATGCTTGTGTGAGTGTCGGAATCAATGACATGTCTGATTAAGGTAGACTTGGAAGACCTGGGGTCAGGTCTCTACATATTATTGGAAATAGATTATCCTGGATCCTAAAATAAGTGAACTTAAAGAGAGGCTCAGGCACCATCTACACTGCATTATATGGTCATTGTAGACTCATATTAAGCTTGTCTGGAAACAATTAAGCTGCCTAATAGTGAAAATTGATAACTACAAAGAAAAAATCTTGTTGAAGTTTGCATGTGGCCTTCTCACCTTCCCCACCCCACCTTTTCAAGTCAGCAGAAGGGAGAAGTGTCCTTCCTCTCTGGATCAAGACTGTGAGATGTGCAACAAGAGCTGGTTTGTAACTACTGCTTCTTTGCGCAGAACACAGGTGGGATTCTGGCTATGTTGGATGAGGAATGCCTTCGCCCAGGGAAAGTGAATGAAACTACCTTCCTCAACAAGCTCAATGTCACATTTAAGGATAACCAACGCTATGAGAGCAGAGTAACCCAGAATGCCAAGCGTATAATGGACTCCAGCTTGTCTGCACAATGCTTTCGCATTCACCACTATGCTGGCAAGGTAAGTGGTCCCTGGGAGACTTTGAGCAGACAGTGAGAAATAACAAAATGCCATTCCTGGAGTGCAATGGGTTTTAGTCTTGTTTTCAAAAGACACACATATTTTAGAGACTTTTCAGTTTGAGTTGCGTAGTGGAACTGTAATTGTATAACAGCTAGGACCACTGTCCATCCTGGCTGGAGAGGGTAGGGCGGGGGGGGGGGGTTGTGTCTAGGAGTTGCAATATAAAGAAAAAAAACCTTTCCAGACTTTGGGCATAGGACAAGAATCTCGGAATGTTGGTGCTGTCTTCTCACAAAGATTCACCAGATTTTGAGTTTTCGTGATCCAAGGCATTTAGAAGGTCTGAAGCAGAAAACTGAAATATTATCCCTTTATATTTATTGTAAAAAAAAAGAGAGAAATTTGCTGACTGAGATGTAGTCCTTTATACCTTCATGAGCTTTCAATTGCTAAGAATGTAAAGTACCTATTAATTCATATATTATTTAACACTAAGTTCCTCTTTGTACTTTATTGATATTCTCCCAGTTCCATTAAGACAGTGCACCAGATGAGGGACCAGTGACCTTCACAGGTCCTTCTTAACCAAGGAAGCAAATGACAACTTAGACAGCTTCTTTGTGAAAATAATACATTTTCCCTACTCATCACTGTGTTTTGCAAAGACACTGTGCTAATAATTCAATTGCTATTATTAAATACAACAATGCTGGAAAAGTAATTTGTCTTGTTTGTTCTGTTCATGACCTTTCGGTTACTTTCTGTTAATTTTAAGAAGGAAATTCTTAAAATTTATAAGAAAATAGAAAAATTCATATAGAAATTTCTCTGGAAATGCCCTTAAAAATGTTGTCCCAGGTGTTCATTTACATTTCTTATAGCTTATTATTTCCAGGCACTTTCTGGGCTTGAGTCACATTAGTTCAGTCTGCGTACGTAGCATCAGCGACTGAATGTTTCTTTTTTCTCTGCCTCCCAAATAAAAAGTAGAAAAGAAAAAAATCTGTCCACAAATACCATATTAAGATAGGTATCATGGAGAAGGAAGAGTTCTAGTGTAGGTCTATTTGCTCTGCATGGAGATGATTTTTTAATATATGACTAAGTGAAGTGGTGTGTTTTCATTCCTTAGATAGAAGGGGGGGGGGAAGGGTAGTCCTAGGTTCATCTACACTGCACAGTTTTATAGCTGTTTGATCCCAATTGAATTGCCTTGGCTCAACTTTATGGAACAGGAATGCTGGGATATGTAGTCTGGGGAGAGACTTAGAATTCTTCACCAAAGTACCCTCGGTGGCGCAGTGGGTTAAACCCTTGTGCCGGCAGGACTGAAGACCAACAGGTCGCAGATTCAAATCCGGGCAGAGGCGGATGAGCTCCCTCTATCAGCTCCAGCTCCTCATGCGGGGACATAAGAGAAGCCTCCCACAAGGATGATAAAAACATCAAATCATCCGAGCGTCCCCTGGGCAACATCCTTGCAGACGGCCAATTCTCTCACACCAGAAGCGACTTGCAGTTTCTCAAGTTGCTCCTGACATGACCAAAAAAACCAAAGCATTGGAAAGGTATGTGTCAAGTAAAGACCTTTTGTGTCTCTTACAAAACTACATCCAAAAGCCTGCTGTATTCACAGATGCATTGATTCGGGCACAGGTACGCTACCTTGGCCTTGAGCCATGGGGAGAGGTGGGTAAGAAATAGTTGTTGTTGTTGTTGTTGTTATTATTATTATTATTATTATTATTATTATTATTATTATTACAAATCCCACAATTCGTCAGGATGGAGTCAAAGTGGTATGAAACCTCTGTAATGGTGCAGGGTATATTTACTCCTAGTAAGAAATTGCAGCCTTAATAAGATTTTAGCAAAAGTTACGTTCTAGGAACTTACTTGGAAACAGTGAAGGAATTGATTTGCAGGCCAGAACATGTGGTTTCTATCTTAAGATATCACTCTTTTTCACACTCTGGCTGAGTTTTCTCTTCTTTATGCCTCCCCAACCCATCCAGCAGTAAACTATGTGTTTGACTTACTTATCTTCTGAATCTTCTCCATTTCAGGTGACTTACAACGTGGCTGGATTCATAGAGAAGAACAATGACTTACTCTTTAGGGATCTGTCACAGGCCATGTGGAAGGCCAAGCACGGGCTGTTGCGCAGCCTCTTCCCTGAAGGGGACCCTCAAAAAACCTCACACAAACGTCCGCCTACAGCTGGTTCCCAATTCAAAGCTTCTGTAATGACCCTCATGAAGAACCTCTACTCCAAGAACCCTAATTATATAAGGTAGTGTGCATATGCATGAAGCACTGAGGATAGATTTGGGCTGTGTTTGAACGAGTCTGCAGGAAGGGATGTGGGAGTCTAGCAATCTGACTAATCTTACATTCCCTTTTCTGCCAGGTGCATCCGGCCCAATGACATCCAAAAGCCTGCTGTATTCACAGATGCATTGGTTCGGGCACAGGTACGTTACCTTGGCCTGTTGGAGAATGTACGTGTTCGTCGGGCTGGCTATGCCTATCGGCAGGCCTATGAGCCATGTCTGGAGCGTTACAAGATGCTGTGCAAGGGGACCTGGCCACATTGGAAAGGAAGTGCAAGGTAAGTGTAGAGGAAAGTTTCCTGAGGGCTTGAGAAATTGATTTAATGATGTTCTGCTTTCTGGACCCTTTCCTGGAAGGCCAAGATCCACCATAAACAGGCAATTAAGCCAACTTTATATAGAATTCTTCCAGCAATGCTACACCCTCCACTATTTCACTATTTCACAGAAGAAAACTGGGACACTTGTGATCAAGCAACATCAGCATGTGGTCAAGATGGTACAAGTTATTAATAAAGAAGAACACCTGAACTGGAAGAGACCACAGGGTTTTGCTTTTGTCTGAGCCTCCTGGGAAGAGCAAGATTGTACTTCTCCTCTCTCCCTAATAAGTTATCTGAGCCAGGCTACTACTGCACTTTGAACTATTCCTGCATAGTTCCCAATATGGAAAAATGAGAGGAAACTGGGGCCCCTTCTACAATGCCATATAATCCAGAGTATCAAATCAGATAATCTAAATTATTTGATTTGAACTGGATTATATGAGTCTACACTGCAAGATAATCCAGTTCAAAGCAGATAATGTGGATTTTATATGAGAGTGTAGAAGAAGACTGGGACATTTTAGAAGCAGCTGATAATGTGGGACAGCAGAGGATTAAACAAAACCACTCCCAAATTGGAACAGTTGCAGGTATGCAGTTGATCAAGCTAAAGACTGTAACAGTCATAGAAACTTTGGAGCAAGCACTATTTCCAAACCATAAATGCCATGCTTCGTTTTTGTCATACCACACTGGAGTTGTATCTGGCATCTTTATCAATGGAACACATCAAGGACATGGCTCTAAATGCCTTGTATATTTTGGACAGTCCAGTTGATTCCCAAACCAATTCAGAGTGAGCACAGCACTGTCTGTACTGATTATATTTAGGCTAGATACTTTCCGACCACTTTCCCATTATCCTTTTCCTGATGCAGGGAGGGCGTTCAGACCCTTTTGAGCAGTTTGGCCATCGACCCTAAGGAACTGGCATATGGATACAAAAAGATCTTCATACGAACACCACGTACAGTAAGTTGTGGGTAACTGAAAATCTTTAGTTAACCACAATGGGATGTGATCTGACAGTCTTCACTGGAGAAATCAGTGAATTTGTTTGATCCTCAGTTTCACATACCATTTGTGATAACAGAGTGAAACTTCATAAGGGAGAATTTTCTGTGTGGTCATCTCTGACTCCATATTGCTGGCTTTTCAACTTTGCCCTTGCAGCTTTTTGATCTGGAGAGCAGACGACAACGGCGAGTTGGGGAGCTGGCAGCCCTGATCCAAGCTACTTTCCGTGCATGGAA
This sequence comes from Anolis sagrei ordinatus, assembly GCF_025583915.1. Classification (NCBI taxonomy): domain Eukaryota; kingdom Metazoa; phylum Chordata; class Lepidosauria; order Squamata; family Anolidae; genus Anolis; species Anolis sagrei. Next base: position 119,727,262 of record NW_026845477.1, on the reverse strand, counting down.
ATGCCGCAAACACTATCTACAGATTCGCAAGAGCCAAATCGTTATCTCTGCCTGGTTCCGGGGCCATGCAGTAAGATGCAGATATGAACTCACATTTGATCCTTGAATTTAGACTTGCAACGTATTCTTATTCTTTTCAATGGATGGTGGAGTAGTTCAAAGTTTTTGTTTGGCATGCATCTGTGGGGAGGGTGGGTTCCACCACTGGTTATGCAATACTTTCCTGGCTTATGATTTGCCCCTTTAGTTTCTAAAGATGTGCACCAGCCAACCACAAAATATGCTGGTGCCGGTGAGGAACGATTACAGATTCTGATGGTAGAAGTTACAATGTGGGCAAAAAAGCTTGAAACTGTTTTGTTTTCTCATCAGTTGTCATAAGTGTCACAAAATGTGGAAAGGAATTACAGTAGTGAGTGATGAATTACTACCTTCTCTTGCCTTCTGAGGAGTCATCCTTAACAATTTTATCATCTCAGTTCATGGGAGTAAGAACCATTAAATAACATTGGCCATCAGATCAACCCTATGCATTGGAGTTAGGAGCAGTAGTACATCCATTAGCAAAACCATTTATCTACCAAAACTATACACTGCTAATAGAGCAGTGCTTTTCAACCTGGGGGTTGGGACCCCCTGGGGGGTGGTCATCAAAGACCATCAGCAAACACAGTATTTTCTGTTGGTCATGGGGGCTCTGTGTGGGAAGTTTGGCCCAATTCTGTCACTGGTGAGGTTTTGAATGCTCTTTGATTGTACGTAAATTCCAGCAATTACAACTCCCAAATGGCAAGGTCTTTTTCCCCCAAACTCCACCTGTGCACATTTGGGCATATTGAGTATTTGTGCCAAGTTTGGTCCAGATCCATCATTGTTTGAGTCCACAGTGCTCTCTGGATGTAGGTGAACTACAACTCCAAAACTCAAGGTCAATGACCACCAAACCCTTCCAGTATTTTCTGTTGGTCATGGGAGTTCTTTGTGCCAAGTCTGGTTCAATTCCGTCATTGGTGGAGTTCAGAATGCTCTTTGATTGCAGGTGGACTATAAATCCCAGCAACTACAACTCCCAAATGACAAAACCAATTCACCGCCCAACCTCACCAGCATTCCAATTAGGGCATGTCAAGTATTTGTGCCAAATTTGGTCCAGTGAATGAAAATACATCCTGCATATCAGATATTTACGATTCATAACAGTAGCAAAATTACAATTATGAAGTAACAACAAAAATAATTTTATAGTTGAGGGGAAACCACAATATGAGGAACTGTATTAAGGGGTTGCAGCATTAGGAACGTTGAGAACCACTGTACTAGAGTTTAGAGCTGCTAATCACAATACGACACCCCTTCACTCCTTTGCCATTTCTGATGTTTTCTCCAAAAGGAAAACCAACTTTTGACAAATGGTATTGTTTTTATGTCCATCACTAACAAAATCACTAACAAATCTTCTGGAGTGTTTGGATTGAGATTTGGGCATGAGCAGAGTTGACCCTGGCACACACTAAGAAGAGCCTAATCAACTTCTAAAAGGCACCAAATGGGCAAAGTGACCACTGGCACACACTAAAGAGGGCCTGAACAACTTCTAAAAGAACAACTTCTAAACTTCTAAAAGGCAGAGTGGACCCTGGCACTCTGAAACCCGGTTCCTTTCTAACATTTCTTCAATCTGTGCAAATAAGTTTGATCCACATTTTTTTTTTTGCAATTCCAAGCACCACACTACTATTTGCTGTGCTGAAATATATCTACAAAACATACTTATATTGATTTACCATTTAAAAATGCTTCGGTCTCCCATGGAATATAGTACTTGCAGAAAGGCAAATAATTTGTTTCAGAAAAATCCTAGCATCCTTGATAAACTACAATAACCAAAATTCTTCTGGGAAAGCCATATCACTTAAACCAGTATAAAGTCAAGACATGTTGCAGTGCAGATCACTCCTAAAAGTGACTTCCTCTATGAATTTGGAAGCCCTTTCTTGACTAGTAGCCATTCTTCACCTGGGGACCAGAGAAGAGGGTTTGGATCCTGAGACTTGGGAACTTTAATTATCAGTGCAGGATCTTTATCCTCTTTTCCACTAGTTGCAGAAATCATAGAATTCATTTCACAACAATCATTTCAACTCCTTATGCTGATTGAGTGAGGTTTTGCATTCTTGTGGTCTGCTCTCTGCTAAGGTGAACATTTTGTTTTGCAGCAAAAGAAGAAGTATGCAAAGATGAAGGCATCAGCTCTTCTTATCCAAGCCTATGTCCGGGGCTGGAAGGTGAGCTTGGACTATTCTATCAAATCCAGTTTTTAACTGATTAATATAAACCCACCCAAGGGGGTGACATGAACAGTCTCTGAGAACTTAATCACGTGAGGGAGTCAACCCAACATTGAAACTGATCCCTATGACACAACATCATGCATATCCTGCTGTCTTTTTGTCTCCTTCTTGCAATTAATCCATGCCTTGTTATTGATGGGGGAAAACTTTTGAATAGCTGCCAATCCTGCAATTTTGGGCAATGGGACCAATCTGCATTTGAAGTGATATCATAGGGCAGTATTCTCCTCTTCACTCACCCCCATCTCCCTTGCTATTCCTACTGTAAACTGCTTTTTAAAATATATATAAAATATTGCTGGAAAGGTGAAATTGCTATAAGAAAATATTTTTAAAAAATATATAGTAGCGGAAGTGCAGGAAGGCATGGTTATGAGAGTATGTAGGGTACAACCATGAAGCACTAACTGATGAAATGGCATAATTTTGTGAATGGGGAGAGGTATGGTAATGAGGCTGCTCATGCAGAAATGCAGCTGCTGTCAGTGATCGTGTGACTGACATGTAATGGTGGCTTTCTTTGATAAGGTTATGATTGTACTTGGAGCATATATATATCTCCATGGTGGCGCAGCAGGTTTAACTGCTAAGCTGCAGAACTTGCTGACCAGAAGGTCGGCGGTTCAAATCCATGGGACAGGATGAGCTCTCATTGTCCCAACTTCTGCCAACCTAGCAGTTCAAAAACATGCAAATGTGAGCAGATGAATAGCTCTGCTTTGGTGGGAAAGTAACAGCACTCCATGCAGTTATGCTGGCCATATGACCTAGGAAACATCTATGGACAACATCGGCTCTCTGGCTTAGAAATGGAGATGAGTACCACCACCATCCCCCCCCCCCCAGAGTTGGACTTGAGTAGACTTAATGTCAAGGGCAAAGCTTTAGATCAGGGGTCCTCAAACTAAGGCCCAAGGGCCGGATACAGCCCTCCAAGGTCATTTACCCAGCCCTTGCTCAGGATCAACCTAAGTCTGAAACAACTTGAAAGCATACAACTTGAAAGCATACAACAACAACAATCCTATCTCACCAGGCAAGAGCAGGGCCACACTTCCCATTGAAATACCAAGTTTATATTTGTTAAAATTGTTCTTCATTTCAATTATTGTATTGATTTTAAGTGTGTGTTTTTTGCACTGCAAATAGGATATGTGCAGTGTGTATAGGAATTCATTCATTTTTTTTCAATTTATAATCCAGCCCTCCAACAGTTTGAGGGATTGTGACCCAGCCCTCTGTTTAAAAGGTTTGAGGACCCCTGCTTTAGATAGATAGATAGAACATGTATAACTCTCCAATATAAAATCAGAAGTAACAGGAACAAAATGTGGGACTTTCCAGTCTTTTAAATTAGTTTGGGTGTGCCTATAATCACTTATTTATACAACAAAATCTTCTAAGACAAATACTCTTCAGTATCCTGTTACCTGGGTTGTTTGATTCAATTTCAGTTGGTTTAAGAGTTGCTAACATAAACTAAGACAATAAATAGCCAGAGAAGGCTGAATGTGTAAATTTATACACTGTTACTTGAATTTTGAACCATTATTCTTTTAAAATCTTGAGGTACAAACATGTTTATGCTGCACATGTGTGTCAAATGTTACAGCATTTCTGGACAGAACTATATATGGTCCGACTGTTTTCTGTGATGTTAATATTGAGCTATAAAGAAATCTTGTCCTTCAGCTAACCTGCTCCCTCTTCTGTCTGCTAAGTGCTATTGATCAAAAGTGAAATATAAAAAAGCATTGGGGAACTTAATTTCTAATAGGAAATATGCTGGAGAAAAGGGAATCACTTCTAATCACATCATGTAATCTTGTAATTCAATTATATAGTCTCAAGACTACATAGTGTAATAAGTGATTGCAAAATATTGCAATGCCGAATGGAACAGCTTTGGATCATGATTTTGGTTGCGCAATTTTAACGTTTGCTGTTTTTACCTTTTTGGATTTTAATGTATTTTTATCTGTATGTATTTGTGTGGCATCGAATTGTTGACTTCTGTAAGGCCGCTCTGAGTCCCCTTCCGGGTGAGAAGGGCTGGGTATAAATATGGCAAATAAATTAATTAATAAGAGTCTTTGGATCCTGCAAAAGCTGAAATTCAATTACACTATGTAACAAAATTTGAAAAAAATGTTCTGTATCTGGTTTGAGAGTGTTATTTCCTGTTTAAATGTGCAGTCCTTACTTTGAGAGTAGTTGTTATACTCCAAAAACTTCGTTCTTGTGGGGGCCAAAAACTATGTTGAATTAGTTCAGACTCTATGAGATATTCATTGAAAATCTATAGCAAAACGTGCTGCAAATGTCCTGCAAAAACAAAGTTTGATCAACTTTTCCCATGTAGAATCATAGAATCAAAGAGTTGGAAGAGACCTCATGGGCCATCCAGTCCAACCCCCTGCCAAGAAGCAGGAATATTGCATTCAAATCACCCGTGACAGATGGCCATCCAGCCTCTTGTTTAAAAGCTTCCAAAGAAGGAGCCTCCACCATACTCCGGGGCAGAGAGTTCCACTGCTGAACGGCTCTCACAGTCAGGAAGCCGTTCAACAGTGGAACTCTCTGCCCCGGAGTGTGGTGGAGGCTCCTTCTTTGGAAGCTTTTAAACAAGAGGCTGGATGGCCATCTGTCACGGGTGATTTGAATGCAATATTCCTGCTTCTTGGCAGGGGGTTGGACTGGATGGCCCATGAGGTCTCTTCCAACTCTTTGATTCTATGATTCTATGATTCCACATGGGAAAAGTTGATCAAACTTTGTATTTATGATAGAACCAATTAGAAGTGACATAACCCAGGAACAAAAATCATGTTACATAGTGTATTAGTTCCAATTACATTTGATCCATAGAATCAATAGGGAAGTAGGGAATCAATATATAAAGTCCAGCGAATTCATCAGCCTACTTTATTAGTCACAAATAAGCATTGTGCAATCGGCGCATTACATCCAAATTTAACTTTTACAATTTGATTATCTGCAGATTACATTATAATGTTCTCTCTGAGATTCTGTAGGACCTTCAATGTGATTTTATGGCCAACCTGACAAGAGATTAACATAGATCCTGCAGGATTCTTACCCATCCCCTCCCTTCTTCCACAGTCTCGTAGGCTCCTACGGGAACTTAAGGAACAGAAATGCCAGAATCAGGCTGCCACCATCATTTCTGCTTACTGGAAAGGTTATCAGGTAACAAATACACATTGGCAACAAGGTGTAGACCAGAGCCAATGGCCAGGCATACCATTGAGGCCCTCCTCATTTGTTCTCTTCTGGAGAACACTTTTGTAGGAATCTCTAGGTCCTCCAGTGCCGTTCTGTGGTCGACTTGTGTTGGAAGTTGGTCACAGAGCCATGCTGGAGGACCTTCACATTCGTAGAGAAAAGTCTTCTCTAGTAAAAAAAAAAAAGAACATTTTTATTTGCAGTTTTTAACTTTTCCAGGGATTTTGCATCCCTAGTCCCTGCAACTGTGGAGTGCTGACTATATTATGCTAGTATGAGAGTTGCGGTAAGTTATGTCACTCCAGTTGAAATTAATGGAGAATCAGAAACTATTATTCCCTCCATGTCCTTTAGCTATGATGGCAAATCACACTTGCAGATCTTAGTACAATATGAGGGACTGTAGGAGTGCACTTATCCTCCTCTTTTTAATGGGATGCTGGGAAATTCTATCTTTCCCTTTTTTTTTCCACCTGGAATCTGCTGTCTGATTATTCCTGTGTGCACACTCTGGTGAATTCTGGTGGCTCTGCTATAAAAACTACATCCAAAGTCATTATTGCATGTTAATCTTGGAAAATGGAGCCCCCGGTGGCACAATGGGTCAAACCCCTGTGCTGGCAGGACTGCTGACCGTCAGTTTGAATCTGGGGAGAGCAGGTTGAGCTCCCTCTGTCAGCTCCAGCTGAGAGAAGCTTCCCTCAAGGATAGCAAAAAAAACATCAAACATCCAGGCATCTCCTGGACAACATTCTTGCAGACAGCCAATTCTCTCACACCAGTCTGCTGACCAGTTAAGAATTGTTTTAATTTAGCCAATTGTCAGCCTTTTAGCTCTTTTTTTTTTTGTCATGTCAGGAGTGACTCCTGGTGTGAGAGAATTGGCCATCTGCAAGGACGTTGCCCACAGGACGCCTGTATGATTTTTATGTTTTTATCATCCTTGTGGGAGGCTTCTCTCATGTCCCCACATGAGGAGCTGGAGCTGATACAGGGAGCTCATCCGCCTCTCCCCGGATTCGAACCTGTCAGTCTTCAGTCCTACCGGCACAAGGGTTTAACCCACTGCGCCACCGAGCGCTTCCAGCCTTTTAGCTGATTGATAAGATATCTTTCAGTACTGTCATCAGATAGCATTTATTGTGTTATCTATTGCAGATGTGCCTTTTGGGGATACAAATTAAATAGAAGCTAATATAATAAGCAAAAGCTGCCATGTATTATCATTTGGAAATTCCAGCTCCAAAATTCCTTTCCCCCCAAAACAGAAAAATTGCCCCTCCTGATTAAAGTTGCCTCTTCACAGTTAATCAAACCTTGATTTATATGCTATTTAAAAATCTTTATCTCTGGCTAGGAAGGGGAACTCACACTTCTGTGAAAATTGGGAATTTCCCAACTTTGTTTGTTGTGCTCTGCTTTTCTTTTTCTTTTTGGTCTGGGCTTCTGCAGGGTTCTTATCCACCCCCTCCCTTCTTCCACAGTCTCGTAAGCTCCTACGGGAACTTAAGGAACAGAAATGCCAGATTCAGGCTGCCACCACCATTTCTGCTTACTGGAAAGGTTATCAGGTAATAAATACGCATTGGCAACATTGGTGTCTGGTAGGCTAGACCCAATAGCCTGCCACAGTAACTAAAATATCCATTACCATGCCTTGATGCTTGCTTTCATTTCATTTTACTGGGAATAAGCCCATAACATGATTTTATCATCTTTTCTTTTCTCAGACTGTGAAATGTAATTTTTAATACTAACACATTGCCTACACATTATTTTTACTTTAAAATTCTCCAGTCCTCCAAAATGACAAAAATATAATGTTTTTGGAGTAATGTATCAGTGTTACATGTTGCACACAAAATATACTATTCATAGTTGTATTACTTTTAAAGTTGTTACACTGATAGTGTGATCACAGAAAAAACTTACGTTACAGACAGCACATTTCCTTGTAACACATTCCTTCCAATATCACTCCCATGACTACCTTGTTAGAGTTTTGTCTGATAACTAAATAATAATAATAACAATAACAATAAAAACAACAACAACAACAACAATGTATTTGTACCCCACCACTATCTCCCCAAAGGAGATAGTGATGGGGTACAAATACGTTTTGGTTGCAACAAATATGGGAGAGATTATATCAAGAGAGATCCATTCAGGAGGTCTGAAAAGTATGTTTATTTCCAGCTGGGACTCTGGAGTGGAGTTGTGTCCAAAAGCACCAGAGTGCCCGATAAAGGTGTTGACTGCGTCTTTTATACACTTTAAATGCAGGCAAACAAAGAAACATGCTTCTACATACATTGACATCATTCTCTGCATCACTTTAGCATCACAGAAATATCAAATTCTATCTTCCAACATAGAAAATGCATATCTCTGTATTTCTTTCTAAGGAGCAGCATACAGCTTATAGCTTACATTCATCAATCAAGGGGCCTACTTTGACCTGTCATGAGGGAGGGGGATTGGCTCCTTACTTTTTACTTATCTCTGTTGGTGCTAGGATGGGCTTATCGCCCCACTTCCTGGAATGTTCCCCTCCTGCCTGTGCCTTGGACACAGATCTCCTTCAGCATTCTTTCTAATACAGAGAGAACTTGATTTTTCTATACATTTCAATTCTTGTAAAGTACATACAATTCATACATAAATAAATATCTATTTTTCCAATATCTCCCCATCAATAGCACTCAAGGTGCCACACATAAAATAGAATTACATATCATCCAAACAATACACAATTTGACTGAATACAAACAATAGACAACATCAATTGATACAATTTTAAAAATTAACTTTTAAAGCACAGTCATACCTGCGGGTCATTGGGTTTATTCAAACACAAACTAAAGTGCTGAATAACAGTGGTCGACGTCATCACATGACCATAGTACATTACTCCAGTTCAAATAGCTATGTTTATAAGCTCAAATGGCAAGTTTGGAGATTTAGAGCTAATCTAATCTCTCCAGGGAAGGCATTTCAGAGCCAGGGAGCCACCACCAAGAAGGCCCTATCTCTCGTCCCCACCAACCGCACCTGTGATGGCAGATCTCAAGGCCCGCACTCATTCATAGAAGGAAATGCAGTCTTGAAGACTGGTTGGACCTGAAGCATATAGAAGTGTAGTGAGTTGGTTGAGAGCCATAAATTCTGTATCCAAGAGGGGAAAGTTTATAAAGAGAACACATTTTTTAAAAAATAGATAAAGAGGGTAATTCCACTTTCTTACAATCGCATTACTTCGCAAGTAGCATACTATTATTTTGGAATAATTCCAGAATATACTGGAACAATTCATTATTCTATATAGCCAGTGGACAAAATCATCTGGGTGTGTCTTCTGCCTCTTCTTGCATTTTCATTCTGTCTCAGCTCCTAAAACAATTGTGCCCTAAATATCTTTCCAATGTGTGGAGACAAAGGGTGTATGGACATTACGAATGAACTAATATTTTCCCAATATTTATTCATTTATTTGCAGTATTTATATTCCTCCCTTCTCACCTGAGGGAGACTCAGGATGGATCACAATGCACACATACACGGCAAACATTCAATGTCATTTTTAGACATACAAGACAGACAGACAGATAGAGGTATTTTGGCATTTCCCAATTTTGGCGCCAGGAGGTTATGCTCGATTCCAGCCACAAGGGCTGTGGCTTCATCCACTTTGACGCCGAGCCCTTTTGAGCGTAGTATTTCCTCCTTATTCTTTGATTGCTGGCACTTTTATGGTGTTATAAAATACCTCCCCGCTTTAAGTGGTGCCTAATTTTTCTACTCACAGCTCAGCTGTTTTCGAATTGCTTAGGTAGACAGTAAGCTAGGCTTAACTGCTCAATCTAACTTGGGCTTTGGACTTCTGGTTGGCAGTGATCTATTGATGATGATGATTAACCAGCTGTGCTACAGCCCAGCCCTAAATTCATAAATTCAGTTGTCATATGAAGAGTCCAGCACATTCAATGACATGTGTACTAGTTGTTTGAGAATGTTATTTGCACTAAAGACAACTCCATCTTCTGTACTCACAATTCTTATAATGCTAGTGCTGTGACAACTAATATGGTCCTTTAAGAACTGCCCCAAAATGAAAATACATCACCAGAACAGAAGGCAAAACAGATTTGCAAAAAAAGGTGTATGTTAAATTCTCTCTGTGTGTGTGTGTGTGTGTGTTGCATATCTTCAAGTTATTTCTAGCTGATAGTAACATTATCACAGGGTCTTCTAAGCAAGATTTTTTTCAGAGTATGGTTGCAGCTGCATTCCTGTAAGTCAGTGGTTCTCAACCTATGGGTCTCCAGATGTTTTGGTCTTCAACTCCAGAAATCCTAACAGCTGGAAAACTGGCTGGGATTTCTGGGAGTTGTAGGCCCAAAAACCTGGGAACTCACAGGTTGAGAACCACTCCTCAGAGTCCTCCAAGATGTGACTTGTCCAAAGTCACTCACTGGAGTTCAATGGCTGAGTTGAATTCAAGCCCTGGTCTTACATAATCCTGGTCCAATGTTCAATCCACTTCATCACTTTGTCTGACATTTCTAATGCTTACATATATGTGTATAAATGTCCATATATCTCTAAATACATGTTATCTCTGTAAACAAGATGACACTAAGTAAGTAAATGCAAACTTAGATATGCATAGCAAGATAGATAAAAATACCGTACATGGGACCATAGATAGGGTAGTGATTATGTAACTGGGCAGTTCTTCAGGTACTATCTTCTAGACCTCTCCCCATTTGGATTGGTCTTTAAACTAGATATGGACCAGACAGTCCTTGAAAGTAAAGATACCTTCAAATAAAGGTTGGTTTTCTGAGAGTGTCATTCAAATGCAGAGCTGGCCTCTTTAATGTAGGACAGTAGTTCTCAGCCTGTGGGGACCTAGGTGTTTTGACCTACAACTCTCAGAAACCCCAGCCAAAAGTCTGGGGACACAGGTTGAGAATTACTGATGTAGGAGGACATACAATCAAGTTAATGGGGATGCCTTTTAAAATCCCTTTCAATCTGCATAGACTTATCTAAGGAAAAGTCCAAAACTAGATTATTTGATGGCTTCAACTCCTGGCTTTTTTTTAAAAAGGTAATTGACTAGTAGTCAATGGTGACATATGGATTATACAGTTGGGATGGGTTGAGTGCAGTACAGGATGTTTTGCTCTTTGCTTTGTTGTATGTGAAGACCCCCCCCCCCCATTTTGTTTTTGGCATGGGCAATTCTAATTTGGCAAGGAAAATCCAGGGAAAATGCAAATTAATTGTGTTTCATCTCACCTTTCCAACTGATGTTAAAATGTCCCTGTTTTCCCTTTATCCTCAGTTTATACTCATTGCCACAGACTCAAGTGCAAAGTGCAAAAGTAGTATGTGCTCCAGTTAACTCTATCTGATAGGCAGGAACAAAGGGATCTCAGAAGATAAAAAAGTATGGACAGGACTCTGCTTTGAAGAGCAGCACAGCTAATAAATCAGATAATACTTGATAAAATAGGCCAATGGTGTGGCTTAGGAGATCGACAATTTCCTTTATGTGTGTATGTCACTTAAGTTATGACATGCTACTGAACAGAATTTTCATTGTCTCACAGACACGGAAGGAGTATAAGAAATATTTCCGCTCTGGAGCATCTGTGCGCATCACCAATTTTATCTATCGGAGCATGGTAAGTACATTTTTTCTTGGGATAGGAAAACAGAGTGAGAGGGAAGAAAGAAGGTCAAAACCTCAAAATAGTAATGGAAAAATATGAAATCTAATAAAATAGCGATTATCCTAATACTTTTTCAGAAAGGTCTTCCTTCAAGAGGCTGAAAGAATAATAATCATATAATCACATACTTTTTATCACATATTTGCTCTAATATGAATTAGGTAGCCCCCACAGAAGATGCTGAACTCCATCTCCTATTAGTTTTAGCCAGCATAACCCATGGTGTGGAATCATGAAACTTGTAGTCAAGCAAGGGCCATACAATTCCCCTACCTAATATATGTAGTTATTTATATTAGGAAATTTTAAATTCCCTGGAAGGCTATATACAGACAAAAATGATAGAGTGAGATATACAAATTAGTTTGTCAAAATGTCTGGCTTGCTCTAGAGCATTGTTTCCCGACCTGGGGGTCAGGACTCCTGGGGGGAGCCGCAAGGGGGTGTCAGAGGGGTCACAAAAGGCCATGTATTTTCTCCCAACCCACAAATACAAAGTCATTGGGCATGAGGGATCACTCTATATCAGCGTTTCTCAACGTGGGGGTCGCGACTCCTGGGGGGTCACCAGGGGGTGTCAGAGGGGTCGTCAAAGGCCATCAGAAAACATCTACTCTTGACATTATGAAGAAAAGTACGCATTTGGCAAAATGAAAATGGGGTGTGTTTACCATAGCAAGGCCCCTTCTCAGATCGATGAATAATTGCACTTCACGAGTCTGTTTATGTTCTATTCTTTACACTTTCTTAAGTACATTACACACCTTCTTTAAATTACCCAGACTGTTTTCTCAATTAAGCAGGTTTATATATATATATATATATATATATATATATATATATATATATACACACACAACACACACACACACACATATATTGCATCAACTTCAGTAGTTTAAAAGCAGTGCTGAGGCAAACTCACTTTCATCATGGACATGATGAAAGTGACAATATGTGACAATATGGCAATATAGCAGGGGGGTGTTCTCCTACAACAACTCCTCTGCATCATCACATTCCCTTCATTCATCTTCTTCCTGTTGCTCATATTGATTTCCATTCATTTTTCCAAGAGTCATTTTTCCAAGAGTGTGTGGCAGCAGCATGATGACGAGTTGTAGCACCCTATCCAATGGTATTATTTTGGCACACACCTGAAATTTATTAATTTCTTTGCTTAGATCAGGCTTTCTAAACCCTTTTATCCGTGAAGAACTCTTGACATAATTATCAGGTCTCATGAAACTCTTCAAGTTGTAGTTTCTCAAGTCGCTCTTGACACGGAAAAAAATGAGACTCCTGCATAATATAAGTGTTCCAGGGATCTCTGCTTGAGGATCCCTTGCTTAGCCCCTTCAAAGACAACACTCTTCTGTTGGAAACACAATATATTACATAAGGAAAAGCATATAATTCAATTTTTTGTTAATGAAAATAACGTCTTAATTTTACGGTGATTCCCTATAGTGATCGTAATGCACAGCAAGCATGCCAAGGATATATGTTGAGCTAGTTGCTAAATGAAACCAAATCTACATGAGAAGGAAACTTTGAAATGTGAATGTTCTTTGTGGAAGCAATATGCAGAAGTAGCTGACAATGATACAAAAGGAAAGCGGGGAGATGAAGGGAAATAAAATAACTTTTTCTCAAAGGGAGTAGGGAAGGGGTTTGAGCAGGATAGCACATGGGGAGCAGGAATGGTGAAAATGGATGGATGTAAATGTGGGAACAATTCACAGCAAATCAAAAAAAGAGGGAGAAAAAAATTTCAATTAAATTTAAATGAATAGCTAAATTGCAATAAATAAAACAAGCACCTTGGTGTGCTGTGGCTTGAAAATATGCTATTGAACAATATCTCACCACATATAAAAAACAGGCACCTATGTAAATTTTGACCCCATATATGCCTGTATGCAACCACATAAGTATAGATGTGGGAGCATTTGCCACAAGAGGGCACTCATAACAAGCCATGTCTTTTGAGATGAGGAAACCATTATTCAACTGGGTTGTTGTAGGTTTTTCGGGCTGTATGGCCATGTTCTAGAAGCATTCTCTCCTGATGTTTCGCCTGCATCTGTGATAGACAACCTCAGAGGTTGTGAGGTCTGTTGGAAACTAGGAAAATTGGATTTATATATATGTGGAAAGTCTAGGGTGGGAGAAAGAACTCCTGTCTGTTGGATCTAGGCATGAATGTTTCAGTTGGCCAACTTGATTAGTATTTGATGGCATGACAGTTTTTAGGTGTGACTTGTTACTGCCTGGGAGAATCCTTTACTGAGACATATTAGGTGTTCCTGATTGTTTCTTGTCTGGATTTCCCCTGTGTTTCAGTTTTGTTCTTTATTTGCTGTTATAATTTTAGAGTTTTTTAATACTGGTAGTCAAATTTTGTTCATTTTCATGGCTTCTTCCTTTCTGTTGAAATTGTCCACATGCTAGTGGATTTCAATGGCTTCTCTGTGTAGTCTGACATGGTGGTTATGAGAGTGGTCCAGCATTTCTGTGTTCTCAAATAATATGCTGTGTCCAGGTTGGTTCATCAGGTGCTCTGCTATGGCTGACTTCTCTGATGGAATTAGACTGCAGTGCCTTTCATGTTCCTTGATTTGTGTTTGGGCAATGCTGCATTTGGTGGTCCCTATGTAGACTTGTCCACAGCTGCATGGTATACGGTAGACTCCTGCAGAGGTGAGAGGATCCCTCTTGTCTTTTGCTGAACGTCGCATTTGTTGGATTTTCTTAGTGGGTCTGTAGATAGTTTGTAGGTTGTGTTTCCTCATCAGCTTCCCTGTGTGGTCAGTGGTTCCCTTGATGTATGGCAAGAACACTTTTCTTCTTGGTGGATCTTTGTCTTTACTCTCGTGGCTTGTTCTTGGTCTTGCAGCTCTTCTGATGTCTGAGGTGGAGTATCCATTGGCCTGTAGAGCCCAGTTTAGGTGATTCAGTTCATCTTGAAGGAGGTGGGGTTCGCAGATGCTTTTTGCACGATCTGCCAGCGCTTTAATGGTGCTTCTTTTTTGACTTGGGTGATGGTTGGAGTTTTAATGTAGGTATCTATCTGGGTGTGTAGGTTTTCTGTAAATTGCGTGACCCAATTGTTGATATAGTTTGCCGATGACTAAGACATCTAGAAAGGGCAGTTTTCCTTCATTTTCTTTTTCCATGGTGAATTGGATGTTTGGGTGGATGCTGTTAAGGTGGTCCAGGAACCTGTTTAGTTCTTCTTCTCCATGACTCCAAATGGTGAAGGTTTCATCCACATATCTGAACAATATAGTGGGCTTTTTGTTGCTGTTTCCAGGAAGTGTTTTTTAAAGTGTTCCATAGAAATTTGCTATGACTGTTATATACAGATCATTCTCTTTAGATATCCTTATTTTTATTTCTGTCTCCTTTCTAATAGGTGCAAAAATTTCTCCTGGGCCTAAAAAACAACCTTCCTTCCATGAAAGCAACCGATCACACTTGGCCTCCTGCCCCATATAAATTTTTCAGTGATGCCAATCAAGAGCTGAAGAAGATCTTCCACCACTGGAGGGTGAGAGACGGGTGGTCTATGACTCTTCTTTCCTAATTCATCTGGGAGAAAGGCAGGATATAAATTCAATACAATCAGTCAAGAAACTGAACCTCAAAGAGTGGATAATCTGGGGGGTATACAGGTCTTGACTGTATATAAGTCCAGTTATGGTGGACCTGAATATATTAGGCAAATTAAGCATACATTAATATATCTTATGGTTGGCAATAAATGATGGTAGGATTGAGGAGACTGAAATAGCAGTGGAAGGGAAGAGACTTTCTCTTCCTTCCTTCTTCCATCTGCTGAGAACAGTTTGGGGGATCCAGCACAAAAGACAATTCCAAATGTCAAACAGGTCACTCTAACCTACCTTTTGTCAATAAAGCGAGGCAGAGTTTTTTTGTGGTCCTAGCACAAAGCTGGCTCTAGAATGAGATGCCTAACTTTTGTGTTTTGTCCTGTCTTTTCCACATTCTTCCATTCTGGCACAGTGTAAGAAATACCGAGATCAGTTGCCACCCCAGAGAAAAGCAGTCTTACAGGACAAACTGTGTGCCAGTGAACTTTTCCGAGGCAAGAAAAGTTTGTACCAGAAGAGGTAAGTGGAAGGGCTATCCAAACTAGGATGGGAATTTTTACTCCTCGGGAATGGCATGAAATTACCAAATTGGTGTGTTTTTTTACCTTTCAGCCTCTCACAGCCTTTCAAAGGGGAATACCTGGGTTTGAAGGAGAATCCAAAATATCGTAAGCTCCAAAGCTCAGCCGATGGCAAGCTGCTTATGGCTGACAATGTGAAGAAAGTCAACCGAGGTGATGGAAAGGTGAGAAAAGGCCTCACTTTTCCCACCGGATTTCCAAAAGAAGAGATCCAAGATTAGGGTTAGATAAAAGGAACAAAAGAGAAAAAGAGAAAAACTTTTTGCAGTTTACCGCTATGGGAAAAACAAGTGATAACTTTGCAATGGAGGTAAAACTTACCCACTCATAAACCCAACAATCCTGTACAGTGATAAAGGGTTATAAACCTGGTAGCACAGATGGGCATCTGGTGAGTTTTTGGTTGCATGCTCAATGATTTTCTAATGATTTTTTAAAAAAACAGTACCCTGATTTTATATTTGGATGGCTTTTTTGAATTTTAAAAAACCTTTCAGATATCTGAACCCAAGTTATATAGAACCTTGAAGGTCAAAAACATCACTTTGTGCTTTGAATGTAATTTTCCTGCTTCTTGGCAGGGGGTTGGACTGGATGGCCCACGAGGTCTCTTCCAACTCCAAGATTCTATATGTCCAGAAACATATCAGCAGCTATTGAATTTGTTTCACGTGATGGGTATATTACTTAATGCCTTTAGCCACCAGCCATAGCTGATAAAATGTTTCTTTTCTCTTTCCATTCCAGGCTTCTACTCGGATATTTATTCTTACCAAAAGTCATATTATCCTAGCTGATCCCAAGGCTGCGCAGCCCAAAACAGTGATCACTCTGAGTGACATAGACAGTGTCTCTGTCACACGCTTCTCAGATGGGTTTTTTGTTCTGCACATCAGAGAGGTAACACAATGGAGGGGGGCAGGGAGAGAAAGCTAGGCAGGGAAGTGGGACATGCCAGAGAAATTCCTGGCGCTAGTTCATGCTTCTGTAATCCTCTTTGAAATCACTGTGGCATAATGGAAGGTGGAATCAAAGGGGAAATGTGACATGTCTATTTTTAGCATGCCACTTTATTGGGACCAATCAGAAATAAACTTCACACAGGTTGGGAATTTGCCGTGTTTATTTAATTTTTAAATTTCTGCCTCTCATTGGTGCTTTTGGTAGCAGTGAAAGAAAAACACATTTTACAATTAGAGAATAAATTTCCTAGTTATTTATTTATCATCTGAGAAGCAAGTTGAAGGTACAGTGAAAATGCATTTTAAAAGGGTTTTTAAAAAAAGGACTTGGCATTATGCTAAATGTCCTTTGACTAGAAGCTGGCCATTTGGAGTGCCTCTGGTGTCTCTGTGAGAAGGCCCTCCATTGTGCATGTGGCAGGGCTCAGGTTGCATTGTAGTAGATGGTCTGTGGTTTGTTCATGTCGTAGACTCCACTTAGTAGTCCCATTTCTTAAGGTTGATTCTGCATCTCATGGTGCCAGAGCACAGCCTGTTCAGCACCTTCAAAGTCATCCACTCTTTTGTGTGCCAAGGAAGGAGTTTCTCATCTGGTCTCAGCCACTAACTGAGGCACTGCGTTTTAGCCTGCCACTTTTGGACTCTCACTTGCTGAGGTGTTCCTGACAGTATCTCTGTAGATCTTAGGAAGCTGTTTCTTGATTTCCTGGTGTATGTACACGAGGACATTTACATGGTGATTACAGCTTCAGCAAATCTTCCAGGAATTCTGATCATGATGGAAATACCACCTAAAAGCCATTTTGCCATGGCAGCCACAATCTGGTAGTGTCCAAATACAAGG
This sequence comes from Anolis sagrei ordinatus, assembly GCF_025583915.1. Classification (NCBI taxonomy): domain Eukaryota; kingdom Metazoa; phylum Chordata; class Lepidosauria; order Squamata; family Anolidae; genus Anolis; species Anolis sagrei. The sequence goes on along the minus strand of NW_026845477.1, from coordinate 119,709,917 downwards.
CTCAAAATGAGTCTTTCAACTGTATTAAACCACTCCTTGGCTTCATTGCTATGTCATCACATCTCGCTAGACATAGCTGAACTTATTTCTGAGAAAAATTGCATGGGTTAGTTCATCAAATTATCTAAGTCACCTAAGTGATTGATCAATGAATTGAATAGAATCCTTTGACTTATTCATCTCCACATATATTATTCTCGTGGACAAGGCTTGTTTTTGGTCTTGTAAGTGAGAAATGGCAGGACAGAAGCAGTCAGCAAAGGATGAGTTGAGCCCTGTCCTTTCACCCATCACTTGGAATCATCCTATCTCATAGCATTACTCTGGCCCGGCCCAGTTTTATTGTGTTTTGGTGTATTGTTTATTGCTTGTTGTTTTGTTGTTTTAATACTGCTTTAATTGTTTTAATTTGCTTTAGGTGTATTGTTATGTTGTGTATTGAGGCCTTGGCCTTTGTAAGCCACATCGAGTCCTTCGGGAGATGCTAGCGGGGTACAAATAAAGTTTAATAATAATAATAATAATAATTACAGCAAATTGGCATTAGAAGACATGGGCTTGCCATCATCATGGCTGGGCTTCTCTCCCTCAACTTGGTCATGCTAGACTTGGTAGTAGTTTGCTGCCTAAGGAAAAGGAACATATGCTGTCCTCCATTCTAGCTTCACAAAAGGGTTAGGTTGGTGACATATTATTATGCTTGCATGTGTATGCATCCATAGTTTAGAAGAGACATCTAGAACTAGTTTCTGCAAGATCCCAACCTAATTTGCAACAAGAGTAGGAGGCTGCAGGACACAGCTCTACTTCCCCAGCTTCAAATTGGCTATTGGGGTGCCTTTTCTGGCTGTTCTTAAGCACTGAGCAAGGAAGAAAAAACCTTACATTGGGGCCAGAGAGTGCTCTCTCTTCTCTTAGGAGCTCACAAGCAGCTGCTAAAAGAAGCCCAGGTATAATGTATTGTTGAAGGTATTGTCGAAGGAAACATTCACACCTAGCTCCAGCAGACAAGAGCCCTTTGTCTCACCCTGGTCATTCCACAGATATATAAACCCTTTTTCCTAGTTCCAACAGACCTCACTACCTCTGAGGATGCTTGGCATAGATGCAGGCAAAACGTCAGGAGAGAATGCCTCTAGACCATGGCCATATAGCCCGAAAAACCCTACAACAACCCAGTACTCTTGAAGGCTTTCATGGCTGGAATCTCTGGATTGTTGTAGGTTTTTCAGGCTGTATGGCCATGTTCTAGAAGCATTCTCTTCTGACGTTTCACCCGCATCTATGGCAGGAATCCTCAGAGGTTATGAGTGTTGGAAACTAGGAAAATTGGGCTTATATATCTGGAAAGTCCAGAGTCAGAGAAAGAACTCTTGTCTGTCGGAACTAGGTGTGAATGTGAGGGAGGAAGGGGACACCCCCCCCCCCCAACCAGCCAGATCAGCCGGATCAACCCTGGCAATCAGTGGGGTGACAGATGTCACAGCCAGATTGCCCTCCTATGGGTAAATGTTTCAATTGGCTACCTTGATTAGCATTTGATGGCCTGACAGTTTGTAGGTGTGGCATTTTACTGCCTGGGGGAATCCTTTGTTGAGAGGTGTTCCGGATTGTTTCTTGTCTGGAGTTCCCCTGTTATGATCTGATCCGCAGCAAGAGCCCAGATATACTCTTGCTGCTGATCAGAAACCAGGAAAATCTAGCTTTGCCAGGCTGTCCTTGCCCCTGACTGTTGTGCAGCAGGAAGCAGTTGGGAAGAGGGAGAAGTACACTGATGGAGACTGAAGCTAGCATGATGGGAGATCTTAGGAATCGCAACTATAAAAGTATGGTATTGTCTAGCTAGCTCCTAAAGTGGCCAGTAGTTAGCTGTGCCAACAAAAGGAAGCTTCAGATCCCCCAAAGTCCTGATAATGCCTCAATCTGGTTTTATTTTTCCAGTCTTCCACAGCAGGCACCAAAGGGGACTTCCTGCTTATCAGTGACCACCTGATTGAACTGATCACTCGACTACACCAGGCCGTGTTGGACACTACAAAGCAAAAACTGAAACTTCAAGTGGCTGATGAGTAAGCACAGAGTTAATAATCCCACAAGAGAGATTTCAGTAAATAAGGAGCCCTTGTTTTTCTCTGATTTAATCCCCACCGTGACATTTTATCTGAAGGACTTTTGAGGATGCAGTATCCACATAGGCACAAATCCACCAGTGGGTCTTAGTGAGTTCAGAGCGAACAAACAGTAGAACCATTCCTGCTGTTAAGTAGTTGGATGAACTGCAGAAGCTCTACTAGGCTTTCCAACTCCGGACTATTTCTACAATAGTATCAACAAACTGCCTCCCCACAAATATACATGTTGGAGCAATGCTAAATCTCTCTCCAAAGTGGAGAGAGTGGGCTGGAGTCCCTGGTGACGCAGTGGGTTAAACCCTTTTGCCGGCAGGACTGAAGACTGATAGGTTGGAGGTTTGAACCTGGGGAGAGCGTGGACGAGCTCGCTCTGTCAGCTCCAGCTCCCCCTGTCACTCCAGCTTCCCATGCGGGGACATGAGAGAAGCCTCTCACAAGGATGGTAAAACATCAAACATCTGGGTATCCCTTGGGCAACGTCCTTGCAGACGGCCAATTCTCTCACACCAGAAGCAACTTGCAATTTCTTAGAAACCACCAGGGGCTCCTAAACCACATCACATCGCCAAAAAAAAAATCAGTGGGGAGGGTCATTTTTGCCTGATATTATTGAATGGGAATCAAGGCAATTCTCCTCTCCGCTTCAGTAATCTGCAATGGATTTCTGTATTTGCCTGCATGGAGAAGTGGATGTGCCTCTGTGCTCTCCATTAAGCTCTCTTATTCAAAACAATTTCCTGCACTCCAGGTTTTTTTTTTTAATGCATGTGTGTATCAACATTAGGGAGAAATGTAGAACCTACATATCTGAATTTGGTCCATCCCTGATATAGTGAGATGTGGGTCAGTTATATGATAGCTGTCTTTCATTGAAAATAATGCAGAATTTGACACCCTCTCTTTTCTCACTTAAAATGTGATTTAGGAGTCCTTGGTGGCACAATGGGTTAAATCCTTGTGCTGGCAGGACTGCTGACTGACAGGTTGGTGGTTTGAATCCGGGGAGCAGGGTGAGCTTCTGTCAGCTCTAGCTCCCTATGCGGGACATGAGAGAAACCTTCCACAGGATGGTAAAATATCATTCAGGCATCCCCTGGGCAACGTCCTTGCAGATGGCCAATTCTCTCACACCAGAAGTGACTTGCAGTTTCTCAAGTCACTCCTGACACCCCCCCCCAAAAAAACCCCTAATATGATGGATTAGTTGAAACAATTAGAACAAGCATCAACATCTTACCATCTTCACAAATTATTATAGCCTATATAACATGCTGGAGCCCCAAGTGGCACAGTGGGTTAAAGTGCTGAGCTGCTGAGCTTGTTGACTGAAAGATCGCAGGTTTGTTTCCAGGGAGCGGTGTGAGCTTCTGCTGTCAGCCCTAGCTTCTGCCAACCTACCAGTTCGAAAACATGCAAATGCAAGTAGATCAGTAGGTACCACTCCGGTGGGAAGGTAACGGCACTCCATGCAGTCATGCCGGCCACATGACCTTGGAGGTGTGGACAACACCGGTTCTTCGGCTTAGAAATGGAGATGAGCACCACACCCCTGAGTGGACTTAATATCAGGGGACAACCTTTACCTTTAAATAACATGCTTGATGTAGAAAAAAGGCAGTTCTCTGGGTTGCAACAAGATGAAATCTGGTTTCACTATGAAGACCACTCTTTGTCCCTGTAAAAAACTAGTGTATTTAACTCCAAATCTAAAACTGTCAACTCCAAGCACTTATAGGCATTTGGCAAATCTTGTATGGAAATGACCAGATCATGGAAAAGTTATTGCAGCATTCTGAGAGTTCTCAGTTCTTTTGTAACCCTTGTATCTGTTTGGTTTGAAGCGGGACTGAGACTCTGCTAAATAAGTTTGAGCACTGCAGCACCTTCTCTAGATTAGTGCTTTGTAAACCTTTCCCATCGCAAGCCCTTTCAGCCCAATGTTTTTTAAAGTGACTGGGAATATAGATAAATGAAATAGGTATAAAATCAAACATTTGCTGATTTCAAAAACCAGTATTTTCAAGGCTTGCGAAATTTCCCTTTTTATAAAGTACTAGCTGTACCCTGCCACGCGTTGCTGTGGCCTATAGTAAAACTTATCAAAGTTGAGGTAGATATCTGGACTATTATGAAAGAGAGGTACCTACCTATTCCTTCCCCCTTTTCCTCCCCTTTCTCTCCTTTCTTCCTTCTCTACCTCTTTCTTTCTTTCCTTCTTTCACTACTTGGTTTCATCCTTCTCTCTTTCCTTCATTCCCTCCCCCTTTCTTCCTTTGCCTTTCTTCCCTCCCTGTTTGCTTCCTTCTTTCTCTTTTTATTTCCTTTTATTTGACCACCATCATAACAATAACAATAATGCAATGCATTGCCTCTGGGACCTGACACCTCTCCCATTCCCCCAGGGTCTCATAGGAATAATAGCATAATAATAATAGAAATAACAACCTTTACCCGCCACGTGTTGCTGTGGCCAACCTTCCCTCTTTCTCTCCTTCTTTCTCTCCTTCCTTCCTTCCTTCCCTCCCATCTTTCCTTCTCCTCTTCCTTCTCTATCTCTTTCCTTCCTTCCCTCTTTTTCTTTCTCTTCTGGTCTCTTTTCTTCCTTCTCTCTTTCCTTCTTTCCTTCCCTCCCTCTTTCTCTACATCTTCCCCCTTCCTTCCCTTCTTTTCTTTCCTTTTCTTCTTCCTTCTTTCTCTAACTTTCCTTCCTTCCCCCTTTTTCTTTACCTCCCTTTCTCTTTCTTCCTTCTTTCCTTCCTTCCTGTCTTTCCTGGATTTTGACAGGGTGGGAAGGGGCGGGGGGGGGTTTGGAGGTGGCGTGAAGTAAAAGGAGGTAAGATTGGGGCAGGGGAGTGATGGAGCGTGGGGTTGTGTGTGTGTGTGCGGCAGCGGGGGGAGTGATGGAGCGTGGGGTTGCGTGTGTGTGTGCGGCGGCGGGGGAGTGATGGAGCGTGGGGTTGCGTGTGTGTGTGCGGCGGCGGGGGGAGTGGGGTTGCATGTGTGTGCGGCGGGGGGGAGTGATGGAGCGTGGGGTTGCGTGTGTGTGTGCGGCGGCGGGGGAGTGATGGAGCGTGGGGTTGCGTGTGTGTGTGCGGCGGCGGGGGGAGTGATGGAGCGTGGGGTTGTGTGTGTGCGTGCGGCAGGGGGGGGTGTGTGCGGGAAGCGGCGCAGCGGGGCTTGGAGTGGGCATGGCTTCCGCAGAGGGAACGTTGGCTGGAAGGCTGTGTGCGCGCGCCAGGGAACTTGCGGCTGGGCGCCAATGCGCATGCTCAGTTGTTTTGCCGTTTTGTGAGTGTGTTGTTGTGTTGTTTTTCATTTTGAGTAGATATGTTTGTACCTTGTGGGTTGTGTTATGGGCATGGGAATTTTGGTTAAGTTTCGTTGGGGTTTCTTGAGTTTTGTTGTTTTGCCGTTTTGTGAGTGTGTTGTTGTGTTGTTTTTCATTTTGAGTAGATATGTTTGTACCTTGTGGGTTGTGTTATGGGCATGGGAATTTTGGTTAAGTTTCGTTGGGGTTTTTTTGAGTTTTGTTGTTTTGCCGTTTTGTGAGTGTGTTGTTGTGTTGTTTTTCATTTTGAGTAGATATGTTTGTACCTTGTGGGTTGTGTTATGGGCATGGGAATTTTGGTTAAGTTTCGTTGGGGTTTTTTGAGTTTTGTTGTTTTGCCGTTTTGTGAGTGTGTTGTTGTGTTGTTTTTCATTTTGAGTAGATATGTTTGTACCTTGTGGGTTGTGTTATGGGCATGGGAATTTTGGTTAAGTTTCGTTGGAGTTTTTGAGTTTTGTTGTTTTGCCGTTTTGTGAGTGTGTTATTGTGTTGTTTTTCATTTTGAGTAGATATGTTTGTACCTTGTGGGTTGTGTTATGGGCATGGGAATTTTGGTTAAGTTTCGTTGGGGTTTTTTTGAATTTTGTTGTTTTGCCATTTTGTGAGTGTGTTGTTGTGTTGTTTTTCATTTTGAGTAGATATGTTTGTACCTTGTGGGTTGTGTTATGGGCATGGGAATTTTGGTTAAGTTTCGTTGGGGGGTTGTGGAGTTTTGCTGTCCCGTTGAACCAACCTAACAGATTTATATATATAGACAGCTGAAGCATCATCTGTAGAGTGCACTGTTAATACTGCACAACAGATTTCTGTAAATGTCTAAAACAGCCATCATTGAGTTAGGGCCATCTCATTTGGGGTTGGAACCCTAAGTTCAAGAAGCAGTCCTCTAGATAAGTTGGTACTAGAATGTTTCTTCTTTTAGCCTGATAGTTGTTTTGTCTTTTCCAGGTTTGTGGTGAAGTTCAAACAAAGCAGCATTGCTGTCAAGGTGGTGGAGACAGCCGTAAAGCAAGGCACAGGGCCAGTCTGCAGGAAGAAAGGCAGCCATAGACTGGAGGTGTTGGTTCAATGATGTGAAGCAGCCCACAAGCAGCTGTTCTGGGTTTCTGGAGAACATGGAGCTGGGAACCTGTGATTTATATGTGAATCATAGCCAACTTCAATCCCTCTTGGTTTTAGAAGTTTTACTTCAGATGCAGCTATCAGAAATACTCTCAGAAACCAGTTGATGACACATGCCAGTTTATTGCCGAAGGCTTTCATACCTGGAGTTGTGAGTTTTTTGGGTTCTATGGCCATGTTCCAGAAGCATTCTCTCCTGACGTTTCGCCCACATCTATGGCAGGCATCCTCAGAGGTTGTGTGTTATGTTGGAAACTAAGCAAGTGGGGTTTATATATCTGTGGAATGTCCAGGGTGGGAGAAAGAACTCTTTTCTGTTTGAGGCAAATGTGAATATTGTAATTGGCCACCTTGATTGGCATTGAATGACTTTGCAGCTTCAAAGCCTAGCTGGTTGCTGCCTGGGGGAATCCTTTGTTGGGAGTTAGTTCTCTCACCCTGGACATTCCACAGATATATAAATCTCATTGCCTAGCTTCCAACAGACCTCACAACCTCTGAGGATGCCTGCCATAGATGCAGACAAAATGTCAGGAGAGAATGCTTCTGGAACATGGCCATACAGCCAGAAAAACTCACAAGAACCCAGATGCCAGTTTCTCCACTGAAGACAGAAATGACAACTTGGGCCTCATACTTTCAGAAATGGCATGTCCTGTGTAGAAGCCTTAATTTGAGCATACGTGGGAGAAAAACATCATAAAGTCCCCAAGGGAAATGAGACATCTTGTCTCCTTCATTAAACGCCAAAATGAATGTTAGGCATCCGCGATCTTTAGGAATGTTGAATAATCACAAGCTGGTTTCCTGGGTTACTTCTCCTAAAGATAACACGAAAGCACAAATCACAGGTGTGTGCTCTATTACGGTTGTTTGCAATTATTCTCCAAGAGCACTTTGGCCTGTGTTTGTTTTGAGATACAGAAAATAATTGCAAAAATGCATTAAATTTTATTTTGAATCTTGCATAATGAGAAAATTGCTCTATTGAGAGTTTTGCCATGGTCGAAAAATACTGTATGATTTCCCGACTTGTGAGAAGTTCATTGAACTTCACTATTCATTAAAATAAAGTCATTAATTAAATGATTCATTAAAAAAATAAAAGAAACAGTTGCCTTAAGGGTTGCATCAGAACAATTAGAAAAGGGATTGGAGCTATGATGGTAAAAACTTTAAACGGCTAATAAAACACCAACGGTACATTCATGCTATAATTTTGAAAGGCCAACATTAAACCTGGTGGATTTACAAACTCCTTTGGTGAGCAATAGATATAGAAACTTGGTTAATTCCCAGTGTATCTCTGTTTGCCCCAGAGAATAAGACATATAAGGAGCATTGTCACAATTCAAATTTGAAAGCAGAGATGGGAGGTAAGTTTGTAAAATGGCCCATGTAATTTGTATTCTTCTTCAATCATGTTTGATCAGTACCGGCAGCCTCTGACATACAAACATTTGACTTACAAACAACCCATAGTTAAGAATGGGGTGAGACAACAGGAAGTGAGAAAAATCTACCTCTTGGAAGGGAAATGAACTCCTGGAAGAGTTATCATGGGGAAAAAGGGTCTCCACTGAAGCTTTATCATCAATCCTTGTGAGGAGCAGTGGGTTAAACCCCTGTGCTAGCAGGACTGAAGACCGACAGGTCGCAGGTTCGAATCCGGAGAGAGGCAGATGAGCTCCCTCTATCAGCTCCAGCTCCTCATGCGGGGACATGAGAGAAGCCTTCCACAAGGATGATAAAAACATCAAATCATCCAGGCGTCCCCTAGGTAACATTCTTGCAGACGGCCAGTTCTCTCACACCAGAAGCGACTTGCAGTTTCTCAAGTCGCTCCTGACACAACAAAAAAAAATCAATCCTTGTTTCCACAATAAGCCACATTTTTCAAAATCTAATGATTTTTTATTGTGTCAGAAGTAAATTGAGAATATACTGCAAGTCACTTCTAGTGTGAGAGAATTGCTTGTTGCAAGGATGTTGCCCAGGGGATGCCCGGATGTGTTACCATCCTGTGGGAAGTTTTTCTCATGTCCCCGCATGAGAAGCTGGGGCTGACAGGGGAGTTCACCCCATGTCGCAGATTCGAACCAATGACCTTCAGGTCAGCAGTTCAGCCGGCACAAGGATTTAACCCACTGCGCCATCCATCTAATGATCAGAAGGACAGTAAGTGAGGTGAATTCTTTTGAACAGGGGCACAGGTAGCAAAACACACGGATGTTAACCCTTTCTTATGCTATCCAAAACTAACTATCTATATCTGGAGTTACTGTTAAAATGTACCTATTCCAACTTACATACAAATTCAACTTATGAACAAGCCTTCAGAATCTATCCTTGCATCCCGAATAGACTACTGCAACGCACTCTACGTGGGGCTGCCTTTGAAGACTGCCTGGAAGCTTCAACTAGTCCAAAGGTCGGCAGCCAGGTTGCTCACCGGAGTGACGTACAGGGAACATACAACTCCTTTGTTACGCCAACTCCACTGGCTACCGATCAGCTTCCGAGCACAATTCAAAGTGCTGGTTTTAACTTTTAAAGTCCTAAACGGTTCTGGCCCACACTACCTGTTCGAATGTATCTTCTGCCACGAACCATCACAAAGTTTAAGATTTTCAGGAGAGGCCCTGCTCTCGATCCCACCACTATCGCAAACATGATTGATGGGGATGAGAGACAGGGCCTTCTCAGCAGTGCCCCCCTGCCTATGGAACGCCCTCCCTAGAGATATCAGATTGGCCACCTCCCTCTTGTCTTTTAGAAGGAAAATCAAGACCTGGTTGTGGGACCAAGCGTTTGATCAGTGAGCAGCAAGTGGAAGAAGATCACACAACTTATGGCAATGAATTGACCCGGACTGGTTTTTGGATTTCGATTTTAATGGATGTGTCTTAATTGTTTTAATTGTTGTCTTAATTTTTAATATTTTGATTGTACTGTGGTTGTTTTTATGATACTAGCATCGTAAGATGTTTTTGTTAGGCTGCCTCGAGTCCCCCTTCGGGGGGAGAAGGGCGGGGTATAAATATAGGAAATAAATAAATAAATATCCTGCTTGTAACTTGGGGACTACCTGTACTATGTATGGAGGGTTGCACCTGGGTGTGCTCTTTCAGCACAATGAAAATACTGGTGATGCAACAGTAAGTCAATACTGAAAACAGCTCAAGAAGGACTCTGCTGGAAGGTTCATTTTAGGACAGGGATAGTAGACTAGATTTGGATGAGAGCTAGATGCTGAATATGGCTCAGCCTCTGATGTCAATGGGTCCAAGAAAAGTACTGCATAAGGAGCAATGCATGCATGCTGGAATTAACCTCCCCCCCCACCCCCACCCCAAAATATCCAAAAATTGCTTGTCTCTCAGCATGTTCTCCCTTTCCATGAGATAGATCCTGAGGCCACCAAAGAAGGTGGAGGAAGAACCAATTCTTTCACCTATAGAGCCGGTCTGATATAATAGTTTGAATATTAAAATGAGATCAAGGAACAAATCACTCTGTCATGGAAATCCACTTGGATGGCTTTGGGGCAAGTGACACTCTCTCAGCTCCAGAGGAAGGCAATGGCAAACACTTTGAAGAACCCTTGCCAAGAAAACCCCACGACAGGTTCAATTTAGGGTCAGTCTAAATTGGAAATCATTTGAAAGTACACAAAAATATTGTTTTAACTTTATTTGTAATTTCGGTGCCTAATCTGAAAAGAGCAATATAAAGTTTTTCATTGTATTGTCAAAGGCTTTCACGGCGGAATCACTGGGTTGTTGTAGGTTTTTTCGGGCTATATGGCCATGTTCTAGAGGCATTTCTCCTGACGTTTCGCCTGCATCTATGGCATCCTCTGAGGATGCTTGCCATAGATGCAGGCGAAACGTCAGGAGAAATGCCTCTAGAACATGGCCATATAGCCCGAAAAAACCTACAACAACCCAAGTTCTTCATTGCTCGATTGGATTTTTAACCCTCCTGAATAATTTCCACTCGAATCGTACAAACCCCTCTATTTTAGTTCTCACCACTGCAAAGAGGCACCTTTTCCCCATTAATATCTATTTAATATTATTGATCTATGAAAATGACCCCACCTCTTATTTAGTGCACTTATATATAAAAATCTTATCAAGCTGACTTACGAAAATAAGGGCAATACATTTATTTATTATTTATAACAATTTTTTTTAAAAAAAGCATATTTTATAGGCATATGAATTGCTCCGCTCAAAATATATACTTTGTAAAAATAATGTACAGTATCTATTTTTTGCTTAATTAACTATTGCCACCTAGGCTTAGTGGCCAAAAGTTAAAACTTGTCATTTCAAACCACCTCTAGCCCAGGACATTTCGACCTTGTTCCAGCTAAAATACATACTTCTTGTGAGGGGTATCTTAGTCCTCATTTGCACTGTCATATAATGCTGTTTGAAACTGTGTTATGTGATCAGCCCTTACTCATATAATGCAATATGATGCAATTAAACTGCATTATATGAGTCAACGCTGTCCATATAATGCAGTTTCAAATGGAATTATATGGTGGTGTAGATGGGCCCTCAGTCAAAGGGTATTTCTTAGCACATACAAACTCCTGCACAAAGAAAGGTGGGGGGAAATATACATTTTTAAAAGGCACGGATAGGTCTGGTTTTGAAACACCTGCAGCATCTCTAGTACAAAATCAACAGGATACAATCTGTAAACCGTAAAAATAACACAGTATGGAAAATAATAATAGTAATGGCAAACATTCAATGCCCAAAAGCAAACAACCTGCCTGATGGTGATTATGATAATGATGATGATTATTATTACTCTCATTTATCTTTCCCGAAGGAGACTCAAACTGGCTTAACATAAAAGCACTTGCATACAATTTAAAATATACAAATACACATGACTGTACTCTGTGAAACCATACCGAGCCCTCAGTTCAAATGCATTATCTTTCTTCACACTTAGAGAAGTAACCACACCAACTAATATGAAACTGGCACCAATGGTATTTCAGGCAGGTTGGGACACAGACAGGCACATACAAGCGCAAATGAAGTGAAGAAGAGCCATGTAAAAACACAGCAAGACCCTCTTTTGTTCCTTTCAGTTAATGTTTAGAGGAAGAATTCCTGTTGGACAGGGACCTGGGATAAAAAGCTGATGGAAGTGCAAGGATCTGGACCATCACCCTGACCCTAAGAACCACTAATAATGTAGGAAAAACCTTCCTTGTTGTACAATTACACAAAAACATCTAATAGAGAGCATGACTCTTAGGGTGAAAACTGGCAGTTCTGTCTAAACCAGTGGTTCCCAACCTGTGGGCCGTGAGACCTAAAATAAGGCCTGTGGCTCTAGATGATTAAATATGGTTTTCTGGGGGTGAGCAGATGACGACTACTGGGTGGCATATGTTCTGTATCAGAAACTAAAGCTGATGTGGTCTATTCAATGCAATTTTCCAAATCAGCACCTCAAATAACCAAACTGGAACCTTTTTGGCACTATGTTGGAGAGTGGTCCCTGGTCAAAGTGGTCCCTGGTCAAAGTGATCCCTGGTCAAAAAAGGATTGGGAACAACTGGTCTAAACCATCTCTTGGTTCAGTCAGCTAATAAGAAATTGACATGCTAAACTTGAGAATTTAGAAATAGTATTAAGCCAGATTGATCAGTGGTCGAACTTGTCATAAGGTGGCTTGGTGTGTACTTGTCCTAAGGCTAGTTGGGACACAATACCCGGAAAGACACAGTCTTTTCATTTAATGAAAACGAAGGTCCCGTAACTGAGGACATTCTGGGTGGGAAAACACATTATTGGTCCAAGACTCCTTTCAGTGAACTGAAGCAGGAAGGGAAGTATAACTTGGTTTGGAATGTAATTGGGAAGAAGCCCTCACGTAGCAAGAGAAACAAGGCTTCTTTCAAAGTCCATATTCATTAAAGAAGAAAAATCTGTGCTGATTCTAATCCACAGCCTCACTTAAAACTCAACTCGTTTTATCCAGTGATATCCCTGCCTAACTGACCTGTGCTGGTTTGGGATAAGACCAACCAAACACCAGATCATTTACCAATGCTGGCATATAGCTCATAGGAATATAAAAGAGCTTGGCATCCCAGCCGACCGAGTAGCGCTTGCGAGGGTAGACAGCGGTCAGGGCATGCTCCATGCAGTTGGTAACCTGAGAGAGGTCAGGACTGCAGTGGGCTTGCATCTCAGCCGTTCCTTTCTTCACTGTAAGGGAAGAGGGAGAAAACAGAGAAAACGTGGTCAGTTTGTGCAAAGTGTGACTTATTCCCACAATTATTTCCAAACACGTTACAGTGTTGTGGACTCCCAGCTCGTGTGTTGGCCTCCTAGATCATAGTATCCCAGAGTTGGAAGAGACACCAAGGGCCAGTCAGTCCAATCCCCTTCTGCCATGGGGGATGACACAATCAAATCCCTCCCAACAGATGGCCAGCCAGCCTCTGCTTTAAAACTCCAGAAGAGAGCCCATTACAGTGTAATCCTGATACAGAACACAGGAATGTGAGGCCATTCAGATGCTATTGTGCTGCAATTTGCATCAGATTTAGTCACTATGATATCTGGTGAAGGATGATGGGAGACTGCAGTCGAGCATATGGAAGCTTCCCCCCCCCCCCCCATTAAATATTTGGTTCCAGATTCTTTTATCACTGCGGGAACATTGAAGATGATGTTCGCAGGCCCTTTGAAGAAGTAGCATCACTCCATGGAGATTCCTGGTGGAAGTTTTATTCAGATGGAACAGAGATGAGGAACAAATGGCCCTCCACATGTTGGACATGACAATTCCTATCAACCCTAACTAGTAAATCAATAATGCAAGATGCAGAAATATACAGTCCAGAAAACTTTTTGGAGGGACAGTCAGTCCTCACCCTTGTCTTGAAATAAAGTCATAACAATTCAAAATGCTTTGAACACTTTGTTGTGCTCCTTTTAGCCTCCTCACTTTCTTTAAAAATAGCTTGTGCAGACAGCAGATTTGAAAATAAGGGCATGTATTCTGAGCCAATATGGTTGCTCGTCCATGCATACTGGCAATGCTATTGTTTTGATATTTCTAGCATTAACTCTTTTTCATGTTTATTTGCTCCTACTTCTTCGATATTATTGTGTACCATCTCCCTCCTCCACCACTTTTATTAGGGGTACATGACCGCCACTCCCCGCCCCCCTCGAAAATCAGAAAGCCATGAATAAAAACTGCTACTTTTAAAACTTAAGATAACACTTCTTTAGGAATTACTAGGTCCTTCAGCATTACTCCACCAAACGTTGACCACAGTATCATGCAGGAGGACCTACAAATGCTTGGAAGATGTTGACTTCAGAGCCATAGTGGAGTACCTAGAGATTCTAGAGCAGTGGTTCTCAACCTGTGGGTCTCCAGATATTTTGGCCTTCAACTCCCAGAATTTCTAACAGCTGGTTAACTGGCTGGGATTTCTGTGAGTTGTAGGCCAAAACACCCGGGGACACACAGGTTGAGATCCACTGTTCTAGAGAGAATATATTAGCCAAAGTCATGAATAATCAAATTCACAAAAGTTAAATATCTAAATGTGGGGGGCCAACTGTACTTGGTTGTTGCTGCTACTTTGGTGCTTTTAGTAGATGTAACATCACCGCTTTGAGTCCCAATGTAGGAGAAAAGTGGGATAGAAATAAATAAATAATAACATCTTTTGTAAAACTCAACAAGCAATATAATAAGTCAGGGATGAGAAACAGGCCACTCTTCCCTGTTTCTCTCTTAAGTTCATTTTTCCAGCTCTTATGCTTGGAAAGAGAAGCGTGAACTTTTCTGGGCAATTCCTGATAAAGTGTCGTAAGTATATGTGTGGGACACACAACCTCTTTGTGGTTTATATCAAAATACCGCCTGTGTGTTGCACAAGGAGGAGCCCAATATCAATTTGTTTAGAAGCATTCAGAGAACCATCAGACCGCACTGGGGCACATCCCAATCAGTCATCCAGTGGATAGAGGGTGAGAGAAACTACACCCTGTTGCTGCCGAGCTAGAGTTGCACATACATGGAAAATGAGGCAGGTTTCACGTGCCTAGACTTGCCAGATGCTCAGGAGAGAACATACTGCTCTCTCCGCACCATCTGATTGCTGCTACACAGTCAGAGAAGAAAAACAGAAATTGCTCCCTGCACCTCCAGCTATTGCACAGCCATTAAAATCAAGGTGGAGCTCCATCAGCATCAAACAAGATTTTGGTTTCACAGAGGCTGGATCTAGAGAGCTATAATCAGTGTAGACAATGCAATTCCTAACTACACTGAACTGCATTATATGTGTCTACACTGACCATACAATGCAGTTCCAGATTGCATCATATGCAAGTGTAGAACCAGCCTAAGACATTAGAAAAGAGACAGACTTTTAATCCTACACAATGCAATATTTCAATCCGTTTTGATTCTTCGTTGCAAAATTGTATTTCACTTTTTAATTTTTAATTTTAATTTATTTATCTTCTGCCTTTTCCCCAACCTGCAAGCTTGTTTGGGAATAAGTCCCATGCTATCCAAATAAGCCTGCATAAGTTTGGGCACACATCCTATTGGACACAGTAGAACTTACTTCCAACTAAACATGCACTGAATTAAGCTGCACGTTGGTGTGCAGATGTAGAGTTATTCCTCAGAACAAACAGCATCCTGTTTGCTGATGCCTCAGAAGTCAGCAGAACAACAAACTCTCTGAACCCATACTATTTAATCACAACAGAGAATGACTCCACTTTAAATCCGGTTTCTGCCTCCTGCAGAATTCTGGAATTTGTAGTTTAGTGAGGCTGTTAAAGGCTCCTCCCTAAACTACAAACTCCAGAATTCTGCAGGAGTCATTAACCAGATTTAAAGTGGATTCATTCTCTAGTGTGATGAGATATGGATTGTGAAGTGGGAGTGGGGATGTGAATTGTATGGCCCTCTGGATGTTGTTGAACTGTACCTGTCAATAACATAGGCAAGCACAGTCCTTCTGTATCTATTTCTGAGAGTGTTGCTGGGGACGTATATCCTCACACTATTTTTTTTTTCAAGTGAGTAGCAGCAGCGGGAATGCTTGAAAGTGCAACTCCATCTCTCAGCTGCAAGACTGAGGAGTTTATCACACAAGGCAGGCATATCACAATTACAACACGGCAATAATGTCTTTAGTTGAGACTTATTACATAACTTCTCTCTCCTGGGGGACAGGCTGAAAAGTGGGTTGTTGTAGATTTTTCAGGCTGTACGGCCATGTTCTTTTTTTTTTTTTTGTAATAATTTTTTTATTTATTGTAGCTTTAACATATTCGGTATTTAAACATTCTTATACTTATCACTTTCCATTAACAATTGTACAGAACATGTATGTCTTGATACCTATAATATTTCATTCTCCTGCTTCATTACATCCAATCACCCAGTGCTAACCCTTCACCCCCGACCAGCAATTACAATACTTATTCCCAAAAATCAGTTGTTTCTATTACAGGTTTGGTCCCCTTACCTTCTATATATACATATTCTATCAATTTCCCCCAAATCTTCCCAAAATCATCTTTTATTGATAATCCTCTTTTAACCTTAATGTTTCCTGTCAGTTTATCGTTTATTGCGATGTCCCAGATCTCCCTATACCACTCTTCCAATTGGCACTCCCCTCCTTCTTTCCATTTTTAGCTATTAACAATCTTGCTGCTGTTACGAGATTGGCAATTAATTCTTTTAGTTCTTTTGGTATTTTAACATTGTCAATAAATGACAGCAGTGCTATCTCCGGTGTTCCTGTTATCTCTATTTGGGTGATTCTTCTTATTTCTTGAAATACATTTTCCCAAAATTTTTGAACATATTTGCAAGACCACCACATGTGTATATATGTGCCAGTTTCTTGACAGCCCCTCCAGCACTGCTTAGAATGTTTCTTGTCAATTTGATTTAATCTGATTGGTGTGAGGTACCATCTCCACACCACTTTGTAATAGTTCTCTTTTATTCTTATTGACATATTTTTTAATATACACATATTCCACATTCCTTTCCAGTTTTGTGGGTGTATTACTTTATCACAATCCAACTCCCACATTCTTTTAAGGTGGTCCTCCTCCTGGACCCCTTCCAACAGCATTTTGTAGATATCACTTGTTATACCTTTTGTTCTTTCTTTTCCTTCCTTACTCCCCCTTTGGCTAATCATTTCTTCAAATTTGGTAAATTCTCTCTCTCCTTTATATTTCTTTCTTATTTCCCTTAACCATCTTTCAAGTTGTAGTACTTTAAACCATCCAATGTTCCCTCCTAACTGGACCTTTATCTCATCTATATTTTTCATCTTTGATTCCCAATCTTTTAATTTCGTTATTCCTTTTTCCTTGAATTCACTTTCCAACTCCTTTTTGAGATTTATGGGGAAATTATTTGTAATCAGCACCGGTGTTAATGGGGATATCGAGGGTATTAATTTTTCTTCATATTTAGACCATATTCCCAATATGTTTTTTAGAAAAGGGTTCTCTATTTTGTTATACCATTTCTTGTCTAGATTCCTAGTTTTCCCTATAAAGAAAATATATTCTAGTTTCATGTCTATGTCTTCACTCTCTTCTTCTAACCATTCTAAATCCTTTTGACCAATAATCCCTTCAACAACATATCTTAACTGGTTTGCTATATAGTATAGTTTTAAGTTTGGTATTCCCAGACCTCCCTTCTTTTGTAGTTTATACCATTTTGCTTTGTTAATTCTAACTCTTTTGTTCTCGTTGCAGAAGGTGTTTATCATATTCTGCCACTTTGTAATTTCTCCAGCTGAGATTTTAATAGGTAGCATCCTAAACAAAAAGTTTATTTTAGGTAATATTTTCATCTTTATTAAAGCTATTCTACCAAACCATGACAATTTGAGCTTGGCAAATTTAGCCAGAGTATCCTTCACATTTTTCCTTAATTTAATTAGATTCTCCCCTTCTAGTTTATCAATTTCTTTAGAAACATTAATTCCTAGATACTTTATTGAGTTCTTTATTTTTATTCTGCCCAATCTCCCTTCTCTTAATTTTTCTTCCTCTTCTTTAGTGTGGTTAAATAATAAGATTTCCGATTTGTCCCAATTAACTTTAAGGCCTGTAATTTCTCCAAACTCTGTTAAATATGCTTCTATTCTTTTTATCTGTTCTAATGGCTTTCTGAAGGTTAGTAGTGTATCATCTGCAAATAAACATATCTTGTATCTTCCCTCCTTCCCTATCCCCTTTATATGTTTATCCTCTCGTATCATATTTGCTAGCAATTCTATGACTATTGCGAATAGGGTAGGAGAGAGGGGGCATCCTTGTCTTGTTCCTCGAGACAATCTTATTTTCCCAGTAAGGCCATCATTTACTTGTATAGTTGCATAGTTGGTTGAATATAGTCTCTCAATCAGTCCTCTAAATCTCTCTCCTAAACCAAATTTTTCTAATATTTTAATGCCTATTATTATTATTATTATTATTATTATTAATTTACCCCAACACCATCTCCACCACCATCTCCCCAAAGGGACTTGGGATGGCTCACAGAAGCACTTCAAGTGTTGCACTTAAAAATACATAAGCATATAAAACAACAAACACACACAAACCCATCTAATAAAAGTATAAAATTATAAAATTCATAAAACACAGTAAAATCTGCAAATAAGACTGGATATCTACAATTGACAATATAAAATACCAGGTGGAAACAATTGTTAAGTCTAGGTTCTTGTGGGTTTTTTCGGGCTATAGGGCCATGTTCTAGAGGCATTTCTCCTGACGTTTCGCCTGCATCTATGGCAAGCATCCTCAGAGGTAGTGAGGTCTGTTGGAATTAGGACAATGGCTTTATATATCTGTGGAATGGCTGGGGTGGGGCAAAGAGATCTTCTCTGCTGGAGCTAGGTGTAAATGTTTCAACTGACCACCTTCATTAGCATTTGAAGGACTGGCTGAGCCTGGGAAAATCTTTTGTTGAGGGACCACCAAACGCGGCGCCCAAACACGAATCAAGGAACATGAAAGGCACTGCAGACTACTCCAACCAGAGAAATCAACCATAGCAGAGCACCTGATGAAC
>NW_026845477.1:119654762-119690429 GCF_025583915.1 Anolis sagrei ordinatus | reverse complement strand
TCCATTGAAATCTCCTCCTATGATCAAATACCCTTTTTGTATTCCCTCTATTTCTTTAAATATTGTTTCATAGAATTCCGCTTGGTTAGTGTTTGGAGCATATACATTAGCAAAGGTGAAATCCTCATTCCCCATTGTCCCTTGTATAATAATATATCTTCCTTGCTCATCTATCTTTGTTTCTTTTATATTGAAACCACATTGATTTTGGATTATAATTGCCACACCTCTCGATTTAGATGTTCCATATGATTTTATATACGTTACAGATCCCCGCATCTTAAGCTCGTTCACCTTCGGTTTGGATTGATGAGTCTCTTGTAAGAATACAAGATGAGCTTTAGCTTTATAAATCAAATCTGCAATGGTTTTCCTTTTAAAAATTGAGCCCAAACCTTTACAGTTCAAAGATACGATCCTCAGGTGTTCCCCCATTCCTTTACCATTCTACTTTTACTCTTACTTGGCTGGTCCCTAATTCGTGCTCCCCCCTGTTTTACCCCCCTCTCCCTCCTTCCCCTCCCTTCCCTCCCTTCCCTTGTGTAGTGTTCTTCTCCCCCTATTCCTTTCACCCCACTATGTTCAAAGACTACTTGTCTCGAACCTGGTTTACTCCAAACCATTTTGTGGGGTGGGGGGAGAGGACCCATCCTCCATCTGAGTGCACCCATTCCGATATCTCCCAAGGTATTCTTATATTGCCTTAACTAGTAGGATGACATATTTCATACTAATGATTAGTCAGTCCTTCTCACAGTCTCTTTCATTCCTGTCTTGGTCCATATTAGTCTTCTTTTCCAGTCGCCAGATCCGGTTTCCCTTTCTCTTTCTCCCCTCCCTTCTTTCCTATCTGTGTTGTATCTGTTGTCCCATTTGTCAAATTCAGTTCATTCAGCAATACTAGACCTTGATCTAGAGACGTAATTTTATAGTTATTATTTCTCCAGCGAAACCTCAAGAAAACCGGGTAACCCCAGTTGTACTGAATTTTCTGGCTTTGTAAAATGGTGGTACATTGGCGAATGGATTTCCGCCACTCCAAAGTTTCAGGGCACAGATCTGGAAAAATCTGTATTGGTGTCTCCTGGTATTTTAGTGAGGATGCTTGTCTTCATAATGCTTTCATTATCTTATCTTTGTAGTAATAATTCCCAACTCTGACCAAAGTGTCACGAGGAAAAGAGGTAGTTTTCTTATATCCCACTCTATGGATTCTCTCAAACCAGGCTTCCTCACAGTCTGTTTCAGAGTTCTGTTTAAGCCATGTCATTATTTCTCTTTTTAACATCCCAGGGTTTTCTCCATTCATCTCTGGGAAATTCCTAATTCGAATGTTCATTCTTCTATCTCTGTCCATTAAATTTATTACCCTCAAGTCCATTCTTTGAAGGCTTTTTTGAGATTGTTTTATCTCTGCTGCATTTGCCACTAGTTGTACTTCCACTGCTGCTACTCTTACATCCAAGTCTTGGTTTTCCTTTTCCAGTTTCTGTGAAGTTGCTTGTAAGTTTTTTATTTGATTTTCTAGCCCGGTGATCTTAGTTGTAATTTCTTGAGTGCTGTTTATGATCATATCTTTGATCCCTTGAATCTGCTGTAGTAGTTCTTTATTTGTGATTTCCTCTGGTTCGTCCTTTCCTCCATTTCGTGATGTTGCCATTGTGGCTTTAGATTTATGGCTCCTTCCCTGGAATGAGCAATCAGCGAGATACTCAGCCGATTCTGTCTCCTGTGCTCTTTCCCAGCTTTTGTCGGAGGGCCGGCGTTGTAGGTAATAATTAATTTCTCTTTGCTCAGCCCTCTTTCTCTTTGTTCTAGAAGCACACAACCTCACAACCTAGACCTCACAACCTCTGAGGATTTTTGCCATAGATGCAGGCGAAATGTCAGGAGAGAATGCTTCTAGAACATGGTCAAATAGCCCGAAAAACCTACCACAACCCAGTGATTCCAGCCATGAAAGCCTTCAACAATGCAGGCTGAAAAGTTTTTTTAAAAACAAATCCAATTATTTATTAATCTATTAAATACTTCCTCTGGTGCAAGAAACACCTCTCAATGGACTCACCACTACCTCAAACAAAAGAAGAGGATAACTCTACGCAATAAGTCCCAACATGATTCTACTTGTTGAGCTGCGATTCCAAGTAATGCCCACTGCAGTGTTCGAGGGTTGCTACCATAATGTGCCATGGGAAAACAGCCTATGTATCTGTAGTCAATGTCGGGTAGAAGACTGTGTATTATTTGTTAGTCTGCCCACTGTACAGTGACCGAAGAGGAAGACACCTGAAACCCTTGCTGCCACAAGGTAAAGGGAACTCTGTTAAAGAAACAGTGCAGTTTCTGCTGAGCAACACAAATAAATATGTAACTTACAAAGATCTTTTTGCTCTATCTGCAAAAAGATCAGAAAGACAAAGTTAGATAAAGGTGCCATCAACTGCTGAAGAGACTCTATGGGTTAAATGCATCCCTCTCCCAAACTAACTTTTAATTATTGTTAACTTGCATTATTTTTGCTCTTTGTGAGAGCATTAACCTCATCACACTAGAGCAGGGGTCCTCAAACTGAGGCCCGGGGGCCGGATGCGGCCCTCCAAGGTCATTTACCCGGCCCTCGCTCAGGGTCAACCTAAGTCTGGATCGACTTGAAAGCACACAACAACAATCCGATATCATCAGCCAAAAGCAGGCCCACACTTCCCATTGAAATACTGATAAGTTTATATTTGTTAAAATTGTTCTTCATTTTAATTATTGTCTTAAGTGTTTTTTTGCACTACAAATAAGACGGACTGTGATCTGGCCCTCTGTTTAAATAGTTTGAGGACCCCTGCACTAGAGAATGAATCTACTTTAAATCCAGTTGCTGCCTCCTGCAGAATTCTGGGGTTTGTAGTTTAGGAAGGAGCTTTTAACAGCCTCACTAAACTACAAACCCTAGCATTCTGCAGGAGGCAGAAACCGGATTTAAAGTGGATTCATTCTCTAGTGTGATGAAGTAGCAAGATAGTGGTTTCTGTTTAGCATCTTTGGTGCCGTTGCTTCGAGGGTACTAATGTGTGCATGTGCTGCTTTTTGTCATGGCATTGGGCCCATACAATAAACTATTTTGATGATTTCATTATTCTACCTGTAACTGCAATTTGCCTGCCACATGCCCGTAAGCCTGGGCATATGCCTGCATAACATGCATAGCATAAAGCTGTGGCTGCTTCTCTTTCTATAGGGGTTACTGTATACTGTCCCTATGTGTAACACCGCAGCTGATAGGTAGCTATGGGGACAGAGCTGCATAGAGGCTTGCATGTTCAGAGAATATGTAGATAAGGGAGAGCAATCAATACACACACACACGTTGATGAAGGCATATCTATGCTGGAAAATATCTGACTCTGCTAAGTAATGATTAGATCTTATCTGTAACTTCCAGCATTCCTCGCCATGGGCTATGCATTGTTGGGCTGATGGGAGCAGCACCTCAACAACATCTGGAAGGCCACACAATCCCTACTCTTGAATAAGAGAACTGAAGACAATTTCAGTCAAATTGGTGGTATTACTCACTTGCTTGAAAGTACCTCTCCCCATATGCATGCTTGATCTCATCGGGAAGCCTATCCCAGAGGCGAGTGAATGTGTCCACCAACAATTTCTCATTTGTGATGGCAGTTCGGAAGTAGCCTGGTTCTATTATACAGACCTTTACTCCAAACCTGGCCAGCTCAATCCTGCAAGAAGGGAAAGAGAATAAATCATGTATTTCAGAATACAGTGTCTTCAGAACAACTTCAGGGTTTTTTTTTCAGATAAGAAAAGTGTTTTGTGGTCAGATCTAGGAACCATTCAGTTCAACTTCCAATTTGCCTTCTGCCAGTTTGAAGGTTCAATTTAACTATATGTGGCTGCACATACATTTTGGACTGTAACCCCTGTCATCCCTCATCAGTACAGAGAGATGGTGGGGAATTCAATCCAACAAGATCTGCAGGAAAACCACTGTTGAAATCTGAATTAGTTTTCCACAAGTGGACAGAGGCAACAAAATCCACACATTGTTTCCTCTGCCTACTCTCTAAAGCACACAGGGACATTATCACACAGCCCTTAAAACACCAAAAACATTTTCCGTCATTGGATTAAACTTTTTTTTATGTCAGGAGTGACTTGAGAAACTGCAAGTTGCTTCTGGTGTGAGCGAATTGGCAAGGACACTGCCCAGGGGATGACCAGATGTTTTACCATCCTGTGAGAGGCTTCTTACATATCACTGCATGAGAAGCTGGAGCTGAAAGTCAGGAGCTCACCCCACTCCCCAGAATCGAACCAGTGACCTTTCAGTCAGCAGTCCTGCCAGCACAAGGGTTTAACCCATTGTGCTACCGAGGGCTCCTATCGGATTAAACTGATTTCACACTATACGTTGGATAAGAGACTTAGCAACAAGTTGCTAATTCCCAGCTCTTTCATGATTTCCTAACCAGTAGCTTATGCAAAACTCATTGCACACCTTTGGACTTGGATCTGCAACAGAGACAGGGACAATTTAGACTTGGATCAAAATACAGAGTGAGTTGGACAAAGTGCAACTCTCCTTGTGTTGTTGGACTGCAGCTCCCACCTTTCCATGTCATGATCTCTGCTGGTTAAAGTTCATGAAAACTGCAGCCTGGTATCTGGAAGACCACCTTGTTGTAATAGCAGAACTTCAGAAATTTATATACAGGCAGTTTCTGAGTTACAAGCATCTGACTTACAAACAGCTCATAGTTAAGAACAGGGGTAAGACAACAGGAAGTCAAGGAGATCTACCTCTAGAAGGGGAAATTCAGTCCTGGAAGAGCTATCATGGGGAAAAGGTGTCTCAACTGAAGCTTTTTCGCCAATCCTAGTTTCCACAAAGTAATTTTTTCAAAATGCAATTATCTCAGGAACAGAAAGTGAGATGAAATCTTTTGACCAGGGGCATTGACAGCAACACAAACCAACAGGGGTGTAAACCCTTCCCTATGGCATCCAAAGCTAACATATATATTATTGGCTTGACTTGCACTTAAAAATGCACCTGCTCTGACTTACAAACGAATTCAATTTAAGAACAAACCCACAAAACCTATCTTGTTCATAACTCGGGGACTGCCTGTATTTCACTAGATTCTATTATTATCTCCTCATACACATCAGCAGCCAGTTAACATTTTGGTGTACCATTCCTCCTTTAAGCTACATTTTGGGGTTCTTTTTGGGATATTTTTCCCTACAGATTTTTTTTGTATTCCAAACTTCACTTCCCATGAGCTTCTCTTGTGTGGAGACGGCATAGTGTTAGCTGTAGAAAGATCCACACTCTGAGGAGATTGCTATTTGTATGTGGAATCATAGAATTATAGCATTGGAAGGGACCTCATGGACCATCTAGTCCAACCTCCCTCCAAGAAGCAAGAAAATCACATTCAAAGCACCTCCGACAGATGGTCATCCAGCTGCTGCTTAAAAGCCTCCAAAGAAGGAGCCTCCACCACACTCCGGGGCAGAGAGTTCTGCTGCTGAACAGCTCTCAAAGTTAGGAAGTTCTTCCTCATGTTGAGGTGGAATCTCCTTTCCTGTAGTTCAAAGCCATTGTTCCCGTCCTAATCTCCAGGGCAGCAGAAAACAAGGCTTTCCCTCCTCCCTATGACTTCCCCTCACATATTTATATATGGCCCTCATCATGTCTCCTCTCAGCCTTCTCTTCTGCAGGCTAAACATGCCCAGCTCTTTAAGCTGCTCCTCATAGGGCTAGTTCTCCAAACCCTGGATAATTTTAGTCACCCTCCTTTGAACACATTCCAGCTTGTCGACATCTCCCTTCAATTGTGGTGCCAAGAATTGGACAGAGTGTGATTCCAGGTGTGGTCTGAACAAGGCAGAATAGAGAGGTAGCATGAATTCCCTGGATCTAGACACTATACTCTTATTGATGCAGGTCAAAATCCCATTGCCTTTTTTTGCTGCCACATGAATTGTTGGCTCATGTTTAACTAGTTGTCGACAAAGACACCAAGATAGTTATTGCTGTTGAGTCAGGCGTCCCTCATTCTGTATCTTTGCATTTCATTTTGTCTGCCTAAGTGGAGCATCTTGCATTTGTCCCTGTTGAACTTCATTTTGTTAGTTTTGGCCCATCTCTCTAATCTGTTGTTTTGGATTCTGCTCCTGTCTTCTGGAACATTGGCTCTGCCTCCCAATTTGCTGTCGTCTACAAACTTGATGATCATGCCTTCTAACCCTTCAACTAAGTCATTAATATTGATGTTGAACAGAACCGGGCCCAGGACGGAACCCTGCTGATGGCACTCCACTCGGCGCTTCTTTCCAGGATGAAGAAAAAGTATTGGTGGGCACCCTCTGGGTTCATTCTCTTAACCAATTACAGATCTACTTGACTATAGTTTGACTTAGCCCATATTTTACTAGTTTGTTTGCCAGAGGGTCCTGGGCAACCTTGTCAAAGACCTTACTGAATAGCAGGTATAGGCAAGCAGATGCTTTCAATATGTTTTAGGCTACAGCTCCAACAAGACCACGCCAATGGTCTGGGATTACAAAGGTGGACTCCAACCTCCGTAATCCCTAAAAAAATCCTTCTTTCATATTCATGTCACATAAAGTCTAAAATAATATAGTCTAATAGCAAAGCATTAGCTGTGAAATCTAATCCCACAATGATACTGTGAGGACATCCTATTGTATGCATTTATGAGATACATTAGATATTGCCTGACAAAAACATCATTGCATAACACAGTTGCAGATGTTTGAAACACTTCCCACAATTCAAGTTTTTGGATTTTTACTTTCAAATTTTCCCCCATCACTAACACCACCTCCACCAAAATAAGATGCAATTATTTTTACCAAGTGTTCGGACATTGTAAAACAGCAACAGTGTAGTTTTCTCGTACAAAAGTGGGAGAAGAGATGATTTCCATGCCCGTGAAAGCTCTTAATGGGGAGCAAATGCCACTCAAATCAGAATTGTGTAATATGTAAATTATGAAGGAATGGCTTAATCTAGATCAGAACTACATGGCACAATTTTGCTGTTGTAAACTGCTGTCACATCAACTGACTTATGGCAATCCCATCTATGAGAATCTGCTAGTCGCTTTATCCACAACAGCCCTGTTCAGGTCTTGCTGACTCAGGGCCATGGTTTCCTGAATTGAGTCAACCCACCTCCAATGGGGTCTTCCTCTTTTTCCTCCTGCCATCTACCTAATCAAACATCATTGTCTTTTCTAATGAATCGTGTCTTCTCAAGGCCAAAAGCCCCCAGTGGCACAATGGATTAAACTCTTGTGCTAGCAGGACTGCTGACTAAAAGGTCTGCAGTTTGAATCTAGAGAGCAGGATGAGCTCCCGTCTGTCAGCTCCAGCTTCTCATACAGGGATATTAAAGAAGCCTCCCACAGGATGGTAAAATACCTGCGTATCCCCTGGGCAACATTCTTGCAGACAGCCAATTCTCGCACACCAGAAGCGATTTGCAGTTTCTCAAGTCACTCCTGACACACACAAAAATTGATATGGCAGTCTCAGTTTAGTTATCTTGGCTTCGAGGAAGAGTTCAGCTTGATTTGTTCTAGGACCCATTTATTGGTCTTTTTAGCAATCCATAGCAATGTCTAGAATTCCCCACCAGCACTACATTTCAAATCAGTTAATAGTCCTCCTATCAACTTTGTTCACTATCCAGCTTTCACAACCTCACATAGAAATAATAAATATAATGCCATGGACAATCCTAACTGTAGTAGTCTGTGATATATCTTGATACTTCAGATCTTATCTATTCCTTCATAAATAAAGAGCAACACTCAAAAAACAGGGGAATTCAATACAATCAATCAGGGCCAGCTAACACCTCCCAGCAAAGGCAGCAATCAGCCAGACTTTAAATGATAATCAAGGTGTCCAGTTACAATATTCACACCTGCCTTCAACAGACAAGAGTTCTTTCTCCCACCCTGGACATTCCACAGATAAATGCCTAGTTTCCACAGACCTTACAACCTGAGGATGTCTGCCACAGATGTGGGTGAAACATCAGGAGAGAATGCTTCTGGAACATGGCAATACAGCCCAGAAAACTCACAGCAGCTTTGTGTATAGATTGAATTTGTAAAATGCACAGCATCTTTGTTTAATAAGGGATTTTTCTTTAATCAACTGAAATGCTGCCTTTGGCTGTAAGGATGTGAGTCAAAGCATCCTAAGCTGCTTCAAAGCAACATGGATCTGAGCAATCTGCAGGATTCAAGCGAAGATGAGGAAACTTTCTCTGCCCAAGGCCATATTTCATCAAGGCAACTTTTAAGATATCATGTGAATAGAGTATGGAGCCAGAGCTATTCTCATTTTTTCTCTCTGCTCCATATATTCTCCCTCTCCCCTTTCCTCTCCAATTCCTTTGCCTCTCGGTTTGATGAAATAAGCCTGAGAGGTACTGGTGTGAAGGCAGTTTCACACGAACCAGTGTAAGTTGAAGAAACAAGAAATCCAACAAAGTCTATTTGTACACTATAGCATTATAGACTCATAGAGTTGGAAGAGATGCCAAGGGCCAGCTATCCATCCCTCTGCCATGAGGGAAAAGCACAATCAAAGCACCCCTGACAGATGCTCATCCAACCTCTGTTTAAAAGCCTCCAAGGAAAGAGCTTCCACCATACTCAGAGAAAGAGAGTTCCACTGCTGAACAGCTCTTACAATCAGAAAGTTTTTCATAATGTTTAGGTCGAATCATTTTTCCTGAAGTTTGAATCCATTGCTCCTAGTCTCCAGGGTAACAGAAAACTTGCCCTCTTCTCAATGGGACATCCTTTCAAATATCTCAACATGGTTATCATGTCCCCTCTCGGACGTCTTTTCTCCAAGCTAAACATACCAGCTCCATCCGCCGTTCATCATAGGGTTTGGTTGCCAAACCTTTGATTACTTTGGTCACCCTCCTGTGTACACATTCCAGCTTGTCAATATATCTCTTGAATTCTAGTTCCCAGAATTGGAAACATTATTCCAGGTAAGATCTAACCAAAGCAGAATAGAGTGGGACTATGCCTTCCCTCAGTCTAGACCGTGTATGGGCAAACTAAGGTGGGAAAGCCAACTATTTTCTGGAGTTGAGCAACACAGATTGGATTTGTGATTTTGCATTTTCTGTTGACATATTGACACACATGAATAATCTGAATGTTAAGCTACAAGGGGAAGATACATTTGTATACAAAATGTATACATACTGTATGTGACAGCCTTCAAGTTCACTTTGTTTTCAAGACAAAAGTGCTCACAGATCGTCTCTTTAATTTTCTGCTCCAGAATCTTTCCTGGTATTGACATCTGGTTGAGCGGGCAGTAATTGTTTGGGTCTTTCCCCCTCTTTCTTGAAGATAGGGACATTTGAACTTGTCCTGTTCTCCAGGAATTCTCCAAAGTGATTCTGAAATTATTTTCAGTTCTTTTAATGCCTTTGGATGCCATTCATCTGGCCTTTGAGATCTGAATTCATTTAGATTAGCCAGATATTCCTGTGTGGTCCCTTTACCTATTCCGTCCTGCATTTCCTTTACTGCATCCTCTGCTCCATCCTCTCCAAGTTGAGCACTGTTAACTTTTTGGGAGAAGACTGAGGCAAAGAAAGTGTTGACTAGTTCTGCCTTTTCTTTGTCCCCTTTTAGCATTTCACCATTCCCAGTAAGCAACACTCAATTTCCTTGTTCTTCCCTTTTTTAATGGACATAACAAAAAAAACACCCCTTCTTCATATTTTAACCTCTTTTGGAAGATTGAGCTCATTCTGCACTTTGAATTATCTAATTTTATCATTAGAGGTGGAAGAGATCACACGAGCTCTCCAGTCCAACTCTCTTCCATACAGGAAAAGCACAATCAAAGCACCCCAACAGATTCTTCTTTGGTGATGTCTCCCTTTTTCCATTTCTTGTACATTTCCCTAGGCAAAAATACTTTAAAGTGCAACTTATGTCAGAAGTCGGATAAGTGCCTTTAGCTTATGGCATAAATCTGCTTTGTACAGGAGGAGGAATATTATTGGTGCCAACAGCCTGGCTCATTACTATAACTATTTAAAAGATTACAGTCAGAAATGTTGGGCGTGATGTCTTGGAGTTGTTGCTATTGGTTGGCAGATATGGGCTAGCAGTTCAAAATGAAACTTAGCAGAAAACACAGAGAAATAACAACAAGTTGGATCCAGATTCAGTCATGCTTATTAGTCCCACGCATTCCAACAGATCCGTTCCAAATTTAGATCCCATTCAGTATTGGCCATTTCTTTTGAATGGAAGAAACTGAAGAATACTTTTAAAAAAGGAATTATCACAAGGGTAGGGAAGACTTCAAACAGGCTTTTGAAAATCACATCAAACAGCTTTGTAATCTTCATTTTAGAAAACCCATACAAGCATTTCAATGAAGAAATGTAATGATTTAATCCCTTCACCACACCCCGACCCAGCTGCTTTTTGCTCCCAGCAAGTCCAGCCAAAACCTGGAAGTAATGAGCCTCATGGGGGAAGTGTGACTATTATGCAATGATATAATGTATGTCCATTTACTGTACCTCTAATTTAGAGGCTCACTATCCCTAGTCAGGATTGGTGAGAGGTCAGCAAAGCTGTTTTGGATTCAACTGAGGCTATAAAGAGTTGCATTTGTGAGGCACTGCTGAAGAGGGCACTGCCTGAGTCCCATTCCCAATTAGACAAATCTTTGCCTATGGATTTATGGGCACATGCAGGTCCCACGCTAGGTAGGGGGAACATACCAGTAGTAAAGGTCTTCTGCCTTGCTATATTTTAACGTGTCTTATTGTGCACCAAGTCACTGTGTAGCTAACACCCACAAAAGCCTTATTTTTCTAGAACAAAAGTAGCAAACACAGCACTCACAAGCTGCGGGTGACTCTATGCTGGCCACTTTTACAGCTGAAAAGTGAGTTGAACTGCCAAGAAAGAGTTTAGCCCTCAAGACTCAGAACTGCTGCTGCTTTAGGAATAACAATTCTCGCCTCCAAAGCTGAAGTCTCCAAACTTCCTTCCAAAGCACTAGTCTTTGAAGGTTAGGTTTACAATAATCCTGGCGGGTTAAACTACCTCTTAGGGCCCTTGGGGTTTACCCGCTCCTTTTCTGAAGCACACATTGCTTCATGAGCCCCAATAAAATTATTGCTTAATTGAACATTTTAAATGGCTAATCTGACTTAAATACCAATATGCAAGAGGTTAAGCTACACCTATGCCAGTGTTTATCAGATTTACTCTGTAGCCATTTTTACAAGCACACACATCACTCTGAAGCCGGATTTTCTGGTATTTTCCAAATGTGATGTTTTGCAATTTTATTTTTTTAAAATACATCAATTTGCTTAAGGGAACTTCTCTCCTTGGGCAAAGGTAGTTGCAGACATTACTTTGAAAAAGTCATCAACTAAGAGTTACCTGAGACTGTCGGAAAGAGCCTCCACTCCATATTTTGAAGGACAGTAGCCACCGCCAAAGAAGGACACCCGGCCCATGACGCTGGCAACGTTGACAATTCTCCCCTTGGCTTTTCTCAGGAAAGGCAACATGTGTTTGGTCACATCAAACACACCCAAAAGGTTGATATCTAAGATTTTCTGGAAATCCTCTTTGGTCAGCCATTCATTGGGAGCAGTTGGGATTGAGACGCCTGCATTGTTCACCAAACCCCAGAGCCCTGGTGGAGAAAAAAGAGTGGGGAAAAGTCAGAGGTCCAATAACAGCATCCCATTTTAATGGTTTTACTGGTAATATGACTGTGTGGTTTTAATTTATATCTAATCCATATAACTGATGGTTTTCATTGGATCTGTTTTGTACTCAATTTTAAACATATTTTATTAAGACGTTCCTACAATGTCTTTCCATGCTTTTAATTCCCATATATACTTTATTCCATCCCAATACAGTATGAGCACATTTCTTTTGAGATGTATATAAATACTGCATTGCCTTATGATTTGTTGAGTGTAATACACCTCTGAAGCATCACATGCACACATATCACACAAACACACACTCTGCAAGGCACAGCTTGATCAGCAAACAGTGATCGGGCAAAGACTTTTTTATTTAAGCAAGCTTTTAATTCTTAAAATGAAAGGTACCGTATATACTTGAGTATAAGCCAACCTGAATATAAGACGAGGCACTTAATTTTACCACAAAAAAACCTGGGCAAACTTATTAACTGAAGTATAAGTCTAGGGTGGGAAATGCAGCAGCAACTAGTAAATTTCAAAATAAAAATAGATACCAATAAAATTACACTAATTGAGGCATCAGTAGGTTAAATGTTTTTGAATATTTACCATATTTCAAGCAAAAGCTGAAACTAGCTCTAAGTGGAAAAGTAGGGTCAACAAAAACAATATGGTATCGACAATAACTTAATAATAATAATAACAATAATAATAAAATTTCATTTGTATCCTAGTCCATGGGGACTCAGGTCAGCTACCAACATAGTAACAGGCAAACATTCAATGCCTATATAAACAATGCAGGACTAAATATAGATTTATAATCTATGTAGACATCTCTCTATATAGAGTCGCCTACGGGCTAATATGGGCGGGATATAAGTGATGTAAATAAATAAATAAATAAAATATAATTATCTATATAATATAATATATATACAATTATTTTATATATACCCATATCCATACAAATAGATATACAGATATATCTGGTACTTCTATATATTAATCGATAATATTAATATATAGATTTGCAGCATTTGCAGAGACTTGCAAACATATGGGGGGGGGAATTCATACATAAAAATAATGTATACATACAGATATACAGGTACATGGAAATCTCTAGATATCTATATGTATATAAGATTTGTGAAGACCTGCAAACATATGAGGGGAAATTTCCAGGATTGACCCCATTATAAGCCAGGGGAGGCTTTTTCAGCTCCAAAAAGGGCTGAAAAACTCAGCTTATATCCAAGTATATATGGTACATGGGTGTTTTCAATGTGGCGTGTAGGACTTTTCTTTTCCAAATTATGTTTTGAATGTGTTGTAAGTTGTTTTATAAGCATTCCATTTTTGATATAATTGTTCAATTAGTTTTGAGTTTTCTCACCTCTACAAGAGGCCACTCAATTTTGTTGTATATTGTGGGTCTTGTGCCAGAATAAAGGTAGGATACAAATTAAAGATATGAATAAGAATACAAACTGTCCAAGACATGTTGATGGCCAAGTTACAAAATCTGACACTCTATAGAGTAGTAAAACAACCCAAAATTGACAATATATAGGCACACTTTGACAGTAATCCATTTTTGTTACCTGAACCCTGCAACTCCCAGGAACTTTGTTAAAGTAATGAAAGAAGACAACATTCAAAACCAAAGCTGAGGAAAAGTAGGATTGTATCATAAATATTGCTTTTCCATCTAAAGCTATAGAACAAAGGAAGTATTGTTTCCATGCGCTGGTTCCAGGGACATGGTGAAAAACTCTTTTTTTCCTGCTCAGATACACGTAATGTTCTACTTACCCACCTATCATAATAATGTCAGTACTCTATATCCATGGAGTCAACCATCTACAGTTTGAAAATATTCAAAACAAAATTCTAAACCTTGATTTTGCCATTTTAAATAAGGGACCCCATTGTACCATGCCATTGCATATAATGGTGCTTGAGCATTTTGACTCAAGTGTCATTGACATTTCCAGGGTCCCTGGAACCCAATCCCAGATGATATCAAGGGTCCATGTATAACTGAATTAATAAAATATTTTAACATCTGCCTCCTCCAGTGATTAGAAACAAAAGTGAGCTGGGCCCAAGGTGGTAGATTAGAACTCTACCTTGGATGCTTGAAAGAAGATATTTGGATCCATATAGGATGCACATGCTATTAAAAAGCAAAACAAGTTTTGAATAATATTTGAAAACTACATCATTTTTTAGGACCTTCTCAGAGGAGGTAAATATGCTACAATTATTTGGTTTTGCCGAACAGATCAAAATCTGTGATTTATGCCCCTAACTCAAAAAGCAGTCAGGAACTGTAGCATGTGTTTCTGTGCCACGGAAAGCGCCCCAGCCTTTCCAAATGTACAGGTCAGCAATGACAAACTTTTAGGTTTTGGCTCATTCGTCTAATGCAGTATAAGGTGACTGCCTGTTTTTCTAAAGGAAATATGTTCTTTTTAGTAACCACAAAACAGCTGCTGGCTCAGGCTCAAAACCATATACAGAATCCAAGCCCTTCCCAGCTGCACCCGAACCTTTGTCTCCTACGATGCCTTTCACCCACTCTGCTGCCTGGGCCACGCTTTCGGTCCTGGTGACATCCAAGGAGGTGGTCTGCAGACGTTGTGATGTTGCCTCTTTCAGTTTCTTTGCCCCCTCTTCCGTGAAGCAGCCTGCTAGGACTCTCAGGCCACGGGCATCTAGCTGCCTGGCCACCAAATTGCCGAAGCCAGAATCACAGCCAGTTATGAAGACATACTTCTCTGTCAGGGGGCTCAAGATTTGTTTCTCACGGTACCATCGGTGTAACAGGTAAAGGCCCAGGATGCCTACAAGGTACAGCCACATGGCCAAAGATTGCTTTGGCTGGAAGAGAAGGAAAAGGTTTATGAGATGTAATTGTTTATTGATTGGTGAGGAACGTACAATCTTGCAAAGATTTAATACAATATAGCAACTAAAAGACTATAGATCTGAAGCCTGCAATCTGAATTTTCCCCTTACCACGAATCCAGCATGGTATGGTATAGGAGCAGTGTGTTGGGCTAAGGTTACACTTACACTGTAGAATGAATTTAGTTTGACACCATTTTAATTACCATGGCTCAAAGCTATGTAATCCTAGGAGTTGCAGTTTGATAGGACACCACTCTTTGGTAGAGAAAGCTAAAGGCCTTGTAAAACTACAACTTCACTAAATCCATAGTATTGAGCCATGGAAGTTGTCAAACTTGAGCCATGGAAGTCATGTAAAACTGCTATAATTCAAAGTACAGATGCACCTTTTAAACAACAACAACAACAACTTTAGTTCATACCCCACCTCCATCTCCCCGAAGAGATCCGGGTCAGCTTACAGAGGGACAAGCCCAAAAATTACAGTAAAACAGACACAGTAATATCAATCAATAACAACAAATAATAAAAACATTAAAATCAATTAACATCATAAAAACAATATCCTGGCTGGCCAATTTGAAACTGGGTTTGGGCTCAGAGTAAGTGCAATGATTCCTTGGAAGAGCCGAGGGAAAGTGCAATAGTCAGAGGGTTGTCAGGGTAATGCCCTTGGCCATTAAAGTGTCATAAGCACTTTAGGGGCCAACTAAAGTGCCGGAGCTTAGATAAGGTCAGGATAATTCTCAAGTGAATCATCTAGTTTGTAATTCCTTGCGGAAAATGGAGAGAGTGGGGGCCTGTCTGATCTCCCTAGGAAGAGAGTTCCAGAGCCGAGGGGCCACCACAGAGAAGGCTCTCTCTTTCGCCCCCACCAACCATGCTTGAGATGCATTTCAAGTCTATCATCCAACAACAAGTCCCAGAATTCCACTCAAAGGTGCCATGGAAGTTCAAATGAACTGACACTGATGTAACTTCATAGTGCATTTGCACCCAAAATGAACTTCAAACTGTCATACCTTGAATTCCCTCCTCTGTAATGATTTTGAGATCTTGGGACACAATGTTCAGCTATGATCTACCAAGTAGTTTTCAAAATCCAGTAGATTAATAGGAATAACACTTAAAGCCTTTCTACATCCTTCTTCTAAGGCCCCTTCCATGCGGTTCCTATATCCCGGGATCTGATCCCAGATCTAATCCAGAATATCTGGCAGTGGAGATTCATATAATCCAGTTTAAAGCAGATAATCTGGGATCAGATCCTGGGATATAGCACAGTGTAGAAGGGGCCTACAATGAGGAGCTCCCGAAATCAAGAACACTTCTAGGAAAGTTAACTCGTATGTCAAAGGACATCCAGGTATGGAAAACAGTACATATATGCTCACATACCCATAGAATCATAGAAGTTGGAAGAGAGTTGGAAGAGACCACATGGGCCATCCAGTCCAACCCCCTGCCATGCAGGAAAAGCACAATCAAAGTACTTTTCCTGCATGGCAGGGAGTTGGACTGGATGGCCTATGTGGTCTCTTCCAACTCTATTATTCCATTATTCAACTCTATCATTCTATGCTCTGAAAAACAGATTCCTGAGCTTTAACATGAGATCAGTGAAAACTTGTTCTGCTATTCAGTGCCCATCACCCTAAGCCACTTGTTTGCTATTGGACATCTCGAGCTCTGTTAAAACACAATATATCTCCTATAAAGCTCAAGTTAGCCCACTCTTGCTCTCTAATTGCCATAAATCATGACATCAAAAAAGCAATAGCTTTAATAAAGCATTTCCAATCACTATAAGGGTTTTTCATATCATTTGTTTCTCTCACCTCTTTCCTCTGGCCAACAAATGAGGCAATGGGAAATAACCTCAACAAAGAGCTGGCATACTTCTAACAGCAAAAAGAACACTTATGCGAGATATGTGGAGTACAGAGGTTAAATTATATTTTAACTTGCAGAGTGAGATAAACAGCAGTCAAGTTCAAGAGGCGTCTTTGTGCAGTTTGCACAAAGATCAAACCATGTGAAAACCTAATATGAAGCTGATTCTCATACATGCCCTCCAATAGGGTGCTTGGCCTGGGTGCTACACATAGAGTAAATAATGTTTTAAAAATAGAAATGGAATGGATTGATCTTTTTGTGTGTGTGAAATCCAATTTGGGAAATGAAATAATCTGCTCTAACCTTAAATCCCTGGATTCACTAGGAAATATATGAAAATCACAATAGTTTAAAATCCAATCCATTACTAAATACAGCCAGCCCACCACAATTTTTGAGGTTAGTGATACAGAACCCATGAATGTAGAAACATCATGAATAAAATAAATGTTTTCTGTCTTTAACCCAAGGGGACATCTTTTTAGGAATTTCTAGGTTCGCCAGCATGACTTTCCCCCATGTTTTAGGGATCTGACAGGATACAATGCAGTTTTTCATCAGCTTCAGCAGCCAGCACCTTGCTTTTGGGCCAAAGTTCTTAATTTGTTCCCTCCACAGATCATCCAGGCCAGGTGCTTTGCCATTTTTACATTTACTGAGAGTCATTTCCAATTCGGTAGATGTAAAAGGTTCATGAAGGGTGTTGTTCTCATTATCTGATTGTCTGACAATTGGTTTCCTTCCTAGTTTGGTGGCAAGGTTGGGTTTCCCATTCTTCAGAAGTTGATGCACTAGCTGATCTGCCTTTATGTTGGCTTGGGTATTAGTTTATGAGGGAGCATTGCTCAACTGTTTTGATACCCTTTTGACTACTCCTGCCCATATCGACTTCTGTTATCAACTTTTTACACTGCTCTTTCTTGGCTTGGCATTGAAACAGTGGATGTGGCTCTTAATGAAACATGCTGCATTATCACAGGATGTCTACAGCCTGCATCACTGGAGAAATTAGACTAACTGGTATTGCACCACCTGACATCCGCCAGGAAGTAGCAGCCAGTAATGAAAGAACCAAGGCAGTGACATATTCGGCCCATCCTCTCTTCGGATATCAGCCAGCATGCCAATGACTTAAATCAAGAAACAGCTTCCTAAGATCTACAGAGATACTTGCAGGAACACCCCAGCAAGCGAGAGTCCAAAAGTGGCAGGTAAAAACCCAAAACCTCAATCAGTCGCTGAGACCAGATAAAAAACTCCCTCCTGGGCACACAGAAGTCTGGGCAACTTGGAAGGTGATGAACAGACTATGCCCTGGCACCACGAGATGCAGAGCCAACCTTAAGAAATGGGGTTACAAAGTGGGGTCCACAACATGTGAGTGAGGAGAAGAGCAAACCACAGACTATTTACTACAATGCAGCCTGAACTTTGCCACATGCACAATGGAGAAACTTCTTACAGCGACACCAGAGGCACTCCAAGTGGCCAGCTTCTGGACACAAGACATTTAGCATAATGCCAAGTTTTAAACTTTGCAGTTTTTAATACATTATAACTGTACCCTCAATTCGCTTCTGACACAATAAATAAAAGTAACTATTCTTTCATCCTGGTATGTTCTGAGTGTCCTTGAATAGAATTGCCACAGTTCGAGCACCAAACGGAAATAGTTACTCACAGAGAAGTGTCTCCGTTTATCTCTAAGCCTCGTTCTGTAGCTCCAAAGGCCAGATGGGTTTCAGGGCACGATCCAAGTTTTAAGATTAGACTCTTCTATAGGTTAAATGCTCAGTTTGCAAAAATTGCACATCAGTCAGATAGCAGATATGAACAAAAGTCAAATAGAAATCTTGATTTTAAACCCAGCCTTCTTTGTTATGGCAATTCAAGTCCACCTTAGATAAAGGCTTGTTCTGACAATGGGACAGGGCCCTTCCACACAGCCCTATATCCCAGAATATCAAGGCAGAAAATTCCACAAAACCCTTAATTAAATAGTGTCAAACTGTATTAAATCTACAGTGTGAATGCACCTATGGAGTAGAGAATAACTGTAAGTGGGTGGACACACCCTGTGTTCCTGTTAACTCCTGTATGGATGCAATATTCAACTATCGCCTCATAACCTGCGGGTAGAAATACTATCTTATCAGCCGATAAAAAGACTTCAATCAGCTCTAGCAGGCTTTTCTACTTAGGCAGAACTTATATGATTTCATGGCATGGTGCAACCTATTCATTAAACTTGGTTGTATTTTTATGTTGGGAAAGGAGAGAAGGGTTCCCTCTAAGGCCCCTTCAACGCTGTCATATAATCCAGATTATCAAATCAGATAATACATACTATCTACTTTGAACTGGATTATCTTAGTCTACACTGCCATATAATCCAGTTCAAAGCAAATAATTTATATGACAATATAGAAGGAGACTATAATGCTCTGATATCAGGGACCTTGGCATACAGAAGTATGAGTGTGTGTTTTAGCAATTCCTGCTCAGTCATTTCCTGCAAATTGTCTTGGGACAGACTAGGCATAAGTGCAAATCCATGCAATCTCTTTCCAGCATGACACAAGATAACTTGCCACTTTATAGAAACAGAAGAAACATCATCCTACACTAAAGCGTTGACATCCCACTTTAAATCCAGTTTCTGCCTCCTACGGAATTCTAGGATTTATAGTTTAGGGAGGCCCAGGTCCTCTATGGCTGAGAAATTTAAATCCCCTAAACTGCAAATCCCAGGTTTCAACAGGAGGCAGCCAAAGAATTTAAAGTCCGAACGTATCTCCCTCTACATCCCACCACGGAATCTAAGATCATCTGAGGGGGCCCTGCTCTCAATCCCACCGCTTTCCCAAGTGAGGCTGGTGGGGACAAGGAGCAGGGCCTTCTCAGTGGTGGCCCCTCACCTGTGGAACTCACTCCCGGCGGATATCAGGACATCGACATCACTCCTGTCCTTCAGGAGGAAGGTAAAGACATGGTTGTGGGACCAGGCCTTCGGGCAATCTGCCAACTAAGTAAGGACAACCAGACAAATAGGACCGGCAGGACTGATAAATGTGGAATGAAACTCTGAACTATAAGATAGCGAATATTGACCGGCAATAAGGAGTAATTGGTTTGTATCGGTTTGTATGAAATTTTTATGGGTTTTATTGGTTTTATTGGGTATAGATATGATGTATTGTTGTTGTTTGCTATTTTGTGCTATTGTGTTTTATTATTGTTGTATGTTACAGGCATCGAATTGTGCCTTGGATATGTAAGCCGCCCTGAGTCCCCTTCGGGGTGAGAAGGGCGGGGTAAAAGTAAACCAAATAAAAAGTGGGATGCCACTTTAGTGGTAATCTACTAGTCTGGGGTAGCAACCAGAATCAGAATGTAGAATCCATGATCCTCCAGAAGTTGTCAGTACAATACTCAAAATCTCTCCCCCTCTGGTTGGATGTGTGTTTGTGTGTCCATGAATACGCTTTAGTAAAGGTGCATCTACACCAGTGATTCTCAACCTCTGATCCTCCAGGTGGTTTGGACTTTAACTTCTAGAAATCCCAGCCAGCTTGCCAACTGTTAGGAATTATGGGAGCTGAAGTCCAAAACACCTGGAAGACCAAAGGTTGGGAACCACTGATCTACACAATAGAATTAAAGCAGTTTGACACCCTTTAAATGCCATGGC
Source organism: Anolis sagrei ordinatus (assembly GCF_025583915.1). NCBI lineage: Eukaryota > Metazoa > Chordata > Lepidosauria > Squamata > Anolidae > Anolis > Anolis sagrei. The sequence goes on along the minus strand of NW_026845477.1, from coordinate 119,670,132 downwards.
TCAATGCTATGAAATCATGGAAGTAGTAAGGAGTCCCCAGTGGCGAAGTGGGTTAATCCCTTGTGCCGGCAGGACCGACAGATCGCAAGTTTGAATCCGAGTAGAACGTGGATGAGCTCCCTCTGTCAGCTCCAGCTCCCCATGCGGGGACATGAGAGAAGCCTCCCACAAGGATGATAAAACATCAAAACAGCCGGGTGTCCCGCAGGCAATGTCTTTGCAGATGGCCAATTCTCTCACACCAGAAGCGACTTGGAATTTCTCAAGTTGCTCCTGACACGAAAAAAAGGAAGTTGTAGTTTGATGAGGCAAACAAGTGTTGATGCCGAGAAGGCGAAAGAGCTTGTCAAACTACAACCCACTTAACTGCATAGCACTGATTTTTAACAATGTGTCTTACAGCATCTGAAAGACTTAACATTTTATTTGCCTTATGCTCCCATGGGGTGAAAATGCAGTCAGGGAAAGCCTTTGCTTGTCAATACTTCTTAGTCCTTAGTTGAGGTAAGTCACACTCTCTCAGCCCCAGAAGAAGGCAAAGACACACACACACACACACACACACACACGCCACCGCTGAATAAGTATTGCCAAGAAAAACCCATGATCGGTTCATTGGATTGCCATAAATCGGAAAAGGCCTTGATGGCACACAACAAACCAATAAAACCCCTTTCTAACTGTTTACTCTTTACTCCCCAAAGAAATCATAGTCACATATTGCAAAACACAATGCAAGCTATGGAGAAATAAAAACAGCCCACGATGGCACAAATCTGAGGTCATGTTTGGATACAGGATACCGAAGTCTTACAAAACCAGAGGGGTTTTTTGTTGGTCAAAATTGTAAATGCCTACTAAGAAGGCCAAAACCCATGATCCAGGGTTTATTATTACATATTTCCTGCTGTTTAGTTCAGATATTCTCACATATATAAAGTCAGAATAAACCATACAAAGTTCACAATTCGTGGATTTTAAATCATTTTAAATCATTTTATGTACATGCGATCTTTACAACCATTTTACCGAGTAGCAACCTCCCCTCTCCCCACAGCACAGTGATACAGAGACCAGCCTAGGATAGCAATGTTAATGAACACTGCAGTGATTGTGTCTGAATTCGTTGAAAAAGACATACAGGATTTGAGCCCTGGTCTCCAGAGATGTAATCCAATGTAATTGCCATGACCCAATGCTGGCATTCCTAGTTCGGTGCGGCACCAACGTTCTTCGACAGAGAAGGCTTAAGACCTTTTCAACACTGATCCATAACTTTGGGCCATGGCAGTTCAAGAGGTGCCAAACTCTGTGGATTCTACAATTTAGATATACATTGCCTCTCTTGACACTTAGACTCCTTCCACACAACTGAATAAAATCCCACATTATCCCGCTTTGAATTGGAATATAGGGCAGCATGGGCTCAGATAACCCAGTTCAAAGCAGGTATTGTGGGATTTTCGCCCTTGATATTCGGGGTTATATGGCTGTGTGGAAGGGTCCATAGGCTGTATCTACCAATGCAGAGCCCCTGGTGGCACAGTGGCTTAAACCCTTGTGCTGGCAGGAATCCAGGGAGAGTGCAGATGAGCTCCCTCTGTCAGCTCCAGCTTCCCATGCGGGGACATGAGAGATGCCTCCCACAAACAATGGTAAAATCTCAAAACATCCTGGCATCCCCTGGGCAACGTCCTTGCAGATGGCCAATTCTCCCACACCAGAAGCAACTTGCACTTTCTCAAGTTGCTCTTTTTTTTTTTTTTGGTTGTGTCAGGAGCGACTTGAGAAATTGCAAGTCGCTTCTGGTGTGAGAGAATTGGATGTCTGCAAGGACGTTGCCCAGGGGACGCCAGGATGCTTTGGTGTTTGAAGTTGCTCCTGACACACACACACACACACACAAAATCTACCAATGTGATGGGAGTTGTCATTTTCCCAAGGTCTTTCATCTTCTCTGCTGTGGGTCTTTCCACACAGCCCTATATCCCAGAATATCAAGGCAGAAAATCCCACTTTATCAGCTTTAAAGTGGGTTATCTGAGTCCACACTCAAATAACGTGGGATTTTCTGCCTTGATATCCTGGGATATGGGGCTGTGTGGATGGGCCCAAAGTGTACTGTTGCCTCACCAAACTATGAATCCTAGGGCTCCATAACATTGAGCTACAGCAGTCAAAAGTGATGTCAAGCTGCATTCATTCAACCGTCTAGTTTTGGTGAGGCACCTGCACTCTTGGGCACTAGGCATGGTTAGATACTGTCGGAATCTTTGTAATTTGGAATAAAGTCAGGAGAGAATGCTTCTGGAATATGGCTATACAGCCCGGAAAACTCACAGCAACCAGTAAAAAGTATGATAGCTGGGAACCAATGCTGGTTACGCAAGGTGGGTCAGAATTAGAGAAGTGAAGACGTGAGCGAGACATAAAGTTTATAAAGCACACGGCATCCACATGTAATTAAGTTTAAGTGATAGTGAAGGATGGTAAAAAATGAAAGTTACCAATAGTTAAGTTTATAGCTGCGCCAGTGTAATTCTGACCCACGTTGTACAACTAGCATTGGGTCCCAGCTATCATACTTTTGCCCAGCAAACGAACTCCCAGATTCATAGCACTGTGTCTTGGCAGTTAAAGTAGTATCAAACTGCATTCATTCTACAGTGTACATGCAAAACCTAATTCGCCTGCTAGGGTCAGCCTAACAGGCGAATTAGGGGTTGCATCTACACTGTGTAGAATGATTGCAGTTTGAAACCCCACTAGGCGAACACCCCACTTTTGGCAAGCCTTCCTCCAAATGGGTTGTAGGTTTTTCAGAGCTATATGGCCATGTTCTAGAGGCATTTTCTCCTGACGTTTCGCCTGCATCTATGGCAAGCATCCTCAGAGGTAGTGAGGTCTGTTTGAAGTAGAAAAATGGATTAAGGATGAAACCATGAAAATGAACAAAATCTGGCTACCAGTATTAAAAAACTCAAAAATTACAACAGCAAAACAACAGAGAGTAAACAATCAGGCACATCAAATCACCTCTCAACAAAACATTCCCCCAGGCACTTCCAAGCCATTAAATGCTAATCAAGGTGGTCAGTTGAAACATTCACACCTAGCTCCAGCAGACAAAAGTCCTTTGTCCCACCCTGGTCATTCCACAGATATATAAACCCATTTTCCTACTTCCAACAGACCTCACTACCTCTGAGGATGCTTGCCATAGATGTAGGCGAAACGTCAGGAGAAAATGCCTCTAGAACATGGCCATATAGCCCAGAAATACCTACAACAACCCAGTGATTCCGGCCATGAAAGCCTTCGACAATACATTGAACTTCCTCCAAATCATAGAATCCTAGAGTTGGAAGAGACCTCATGGGCCATCCAGTCCAACCCCCTGCCAAGAAGCAGGAAAATTGCATTCAAAGCACCCCAGACAGATGGCCATCCAGCCTCTGTTTAAAAGCTTCCAAAGAAGGATCCTCTACCACACTCCGGGGCAGAGAGTTCCACTGCTGAACAACTCTCACAGTCAGGAAGTTCTTCCTAATGTTCAGGTGGACTCTCCTGTCTTGTAGTTTGATCTCCCCCTCCCTGCCCTCCTTTACTCTTAGCCCTTTTCTCTGGCTCTCCCCATTTGGCCCCTAAAGCCGGCGAGGCAGCTGGAACAACGCGTTCCCAAAACGTACCTCGACACGTGTCCTGGCTGGCAAAACCCAAGCACAACCTCGCCGTGGGACTCCGCTCGCTTATATGGTGGGGCAATGGGGAAGTTTCAAAACAAGGAGGGATTTGGCAGCCGGCCGATTCAGATGAAAACCACGAAGGAGGGGATCCCTGCTTGGAGGAGAAGGAGGACAAGGAGTGACTTCTCCTCTCTCTCTCTCTCTCTCTCTCCTCCCCGCTCTCTTGGCTTGGCCTTTGGCTGACTCCTGCGTTCGGGTCCCGGGAAGATCAGCCGGGGTCTGGCCCAAGGAACAACACCCAAGGGTCAGGTGATCAGGAAGCCTGGGAGGCAGCCAGTGGGGCTTCACAGAGACCGGTTTCCTAAGGGGTCCAGCGTCCCTCGCAATGGAAACACGCATTGAGGAACTTTGGAAGAGGAACTCCGATTATTTTGTTGCATAAAAGTATAAAAAAAGAAAAGAAATGACGCAATTTGTTTTTGCAAACTTTTTCCAAGGTGAGACACCAGCAATCTAGTAAGAGGAAGATTGGAAAATTAGTCATGCAGTTTCTAAATCCAGATTATCTGCTTTGAACTGGATTATATGAGTCCACACTGCCATATAATCCAGTGTGTGAATCCAGATTATTTGCTTTGAACTGGGTTATATGATTCTACACTGCCATATAATCCAGTTTCTGAATCCAGATTATCTGCTTTGACCTGGATTATATGAGTCTACATTACCTTAAAGTCCAGTTATTGAATCCAGATTATCTGCTTTGACCTGGATTATATGAGTCTACACTACCTTAAAATCCAGTTATTGAATCCAGATTATCTGATTGGAACTGGATTACATGAGTCTACACTGCCATATAATCCGATTTCTAAATCCGGATTATCTGCTCAGAACTGGGTTATATAAATGTACACTTCCATACAATCTAGTTTCTGAATTTTGATTATCTACTTTGAACTGGATTATATGTGTCTCCACTGCCATATAATCAATTTATGAATCAATATTATTTGCTTTGAACTGGATTATATGAGTCTACACTGCCATATAATCCAGTTTATGAATCCAGATTATTTGCTTTGACCTGGATTATAGACGTCTACACTACTTTATAATCCAGTTATTGAATCCAGATTATCTGATTGGAACTGGATTATATGAGTCTACACTGCCATATAATCCAATTTCTAAATCCGGATTATCTGCTCTGAATTGGGTTATATAAATGTACACTTCCATACAATCTAGTTTCTGAATTTTGATTATCTACTTTGAACTGGGTTATGTGTCTCCACTGCCATAAAATCAGTTTATGAATCCATATTAATTGCTTTGAACTGGATTATATGAGTCTACGCTGCCATACAATCCAGTTTCTGAATCCAGATTATCTGCCTTGAACTGGATTATACAAGTCTACACTGCCATATAATCCAGTGTCTGAATCCAGGTTATGTGCTTTGAACTGGATTATATGAGTCTCCACAGCCATTAATCCAGGGTTTGAATCTATATTATTTGCTTTGAACTGGATTATATGAGTCTACACTGCCATATAATCCAATTTCTGAATCCAGGTTATTTGCCTTAATCTGGATTATATGAGTCGCTACAGCCATATAATCCAGTGTGTGAATCCATATTATTTGCTTTGAACTGGGCTATATGAGTCTAACCTGCCTTAAAATCCAGTTTCTGAATCCAGTTTATCTGCTTTGGACTGGATTATACATGTCTACACTGCCATATAATCCAATTTCTGAATCCAGATTATCTGCTTTGACTTGGATTATATGAGTGTCTTAAAATCCAGATTATCTGCTTTGAACAGTGTTATATGAGTCTACACTGCCATATAAATCAATTTCTGGATTCGGATTATCTGCTTTGAACTGGATTATGTGAGTCTACACTGGCAAGTAATCCAAAACAGGCCAAAATGAGTGTTTCTCAACCTAATTTTCATTAAGTATACTTTAGAAACACTTTAGAAACAAAACGCCAGTTCCCTAATTTTGTGATAAGTTTTGAAACATTTTTAATAGATTGCACATGCCTATAATATTCTTGGCTGGAGTTACAATTAAAAATGCACCTGCTCCAATTTACAAACAAGTTCAGCTTAAAAACAACCTATAAAATCGATCTTGTTCGTAACTTGGGAACTGCCTATAGTGGAATATGCTGTTGCTTTGGAGAACTGTGAAGTCTCCTTCTTCGGAGATTTTTAAACAGAAAGGCCATCTGCCAGGAACACTTTGATTGCATATTCCTTCATAGCAGAAATGGGTCTTTTTCAACTCTGTGATTCTATGATTCTATGTCATTACACTTCCAGTTTCATTTTTGAACTATCTTTGGTTTGTTGAGTTTTTTATTAGGATTTTGGGATATGTCAGAGCTCAAATATGCTTTGGGCCCATTTTGAATTGGTTTTGCACAACAAAAACAAAAATCGCTTGTTTTTTTTAAAAATGAGGTATTTTGGAAATTTTGCAATTTCAGAAGATTCAAATTGGGGCCCAAAAGATCTATATATCACACTTGGACTATACTTTTTCTTCACTTTTGGGTTATAGTTATGGGTTAGTGTGCTGTCACACGTTGGGCCTGTAGCAATTGTCTATTCTGACGTAATCTTTATGTGCCCAGCGGGACGCCGGGGTGCCTCGGCTGACAGGCCCTATGAATTTCCTTATACAAAGTATTTAGAAGCTTGGAAAGTTTAACAAAGTTCTTTATTGGTGCAACAAACCAGTCAAATACTTCTTAGATCTTCAACAAGTCAACCAAATATTTCTTAACTTGTCCACAATGGACAGGCAACTAGCTTCATGAACTGTTTCTTTCTGCTATGAGGGAATCCTTTTGACCCCTCCCTGGGCAATCTGTCTTTTAGGCTTAGCTGGTGTGGGGCCCTACTCCCGGTTCCAATTTGCTTTATGGGTACCTGAGTAGACCTTACCGGCTAAAACTCTGAAGATTTTCCAGCTGGAGTCCTTTGGATTTCTTCCACGAATGCTGTGGATCTATTTCTTTAACCACAACAAGGGCTGTGCTGTATTTCTTAGTAAAGCTGTGAGAATTGTCTTCCTCAGCCAAGCTTGTAAGAAACGAAGCTTTTCTACAGGAGGGAAAAACTCACACGTCCTGTAGTTGGGCTTCAAACTGTAAGACTGAACAAACTATCCCCTTCCCTCCTGAACCTGGGGAAAAGGGCAGTTCCAAAAGCCCCAACAATGATAGGTAGGCTGCTAGCCTATGACTGCAGCCTGGGGGAAGCTGCTTAACTGCAAAATGCCTGACTAACAGAAACACGTGCAAACTAACCATGCATAGGGAAAAAAATAGCTTCTGGCACAGTTGTGCCAGCACAGTTAGGACTGTAATACTATACTAAATCATGAGACACACTGGGTGATTTTGGCCCAGACACTCTCTGAGCTTGTCCTACTGAAGACAATGGGAACCTTAGGAAGGTCTTCCCCAGGAGGAGGGACCCTGGGACCCCACCAAAGAGTGATAGCTAGAGAAGCCTGATTTCAGCAATTTTATTAAATTAAAAATTCGAAATACACCTCACCAAAGTTGAAGAAGCGGCACCAAGGTGTTTTTATTAGCGATTCAGCTGAAAAGGATGCAATGTAGCAATCATTTGCCTACAGAGCATGTGGTTACAGAGATCAGAGGCATTTTTATAGGAATTTACAGGTTTGAAAGTTTCAAAACTACCCGCCCCCCGCCCAGCTCGCTGGTGATTGGCTGGCCAGATAACAGCTGGGAGGAGGCTCGGCCGTTCTCCCCTCGCCAGGACCAATCACAGGGCTCCTATCAGGAAGCTCCCACCGCTCTGGCACTTCAGCGAATCAGGAAGAGGGAGGCGGGACGGAAAAGAAACAAAGCGTCTATGATAGGATTATGGAATTCCAATGTCCTGAGTTTCCTGCGTCCGGGAAATCGGCCAGCTAGAGAAGCCAACTTCTATTGTTATGTGATGTGTGGGTGATTGGTGTTGATTACTTGAGCCGGGTTTTCCTGCTATGATCAGATAAGGCACAAAGGTGAGGCTTGGGGTGGATGTTTGCTATGAAGAGTTTTGAAAGAAGTAAACAAAGTTGGGGAAGGCGACCTCCCGAGAGTCATCTCGCTCCCATTGTGAACTGATCAAAAAGTTTGCCAAAGGAAATTCCAGTTTGATGGTCCCAACTCCGAAATCAAATACGAATTTCAAGTTCTATTGTCCATGCAAGAGTTCCAAGATATGGGGTTTTTGTGATCGCTGATTGCCATTTTCAGCACCAAAGGGCAACTTCCTTATTGGCTCCCCCTTCTCGAAGAGGGGAAGGGGGAAGGGGTTGAGTGCCAGGGCAAAAATAAGGAAAAATACATGGGGAAATATAGGAATCCAAAGAAATTCATATCAAGCATCCCTTCCCACCCCCTGCCCACCAGAGAAATTGATTAAAATAATAATTTTAATAAAACATGTGTCCATAGTTCATACTGGGGAAATGAGTTCTTTAGAGCCAAAAAGAAATTGAAGAAAGTCCAACAGTCACAAAAGGGTGCTTGATGATCTCCACTGAGCCAAGGAATGGATTCTTGCAGCGCCAAGATCAAGCTGGTCCTTAGTCCTTGGGAAACTATAACTTCCTCCAAGGACTGGGACCCCAATGCCAGGCTCTTCCCTGAAAGCCTCATGGGGTCCTTGTTGTTGCTGGTGTCTTGGCAAATTGACCAAAACTCAACCCCTTTTGCAGTCTGGTACCCTTGCCCTTTGCAGAACTATAAGTTACTGCCCCTTATTTGGGGGGAAGGGACACATGCTCGACTTCACTACCTCAGAAGGAAGCTTTAAAAGAAAAGCAGAACAGAAATGAAGTGAAATCCCTCTCAGGAGCTCCTACTCAATGTGGAAGGAAGCAGAAATGCAGGCAGTGCTGGCATACACAGTTCTTTGCCCATATGCACTGTCTGTATATGACTTTTGACCGCAACACTTGAGCAAGTCTATATTTGACATAGTATGTAAAGTGAAAGCTGGCCCTTGTACTCTGAAGCAGTAAACCTGGGATTGTCTCATTGCAGTGATTACAGAGCCATCATGAGTGGAGCTGCTGTATCTCTCTGTTCCCCTTGTAAAGGTGTCTACACTGCAATCTGACAGCAATTTGGACCTCATCATACTAGAGCATCTGTCCACTTTAAATCCTGTAGCTGCCTCCTGCAAAATTCGAGGGTTTGTAGTTTAGTGAGCCCAGGACCTCTCTGGATGAGCAGTTTCAAGGACCCTCCCCTAAACTGCAAGCCCCAGATTTCTGTAGGAGGCGGCCACAGGATTTAAAGTAAATAGATGCTCATGTGTTGAGGTCCTTTAACTGCCATGGCTTAATGCTATAGAATTGTGGGAGTTGTACTTTAGTGAGGCTCCAGAATTCTTTGGCAGAGAAGGCAAAAGATCTTACAAAACTTCAACTTCCAGGTTGCCATTGCACTGAGCCCTGGCAACTGAAGTGATGCCAAACTGCATTAATACTACAGTGTGGATGCAACCTTAGCATCAAACTATGCTCTATGTCAAACATATGACATGCAGCCAATTAGGATATTACTTTACTTTAAAATAAATCCAATTTGATCACATTTAGTTCTGGCTCAACACACATGAGGAAGACACAGTTCAAACTATCTTTCCCTATTTACTTTTAAGCACCACAACACAGCATTTTTTTAAAAAAAATATTGCCATTGAGATATCAATGGTGTCCTCTCTCCCCTGCATTTAAAATCCAATTCCGTCTGTTTATGTGTGAAATAATAAGTTTAGAGAAAAAAGGAGATGAGGTGTGCTTTTAATATTCCCATTTGCACTGATATCATACACATTTACAGCAAATACTTGGACTCAGCAGTTAAACACAGTGGGCTTGCAACTAATCAGAACTCAAGCAACCAGAACTCTCAAGCAACTGGCAAAAGCTTGCTGACTGTCATTTAATGCATACTGCATTCACCAAGCTGTTTTATAGTAACAGCAAGTCTGTGTTGCATTAAGTTGAGCTTGTCTTTATTTGTGTTTCATTACTGTATTTCAATATTAATAACAAGTCAATATGGAATTAATGGTACAGTATGGGCTAATGTATTAGTAAAGGTAAAGGTTTTCCCCTGACATTAAGTCCAGTCATGTCTGACTCTACGGGTTGGTGCTCATCTCCATTTCTAAGCCAAAGAGTCAACGTTGTCCATAGACACCTCCAAGGTCATGTGGCCGGAATGACTGCATGGAGCGCCATTACCTTCCCGCCAGAGCGATACCTATTGATCTCACATTTGCATGTTTTTGAACTGCTAGGTTGCCAGAAGCTGGGGCTGACAGAGGAAGCTCATGCCACTCCCCAAATTCGAACCTGCGACCTTTCAATCAAAAAGTTTTGCAGCTCAGCGGTTTAACCCACTGCACCACTGGGGGCTCCTAAAGTATTAATTAAGCCTATTTTTAATACTAATTTTCAAACCACTAGAAACTGTTTATCTGGCATCTACCAATCCTCATGTGAGTCTACATTTAACTGTTTAAGTATGAGTCTACTGTATCATTTTGTTGTTTATGCCTGAGTAAGTGTGTAATGCCTCTGTCCAAATGAGAGAGGGATTTACCACCTCTTTACACAAGACTTTTTTGCCCCGTTTTGCTGCTTTGCTTTGTGACAAAAATGGGGCCTGCCATGCACCATCACACGTCGCATGGCAGACCCCGTCAACTTTCCTCCCGAAGTCGGGGGGAAGCACTGAATAGCGTCTCCTCAACAACTACGGGGGGGGGGGGTGTATTTTAGGTTGCCACACATTGCCACCCTTTCTGCTATCTGATGGAGGGAGGGAAAGGGTGCCAAAGCACCCTCTCCTGTCCCCTCCATGTGATGAGGGGAGGAAGGAGGGTGCGCAGGGCACCAAAAGCCACCCCGTGCACCTTCGCTTTCACAGCAAAGCCCAAAAGGACCAGGTGAAGAGGTCTATAGTCTCACCTTTAGTCCATAGCCAGCCAGTCCTGCAATATCTTGTAGCTGTTCATCTTGATTTCCATGTTGCAAGGATGTGCTATTATTTGTGCCAAAACCTACACATGCCGCTTCAAAACTGCCACTATCTTTAGAAGAAATCTGTATGTAGATTGTGCTTGGCACCCTTAATTTGAAGTAATCAAAGAGAGATGTTTCACAAGCTTGAGTTTGTTATGTAATAGAAGGATCACAATACAATGGTGACTAATTATGAGCCATCTGTTTTTTATTAAGCTGAAGTAACATATACATTTTTGTGAGGTTTTGATAAATAGGACAGTACAACAACAATAAAAGGTCATCTGTCTCTCCAAAACATCCCAAATGCTTCTTGAGACTTGCTTTTATCACCAGTCCAAGGACACCATAGGAATGATCTGAGAAAAACTAGTTTGTAAATAAATGCAACAATTCACAATGAAGAGTTTGTAAGTATTTTTTTTAAAAAAAATAAAGAATGCCATTTGGGAAAACTAGAAGGTTGAATGAGTTCTTTGTTTCTTCTGTCCAACCAATTTCTCAACTTCATTTTACTTGCAAAATTAGCACAAATGTAATCATTTCTTAGAAATTACAGTCAGCCCTCCATATGCATGGATTCAACCACCCATGATTTGAAAAAAAAAAATCCTAAAATCAAATCTTGGTTTTGCCATTTTATATAAAATAGGTCATTTTATGACACCATTATATATAAGCATCTTTAAATTTGAGTATTTGCAAGAAGTCCTGGAATCAAATCCCGGAATATACTGAAGTTCTACTGTATCAGCTGTTAATATACTAAAATTAAAAGAGAGAAAGAAAGAAATAGTAGCAGTTGAAAATATATGGTAAATATTTGAAGGGTTATTCCATGATAAATATTTAATTCTAGACCACTGAAAGTTAACATCAAACTTGCTGGGTAAAAATTGCATTATCTAAAAACAGGCTGCCATTATTTTTTAAAAAAATGTAGGGGTAGACCTTTTGGTGGTATCCAGATTGTTTTCAGGCTACCTAACTCTGTAAGGGAATGTTTTGTATAAGCTGGCTTCATGTATAAATTGAGGACAAGTTTTGGGGCCCAAATTATGGATTTTGTTATGATCTGTTGATAAATTGGTGGTCATATCGTGGAGAATGGAAAGCACTAATGCTGCCTCAAGGGGACCAGCAACCACCAGTTGCCACCACCATTTTCCAATTCAGAAAAGCCTGAAGTAGTGCCACAAGAGAGGGAGATTAAAGGGACTGGTGTTTCTTTTAGGTTCTTCTGGGATAGACTGAGTTCTTGCTTTTTTGCCAGCCTACTCAGGGCGCATCCAGATAGGGCCCAAAATCCGCACGCTCTCGCACTTTTACTGGAGGCATCCAAATGACATCTCCAGTAAAATAAAAGCAAGGGAAACCCTGCTTTGTCGTGAATTATTTAGAAACTCCATTAGAACAGGGCCTGCCTGAAAGACCTGGGTCTAATGAAATATGAGCCTTATGTGGACCGATCCCCAGGTAGACCTGGGACTACCGACGGGTCAGTCCATATGGCCCAATTCGCTTCTTTGGACCTGTGGGCCCAGAAGAGTTAAGAGGGAACCCACTCCTTCCCCARATCCCCCATAAAACCTTTAAAATAAAATAAAAACAGGTGGATTCCTGGTGCACTGGGGGGGGGGGATTRYTCTGCCCCCCCCCCCCCACTTCCTGGCGCAACATTGGTACGCACCAGGAAGCCTCCGGACTGGCATAATAATGGCCTGTAAATTTTTATTATATTTTAAAGGTTTTTTTTGGGGGGGGGGRTGGGTTGTTCCCATTCCAGTGCAGTTGTTACCATGCTGCAATGGGGACAACCCACAGAAAAGCCTGCTTCTTTTGGGCGCCAGTGCAGACAGCAACGCAGGTGAAAATGGGTTACTTGAATCCATTTCCCCCCCCCCCCCCACAATAAATTGCTGTCTGGAAGCTCCCTCAGATGAGGTGGTTCCTTTTTGGATAATTGTTGAGGAACAGTGCTCACATAGATCTGTGGATATGTCAACCGGGTTTTTGCCTTTGATGGTTTGGCTAAAATTTCTAGACTTATATGTGTGTATAAAGGGCAATTGCACTCTCCCAATCATCCAGGGAATACAATGCAGAGATATGTGACTTCCCTGTCAACCCAGTTATATGGTTCATCTGAAGCTCAGAATTAACTGCCCACAGAAACAGAAGCTCAAAGTATTGCATTTGTTAAACCTCTTTTATTACAGCCAGGTCCTTGATTACCAAAGATCAGCAGCACCTTTGTTCCTTGAATCTTGCACCTTTCCTCCCCTAAGATCCATATCTTTGTTTGACACAGAATGGACATCTGAGCTAATCAAAAGTTAATCTGTTCCCCAGACTGTGCACTCCCAGGAGGGTGTCTCTGCAGCTGACTGGTCCTTCACTCTGACCAATCCCTGGCTGCCATTCTCCCTCCCAGCCAATCCTGGCATGGATCCTAGCCAGCCTCTTTTCTGACCAATCAGGGGAGGGGGCGGGAAGTCTGACTAGCTGTCAGAACTGTATGTCTTATATTTCTCTGTATGCTTATGCTTGTACATTTTGAAGCAAATTGGTATACTTGCATCCTTTGTGGCTTGTCTTCAGTCTGGTGAGTTGGTTTCTCTGTCCTGGCCTATCTGGTTTATCATATGCTCACCAGGCATGGAGTTTGTTATCTGTGGTCCTAGTTACATACCCACTACAATATCATATCTATTTTTTATGGAACATCACAAAATGAAATAAATTGGTTGATTAGAGCTGTGTCTTGTCTTATGCCCTCCTTTGTTTTGGAGGAATACTTCATCAGTACTAGAAGTGTCAGCAACAGTGTTGTAGGATTGTAGTTACTTTTCCTGCCCTGAAATGAACTACTGTTAGAAAATGAAGACCTACAGAAGACTTGATCATATTCAGACTTGGACCTACCTTGAGGTGAAATAAGTTTGATTCAAGTGGAAGGTTATGTGTGTGTACATACATGCTTTCAAGTTGCCTGTCAATTTATGGTGGACCTATAAGAGCCAGTTTGGTGATGTCTTTTGAGTTCTGGATAATGACTTTGGAGATTAAGATTTGAATCTACCCTCAGCCATGGAAACCCACTGGGTGTCCTTGGGAAAGACATATTCTCCTAGCCTCAAGAGGAAATGAAAAGTAAACCCACTCTGAACTAATATTCCCAAGAAAACCAACTTATAGCAAAACTATAACCCAGAAATATTTTGAAGGTGCACAACAACAACCGGAATGAATTTCTTATACAATTAATACTCAAAGGTGGTTCATCATTGCCTTCCCTTGAAGTATAAGCTGCTATACCTTGGCAGTTCTCCATCTCAATACCAACCAGGGCTAACCCTCCCCAACATCCACAATCAGACAGGATCTGGGACATATTTTTACTTTCAGGGGTTCCATGAGGAGCTTGTGTGCCTAATGCTTTTCTTCATGTGTCATATAAAATCCTGTCTAGAAATACACAAGTCTGTACTACAATTACCACCAAAATTGTATTCAGAGGAGTACAAAACCACTTCCATGTTCACTAGCATTATTATTATTATTATTATTATTATTATTATTATTATTATTATTATTCAAGGGCAAGAGGCCACTATAAACAAGAATATAATACAATAATATAAACCATAAGAATGTTTTTCATATATATGCTATAGTCATATAACATTCAACGTACATTGTATAATATTTTTGTTTATAGTGGCCTCTTGCTCATGTACTTTGGATAATCCTTTCTCTGTGTTATTATTATTATTCACCAGAACCAGGACTCTAGATAGTTTACAAGAATTAAAATATGTGCAAATGAAAGCATTATAAAGCTTACTCCAGAAGTATACCAAGACTGTGAACATGGGGAGTGTGTTTGTTGATCTCTGAGTTTGTTGATCTGCCTTTTGACTAACCAGAACTAAAGGACAGAATGAACTTTTAGGGAGCCATAGGTCTAGAGATATGGAATTCAGCTGGGTGCCCCAGCATTACCTTCTTAGCCTACCAAGAAAGACAAGTTGTACAAGAAAGCAGTACCTGCAGCACAGTGAGGCAACCCAGAATACCATTATTACTGGCACTACCTGTGCTGCAAGCAACTGAGATGTGTGGCAGAATGATCTGTCCATTTCCTAATATGGACCATCCAGCAAGGTGTCCCAATTTGTTTTTCTCTAATAATAAGATGTGAAATGGATCCAGATAATCTATTTTTTCCATAAACTACATTCCTGAGCCTTGCACCAAAATGGAGATATTAAAAACTGGCCAGTAATTATTACTGGAATTTGGGTAGGGCTTTTGCAACAGAGGTCTTACAACTTCCTGCTTTAGGTATGTGTGAAATCTTCCTTGCTCTAAAGAAGCACTTACCATTCCTTGTGCCCACTTGGCTGGTATTTCTTAACGAGACAGGAAATGTAAAGATCCAGTTCACATGTGATGGCTCTCACTGTACACATTGATGTGTATCCATTATCAGTGGACACATATGAGCCAAAAATATATTCACTACATCTGAATCAGGTCTGAATAGATGCAAATGGCCTTGTTAGTTCTGCTGGACCTCTCAGCGGCCTTCGATAC
>NW_026845477.1:119396515-119654718 GCF_025583915.1 Anolis sagrei ordinatus | reverse complement strand
TGGAATGGAATGAATATATGGACTCTGAACCCTGAGCATGAGATTGTTTTATGATTTTATTATATATTGATGGTTTTAGTTAATTGTTGAATTGATTGTATATGTATTGTTTGTGAATTGTCTTGGGCATCAAATTGTGCCCCCACTGTAAGCTGCCCTGAGTCCCCCCCGGGGTGAGAAGGGCGGGGTATAAGTAAATGAAATAAATAAATAAATAATAAATCTACAAACCCACCAAGAAAATCCAACAAATGCTACATTCAGCAAAGGACAAGAGGGATCGTCTCACCTCTGCAGGACTCTACCGTATACCATGCAGCTGTGGACAAGTCTACATAGGGACCACCAAACACGAATCAAGGAACATGAAAGGCACTGCAGACTACTTCAACCAGAGAAGTCAGCCATAGCAGAGCACCTGATGAACCAGCCTGGACACAGCATATTATTTGAGAACACAGAAATGCTGGACCACACCAACAGCCACCATGTCAGACTACACAGAGAAGCCATTGAAATCCACAAGCATGTGGAAAAGAGGAAATCATGAAAATGAACAAAATCTGACTACCAGTATTAAAAACTCTAAAATTGCAACAGCATAACAAGAGAGGAAGCACGCAGGGACATCTAATTACCTCTCAACAAAAGTTTGCTCCAGGCACAGTCAGCCCATTGTATGCTAATCAAGGTGGTCAGTTGAAACGTTCACACCTAGCTCCAGCAGACAAGAATCCTTTGTCTCACTTTATATATCTGTGGTCATTCCACAGATATATAAACCCTTTTCCCTAGTTCCAACAGACCTCACTACCTCTGAGGATGCTTGCCATAGATGCAGGCAAAATGTCAGGAGAGAATGCCTCTAGACCATGGCCCATGGTCTAGAGAATGCCTCTAGACCATGGGGACGAGGAGCAGGGCCTTCTCAGTGGTGGCCCCTCACCTGTGGAACTCACTCCCCGGGGAGATTAGAACAGCGACTTCCCTTTTGGCGTTCAGAAAAAAATTGAAGACCTGGATATGGGACCAAGCTTTTGGATATTCTGGCAGCTAAGGAAAGATCTGACGATAAACAAGGGCGAACGGAATGGAATGGATAAACGGACTCTGAACACTGAGCATGAGATTGTTTTGCTATTTTACTATGTATTAATGTTTTTAACTTGTTAATCGTTTAAATTGCTTTTATGTATTGTTTGTTTATTGATTTAGGCATTGACTTGTGCCTTCGTTTGTAAGCTGCCGTGAGTCCCCCCTCAGGGGTGAGAAGGGCGGGGTAGAAGTAATTGAAATAAATAAATAAATAAATACAGCCCGAAAAAACCTACAACAACTCAAACTTGTGCGCCAGTTGCGCCCGTACCTTGGGAAGTCGGATTTGGCCACGGTAGTCCACGCTCTNTCAAATGTTTGTGGATGGATAAATCTAAGGATACAACTAAGTAGCTGATAGAAAAATAGATTTGGAAAAAAACCTTTGCAATATGGCAATGAATTCAAGAACAGAAAGCCTTGATATTATGATGTGATTGGTTTTAAAACAAGATCCAAGAACTTGATACTGGAAGAGTTTCCAGCCACAACTTCTCAGTGTATTATAAATATCTCCAAGTGGAGATAAGCTGCACCAACAAACTCAGCCCCCACACAGAGTGTGAACATTGCGCAACATATGGCAATGAGTGGGTACTCTTCCACCATGAAACATATGCTGTGTAATGTGTGACCATAATAAACAATTGCAGTGAACAGTGTTGCAAGGGCTATTCCTTTTCTCCTTCTGTTAGCACAATATATATCCCTTGTCCTTTGGTGAATATTCCACCCTTCCTGGGTAGTATGACTTACTCATGACTATCTCATAATAGCGTTGTCAAGACTCAGGTCCGGCGGTAGAACAAAGCAGCTAAGCAGGAGCTAATTGAGGTTGTTTAATGTCTCTTTAACAAAACAAAAGACCTCTTAACTTCAGAGTCATAAATTAAGGAGCTTGCAGTCAGCAGTACGTAAACAAAATAGCTTCAGTCAGCACAAGGAAAAGGCAGTCTTAAACACAAACAGGCAGCTTGGCTTCAGCATACAAACATAGTCCAAAACAACAGCTATAACTCAGCAAACGACACTCCGTATGGAGAGCGGTCCAACGAAGATTCTGGGGCAAGGCAGAGGCGTAGTCAGACGGTCCAGGAGTCAGAACAAGGCATACATACAAGGCAGGATCCGGCAGGGATGATCTCACAGGCAGGAACACGAAGCTGTAAACAAAGCTCACGGCAAGAGTAAACACAAAGCACACAGCATGCGACACTTTGAACTCTGCGATTAGATGGCTCTCAAACTGCTCCTTAAATTCCATCTGAATCGCTGGAGTTACTTCCAGCTGGATCCAATTCTTCAGGTGAATCGATGCCACGCCACTGCAGCCATTCAGCATTTCGGGTCTCATCCTGCAAGTTAACATCATTAAAACCCTGGAATTCATCGCTAGATGTAGGGGCGTTAAAAACATCCATCACTTCTTGAACTTTAGCCCAGTCTAGCTCTTCGTCTTCGCTGTCAAAGTCTGTACAATCAGCTATGTCTTTCGGACGTTTGGCAACAGACCCCACATCGCTATTAGAGCTGCTGGCTACTCTTTTTACACCCCTGTAACTCTCTAGCTCCATCTCCTCTTGAGTAAAGCCCATAAAATCCTCTTCATCAGTAGTCTCCAAAAACAAATCCCTGATCCTTTTCAGCTGTTGCTGATCCTCATCATTCTCTAAGCCACGTTTTCTCCTACTACTGGTAGTAGGTGCATCAGGCAGACGCTGAGTCTCAACACTATCCCCCCCCTCCAAGGCCTCCCCCTCCTCAGGCGGAGCCACCGGGCGCGAGAGACGCTCAGACAGGAGAGGGCGAGACTCAGAGGTGGCGAGCTTGAGCATAGAGCGATGGAACACAGGATGCACTTTCAAAGAAGAAGGGAGACGCAAACGAAAAGCCACAGGCGAAATTTGCTTGACGATAGGATAGGGTCCCACATAACGAGGCGCAAACTTGCCCCCAGAAGGCTTGAGATGCTTGGAAGAGAGCCAAACCAAATCCCCCTCCTTGAGCTCAGCACCCTCCTGCCGATGCTTATCAGCCTGTGCTTTTTGAGCATCCTTAGCTTCAACCAGAATACGCCGGGCAACATCATGCAAAGCAAGAAATTCGTTAGAACGGTACACAGGGTCCGTGGAAACAATGTCATGCACCGGAGCCGACCCCCACCTAGGCTGCATACCATAAACCAACTCAAAAGGGGAATGGCGACTGACGGCATGGGTAGCATTGTTGTAGGCGAATTCAGCCACAGGAAGCCACTGCACCCAATCCCCAGCTTGCTGTAAACAAAAACAACGCAAATACTGTTCCAAAAGGCCATTCACACGTTCCGTCTGGCCATCAGTCTGCGGATGAAAAGCAGAAGAGATATTGAGCTTCGTGCCCATCTGGGCCTGGAACTGCTTCCAGAATCGCGACACGAACTGAGGGGCGCGATCTGAAATTATAGTGTCCGGAGCCCCATGTAACTTAAACACATGCTTCATAAAGAGCTGGGCCAACCCAGGTGCTGTGCGAACTTTCGCACACGGAACAAAATGAGCCATTTTAGAAAACAAGTCCACTACTACCCAAATACAGGCGTATCCCCGTGCCCTGGGGAGATCAGTAATGAAGTCCATAGAAATGACCTGCCAAGGTCTCTCAGGCACCGGCAAAGGGGATAACAGGCCACTAGGCCTTCCAGGAGCATGTTTACATTGCTGGCAGACGGCACAACTGTCACAGTACTGTAAAATGTCCTGCCTCATTTTTGGCCACCAAAAATTTCTAGTGATTAGTTGCACGGTCTTAAACCTCCCAAAATGACCTGCAGCCGGTTCATCATGGTGGGATCTAAGAATCTCAAGGCGTAAACTACCTGCAGGAACGTAGAGCTGCTCTCTGCGCAACAAAATCCCACCCTCATTGCGAAGATTAGGGAGTACAGACTTCTGGCCATTTGCTAACAAGGTGAGCTGTTCTTGAGTCCAAATGTCCTCAGCTTGCGCTGCTTTGACCTGGTCACAAAGATCACCCGCACCCTCCATTAAATTGAGAGCCGCTGTAGGTAACACAGTCTGCAGGACGGGTGCCACATCAGTCTTATATTCAGATTTCCGAGACAAAGCATCCGCCCTCAAGTTCATTTTCCCCTCAATGAACTCAACACGAAAATCAAAACGACTAAAAAAAATAGCCCAACGAATTTGGCGCTGGTTCAATTTGCGAGCGGTTAGCAAATGTTCTAGGTTACGGTGATCAGACCGCACCACCACCTGGTGCCTGGCACCTTCGAGCCAGTGCCTCCAAACCTCGAAGGCAACCTTAATCGCCAGTAACTCCTTCTCCCAAATTGTATAGTTCTGTTCACAGGGAGACAATTGGCGAGAGTAAAAGCCACAAGGCCGAAGGATACCCTTGGAGTCTAACTGGGACAGGACAGCTCCCAACACGTAGTTGGAGGCATCAGCTTCAACCACAAAAGGACGGTCCACATCTGGTTGACACAGGACTCTCCCATCAGCGAAACTGCATTTGATGGTCTCGAATGCTCTCTGAGCCTCCTTAGTCCATACGAATGGGTGGTCCTTTTTCAGGAGGCGAGTCAGCGGCACGGTGATTTCTGCATAATGGGGAATAAAGTCTCGATAATAATTAGCAAAACCTAGGAAACGTTGCACATCTTTCTTTGAGGCGAGTTCCTTCCAGGACTGGACAGCGTCCACCTTATGCGGGTCCATTTTCACCTCCCGCCCAGAGACTATGTGTCCCAGAAACTCCACCTCCGGGACATGAAAAACACACTTAGAAGCCTTGGCGAACAGACCGTGTTTCCGAAGCCTCTGCAGCACCGTCCTCACATGTTCTCGATGCTGCCGAAGGTCCTTTGAGTAGATCAAGATGTCATCGAGATAACAAACCATGAATTTATCTAATAAATCTCTAAACACATCGTTCATTAAGCGTTGAAACACAGCTGGCGAATTACATAATCCGAAAGGCATGATTAAATATTCGTAAGCCCCGAGATAAGTGTTGAAGGCGGTCTTCCACTCGTAGCCTTCCTTAATCCGGAGCAAATTATAGGCGCCCCTTAAATCCAACTTCGAAAAAACAGATGCGCCCTGAACACGAGACAATAACTCAGGAATCAAAGGCAACGGATAACGGTCCCGGATGGTAAACTTATTCAAAATACGATAATCACAAACTAAACGTAAATCACCCGTCTTCTTGGACACGAAGAACACTGGAGCCGCCGTGGGAGAACTGGACGGACGGATGAACCCTTTGGCCAGATTCTCCTCAATGTAGTCCTTCAAGGCCTGGCGTTCTGGAAGAGACAAAGCGTAAAGCCTGCCCGCAGGCAACTTGGCGTCCTCCATCAACTTTATCTGGCAGTCATAAGGCCTATGGGGTGGAAGATTGTCAGCCTGTACCTTGCTAAACACATCATAAAAGTCTTTATAGCATTCAGGAACACCTTCCACATCCGTTGGACTTACTGCCAACGTTCCACATACAGGTGGTGCTAAGGTAATGGTCTTGGCTTGCCAGTCTATTCTGGGATTAATCTTGGACAGCCAGTCCATGCCTAGGATGATGGTATACCTAGGCAAGTTAATCACATCCCAGGAAAACCGACCCTCTATACCTTGAGCCTCCCACCTCAGGGGCCCAGTCTCCATAGTAACAGACCGGTGGCCCACTAGAGCACCATCTGCTCCTTCCACCCACTCTGGCTGGCGCTTCCTTTGTAACACAATATGATGGTCCATAGCGAAGCTTGTGTCCATATAAGACCCGGTTGCCCCAGAGTCCACTAGGGCCCAAGTGGAGAACCTATTGCCTTGGTTAGAACAGAGTTCAATGGGTAAAAACACATGGTCTTTACACCGGGGCCACTGAACCGCTGGCCCTAATGTGCTTGCCCCAGTGCACATTAGGGCTGGCCTTTTCCCTGCTCCCTGGGAGCCTTGGCCGGACAACTGCGGGCGAAATGGCCCCCCGCTCCGCAATACAAACATAAATTGAGCTGACGCCGTCTCTGCTTCTCCTCCCTGGATAACCGGCGTTGACTCCCCAGCTGCATGGGCTCCTCGGAATCCAGACTGGAACAGACAGCAGCGGCGGTGACTTGAGGGGAGGGGGTAGACTGGAACTGCGGCTGGAAATAGCCCTCCTTCCTCAGCATGTTCTGTCTCCTCTCCAGTCGAAGAGCCGTTTTAGTCAAAGCCTCCCAGGTGTCAGGAGGTTCAAAGCGTGCCAATTCGATTTTTAAAGCTGGAGCAAGCCCTGCTGTGAAGCAAGTCATAAAAGCTTTCTCGCCCCAGTCCAAGTGCTGTTTCAGATGGTTGAAACGATTCAAATAGTCCAACACACATTCTTTCCCTTGCCGGATAGCATGTAACTCACGGCTGGCATTCTCTTCCTGGAGAGGGTCTCCAAACATCTCCTTAAGAGCGTCCAAAAAGCCAGCATAATTGCGCAGTAAGGGGCTATTGCTATTAACCAGATTTACTGCCCACTTACCCGCTCGGCCAGACAGCAAACTGATCACAAAAGCCACTTTGCTTTCATCTGTAGCATAAGCAGTTGCAGGCACTTGCTTAAAATAAACTTCGGTCTGCATCAAAAACAAAGGCAACTCATCTTTATCTCCTTTAAAGCGCTCAGGAACGATAGCGCGAGCCGTGCGCGGCCCGCCAGCTGGTCCTCCCCCACGGAGTTCATCAAACTGCGTTTGTAACAAAGCTATTTGGGCTGCCAGCTCCCCAAGAGATGCCATGACTCCTGCTGAGTTTGTTTCTGGCAGAGTTCAATCTGTCAAGACTCAGGTCCGGCGGTAGAACAAAGCAGCTAAGCAGGAGCTAATTGAGGTTGTTTAATGTCTCTTTAACAAAACAAAAGACCTCTTAACTTCAGAGTCATAAATTAAGGAGCTTGCAGTCAGCAGAACGTAAACAAAATAGCTTCAGTCAGCACAAGGAAAAGGCAGTCTTAAACACAGACAGTCAGTTTGGCTTCAGCATTCAAATGTAGTCCAAAACAACAGCTATAACTCAGCAAACGACACTCCGTATGGAGAGCGGTCCAACGAAGATCCAGGGGCAAGGCAGAGGCGTAGTCAGACGGTCCAGGAGTCAGAACAAGGCATACATACAAGGCAGGATCCGACAGGGATGATTCCACAGGCAGGAACACGAAGCTGTAAACAAAGCTCACGGCAAGAGTAAACACAAAGCACACAGCATGCGACACTTTGAACTCTGCGATTAGATGGCTCTCAAACTGCTCCTTAAATTCCATCTGAATCGCTGGAGTTACTTCCAGCTGGATCCAATTCTTCAGGTGAATCGATGCCACGCCACTGCAGCCATTCAGCATTTCGGGTCTCATCCTGCAAGTTAACATCATTAAAACCCTGGAATTCATCGCTAGATGTAGGGGCGTTAAAAACATCCATCACTTCTTGAACTTTAGCCCAGTCTAGCTCTTCGTCTTCGCTGTCAAAGTCTGTACAATCAGCTATGTCTTTCGGACGTTTGGCAACAGACCCCACATCGCTATTAGAGCTGCTGGCTACTCTTTTTACACCCCTGTAACTCTCTAGCTCCATCTCCTCTTGAGTAAAGCCCATAAAATCCTCTTCATCAGTAGTCTCCAAAAACAAATCCCTGATCCTTTTCAGCTGTTGCTGATCCTCATCATTCTCTAAGCCACGTTTTCTCCTACTACTGGTAGTAGGTGCATCAGGCAGACGCTGAGTCTCAACACTTCCATTACCATCATCCTATCCAGTACAGAAAATGAAATCCAAAACACATCCTGAAGCATAAGCGGGTCCATATACTCTTTGGAACAGACCCACAGCCCTGAATTTTCATTTTTTAAACAGAGTTTTAAATTATCTAGTTCTGCTCTTTCAGTGCTGGAGCACATCCCTTTGACCTTATGTAGGCTTTGAAGATGGGGTGCTGTATTATACAGGTATGTCAGGATCTCTGAGGTTAAAATCATATAGTAATTTCACTTTTAATCAACATCTGATGTTGAAGAACATTTGCCATTGTACAATGTCTGACTTCAAAGGCACCTAAACAGTGGTCTCCTGCTGATTCAGAATCCGCCTGCATTCAGAATCGGAAGCTGCAATTAGTCCAACATTCGGCAGCCAGATTACTAATGGGAGTGGGGTACAGGGAACGCACAACTCCTTTGTTGCGTCAGCTCCACTGGCTGCCAATTAGCTTCCGAGCACAATTCAAAATGCTGGTTTTAGCCTACAAAACTCTATACAGTTCCGGCCCGGTTTACCTGTCCGAACGTATTCTCCCCTATGAACCATCAAGACTATTAAGATCTTCTGGTGGGGCCCTGCTCTCAGTCCCGCCACTTTCACAATCGCATCTGGCGGGAACAAGAGACAGGGCCTTTTCTATGGTGGCCCCTCGGGTATGGAACCCCCGATTGAGATCAGATCTCCCCCCTCCCTCCTGTCCTTCAGGAGGCTGGTGAAATCCTGGCTATGGAAGGAAGCATTCCCAGAGTAACGGTTGAGACCGGCTACAGAACAAAGTTATCAACCACACATACGGACTGAGTTGGACATGATTTTATCTTGGCGATTTGGCTTATTTGTAATTTTAATCTATATATATATATTAACTTGTTATTGTATGATGTTTTTAGACTATATTATTAGCATTGAATCCTTGCTGTGAGCCAGTCTGAGTCCCTCAACAGAGGTTAGAGAAGATTAGGATATAAAAGTTTTAAATAAATAAATAAATAAATATAGACCCTTTAGAAATTTGGTGTTTAAATTAGATGCAGAAGGATGTTTTGAATGTCGTGTTCTGTGCTTTCATCTTTTAATTGTGCTCAGGTATGTTTAAAATTATTTTAATGACAAGCCTTTAAAAATAGAAATGTTTGGTTCATTGCTTTTCCACTTTGATAAAAATAAGATTTTAGCTAGATTGTTTAAAGTTTTTGGAAGCTGCTTGGAGTCTTTTGCCAGGAGAAAGTTGGGGTAAAGTTGCCAGAGTAAAAACTGGGAAGGGCTCCTGCACCCTTAATCAAAGCTTGGATTTCAATAAGGTAACAAGCAACACTCGTTGAAATCATCTCTTCGACACACAAAGGACTGAAGCCATCTCCAGTTTTCACCCTGGCAACTCTGCATATATATTTTTTTTAAAAAAACAACAACATGACTGCTCTTTCTAACCTCTGTATCAAAACTGGAAACATCCTTGTTAATCCTCTAGCTCAAAGGAGACCTTCTCAGCTTGCCTCTACAAGGGACAATACTACAAAATTGGAAGGATGAAATATTTACCTGGTGGGGGAAACCCCGATATATCACTATAAGTTGCTCCATGGGCTTATGATGCAGGAAACACAATAACTTTCAAAGTTGGATAAAACTCACCTTTGGGCACCTTTGGGCAAAAGAACTGAGAACCTGGCAGGAAGAACCAATCTTTTCTAGAGTTCAGTCTGTTTGAAAGAGCTGTTAGAGGAAAACTCTTATGCTTGAAAAGCTGTCCAATCTAAGTCTGGTTTAAATATGTTTTAAAAAAAAACAGGAAAGGAAAAACAGGGCTTTGAAGTTGCTTAACAGCAGGTGTGTCTGGCCAGCAGACAAAACAAATACATGTACATAGGTCGCCTGATCATTACCTTCTATCCTGCAATGAGATGCATTATGTTTGCTTACAATAATTATTTTTGTATATACTTCTATACATACAAATTAGCCTTTGCAATTTTTCACAATGCATATAATGTGTGCACGTGTGCCTTTTCTAACGTTTTGTGACAAGCTCTGCTGTTTCAAACAGGCTGCAGAAACCCTGATCCGCTGCCGACATCATGGCACTTGCTCCTCTCCAAAGCCGACAAGGGAATTAATTTCCTCCAGTTATCATTTTTTCATGAGCCTCATTTCTTATACTTGGCTAAAGCGTCTCTCTTGGAAGAGTTATCAAATCTTAATTGGGGGATTATATGTGAAGGAAAATCCATCTTTTTCCCCAGACAGCCCACTCAAGCTTTTCTGTTTAAAGATGATTGGTACCTTTTTTAATAAAAGGAAGGAGGAAATGAGGGAAAGAAAAACAACCAGCTCTAATCTTCAAATATTGATTCTTCTTCTGACTCCCATAGGGCAGGGATTGGCAACTATAGGTGTGGTTGGATTGAAACTCCTATCATGCCTCACAAAATCCAGAATGATCCAAAACTCTGGGTGGCTGAGAGAGTGGCACCTTTGCATCCTGATGGTTCAAGGCACACAAACTTTGTTTCATGCATAAAATACTTTTAAAAATTGTGTACAATGTTACCTTCAACCTATGTTTTTGAGATGCATCAAATATAAATAAACTCTGGACTCATTTCCTAGATTTCGAACATTATGCAAAATCCAAAAAACCACCCCAAATAGCTCTGGTTCCATCCATTTCAGATAAGGGATGCTCACCCTTTCATTCTACAAAGGGATGACTAAAATATTCCTAGTAGCAGGAATAATTTAAATCATTGCTATCTGATGTGAGTGACCAATTTCTTTTTCTTTCCAGTTTGTCAGGGACTGGTATCATGTGTGTGCGTTGGCATTGGTTACAACTGTTCCTTTCATGGTCCTAGGATCAGCAGTTAGTGGATCATGGCTCTGCAATAAAGTGAAAACTGAGTTTTTCAGGCTGTGTGACCATGTTCTGGAAGCATTCTCTCCTGACATTTTGCCCACATCTATGGTAGGCATTCTCAGAGGTTGTGAGGTGTGTTGGAAACTGGGCAAGTGGGGTTTATATATCTATGGAATGTCCAGTGAGAAAGAACTCTTGTTTGTTTGAGGCAAGTGTGAATGTTGCAATTGGCCACCTTGATTAGCATTGAAACGCTTTGCAGCTTCAAAGCCTGGCTGTTGCTGCCTGGGGTCATACTTTGTTTGGGAGGCATTAAGTAGTACTTGACTGATGGCAGTCTGGACTTTCCCTGTTTGTGAGTAGTGTCCGGTATTTGCTGTTTTGGTTCTGTTGTTTTTAATACTGGTAACAAGATTTTGTTCAGTTTCATGGTTTCCTCCTTTCTGTTGAAATTGGCCACATGCTTGTGGATTTCAATGGCTTCTCTGTGTAGTCTGGCATGGTAGTTATTAAAGTGGTCCAGCATTTCTGTGTTCTCAAATAATATTCTGTGTCCATGTTAGTTCATCAGGTGCTCTGCTATGGCTGACTTCTCTGGTTGAATTAGTCTGCAGTTCCTTTCATGTTCTTTGATTCGTGTTTGGGTGTTGCCTTTAGTGGTCCCTATGTAGACTTGTCCACAGCTGCACGATATACAGTACAGTAAAGCCCTGCAGTGATGAAAGGAACTGGAGAAGGATCTTTAATGGTTGTGTTCAAGAGAAGACTTCAACAAGTGATGCTTGTTACCATGTAACAAATTCCCCATTCTACACAATCATTAAAGGTCTGGGAGCCCTCTCCAGTTTTCATTCTGTTGATGCTAAACTTTGTATTGGAAGTTAAAATAAGAAACTAGTCCCAAAGTAAAGTGGAAGTATTAGGAAGGACTGCGATGAGATGTTGTGTTGATTTTAGTTTTTATTAACCTCTAGACACAGTCATTGTCTCTTCCATATGATTTGAACTAAAGAATTAACAAAAGAAGATAAGAGTGGGAAGAATTCTGCATTGTGGGGGAGGGGATCTTACTCTTTATTACTATTGACAATGGCAATAGTATATTACAGCAGAGTGATTTCAAAAAGGTCTCTGACCCATCTATCTTTCAATACAAATATCAATTGGGGCAGAATAGAGATGACAGGGAGGGCCAAGGGAAAATTCTATCAAAACTGGCGGTGTCTGCACTATGAAAGTGGTGGGAACATCTAGGGATATCTATGTCCTCTGGCACAACTCTGTGATCCATGTCTGTCAGAGATTGGCCACAGAATTCTGCCAGAGGACCTACAAATGCCTAGAGAAGTCTTCTATGTGCGAATTTCTAGGTCATCCAACATAACTCGGTGATCAGCTTCCAGCAGAAGTTAGCAATAGAATCACATTGGCTGAACTAAAAATTCTGAGGCAGAACATATTACTCAAATCTGTGAATAATCAAATCTGAATTAAGAATAGTTGAGCTTTTGTAGAGATGAACATACACAAAATCGCTTGGTGGTCATCACACTAGAGAATGAATCTACTTTAAATCCAGTTGCTGCCTCCTGCAGAATTCTGGGGTTTGTAGTTTTATAGAGAAGCCTTTAACAGCCTCATTAAATTACAAACCTCATCTCTAGTGTGATGAAGTAGATAGTCCAATATCCAGACCACTAGACCATGCTATTGTCAAACTACTGCTAAAAATGCCGAAACAGGCTAGGATGGAGCCATGTCGCCTACACTTCACATGACGTATGATCAAACAACATCAGAAGGTAGTCAAGATAGCTGAAGTTGTTCATGAGAAAGAAAAAAGAAGCTGCAGAGGCTGTAGCAGTTTGCTTTAGCGTAAGCCTACTGGGAAGGGCAAGATTCCTCTTTTTCCACTTTTTGCTAATGAGTTCGTTGTGTCCAAATTACTTCTGTGCTCAGTTTGCAGCAAAGGAAGTAACTTGAAAACAAAAGAGAGAAGTGAGATAACTGAAAATTAATATTCCCTGCCAAATCAATAGCGTTGTAGGGTATGTGAAGTGTCTTGGGGTCTTATCACACTGGGATATGCTCAGTTTCTAAGACTCTTTGAATGTTATTCCAAATGGGTCCTATTATAAAAATTTGTCCCATTCCATCAGAAATCTGTTAGAATCTGTCTGCAAAATATTACAAAAATTTAATGATTGCACACAGGATTCTAATGGTGCTTTTAAAAAATTTAAACTGTCTCTAAGGGGGAGATCATTTGGAGTTTTGGGGTACGGTGTCATCTGTATGCAGATGATGTCCAACTCTGTCACTCCTTCCCACCTGCTACTAAGGAGGCTGTTCAGGTCCTGAATCGATGCTTGGCCGCTGTGACGATCTGGATGAGAGCTAACAAATTGAAATTGAATCCAGACAAGACAGAGGTACTCCTGGTCAGTTGAAAGGCCGAACAGGGCATAGGGTTACAGCCTGTGTTGGATGGGGTTACACTCCCCCTGAAGACGCAGGTTCGCAGCTTGGGAGTGATCCTGGATTCATCGCTGAGCCTGGAACCCCAGGTTTCGGCGGCAGGAGAGCATTTGCACAATTAAAACTTGTGTGCCAGCTGTGCCCGTACCTTGGGAAGTCTGACTTGGCCACGGTACTCCACGCTCTGGTTACATCCTGTATAGACTACTGCAACACGCTCTATGCGGGGTTGCCTTTGAAGACTGTCCAGAAGCTTCAATTGGCCCAATGGTCAGCAGCCAGGTTACTAACAGGAACGGCTCTCAGGGAGCGCACAACCCCCCTGCTGCACCAGCTCCACTGGCTGCTGGTTTACTACTGGGCACAATTCAAAGTGCTGGCTTTGGCCTATAAAACCCTAAATGGTTCTGCCCAACTTACCGTATATTCCGGCATATAAGACGACTGGGCGTATAAGACGACCCCCAACTTTTCCAGTTAAAATATAGAGTTTAGCATATACTTGCCGTATAAGACCACCCCCCTTCCAATGCACACTAAATTAAAAAAAATTAAAAATCAGATTTGAATTCAATATGGTAATTTTAATTCAAATGCTTATGAGAAGCAGGTTCCTATGAGAGGGACATTGTACCTTACATTGTACATTACAGTTGCTCTTTCTCCTTGAATTTCATTTACACTCTGGGTCCTTTACATCATGCTGGCAATAAGTTAAAATAAACAGTTGCAATAAATAATACTCATTTAAAGCAATTAAAAAACTAGCCGAGGTAAAGTGCCATTATCAGTTCCCTTTTGCCTTCTCTCAGGCTTCTCCTATTGACGCAGCCTAAAATGGCATTGGCCTTTTCAGCTGCAGCATCACACTATTGGATTGTGGTTGACGAAGATCTCTTTCACAGAATCCTAAAGTTGGGAGGGACCTCTAAAGGCCATTTAGTCCAACCCCCTTCATTTTGCCATCATGTAGGGAAAGCAAAATCAAAGCACCCCTGACAGATGGCCATCCAGCCTTAATATTAACATGAATAATAATAAAATAATAATAATAATAATAATAATAATAATAAAGTTGGAAGGGAGCTCTAAAGACCATCTAGTCCAACCCCTTTCATTCTGCCTTCATGGAGGGAAAGTACAATCAAAGCACCCCTGACAGATGGCCATCCAGCCTTAATATTAACATGAATAATAATGATAATGATAATGATAATAATAATAATAGAGTTGGAAGGGAGCTCTAAAGGCCATCTAGTCCAACACCCTTCATTCTGCCTTAATACAATACAAAGCGCCCCTGACAGATGGCCACCCAGCCTCAACAACAACAACAACATTAATACTAATAAAGAGTTGGAAGAGACCCCAAGGGCCATCTAGTCCAACTGCCTTAATGCAGCAGAAGCACAATCAAAACACCCCTGACAGACAGCCAACCTTTCACAATAATAATAATAATAATAATAACAATAAGATTCATATTAATAAGGGTTGGAAGAGACCCCAAGGGCCATCTAGTCCAACCCCCTTCTGCCTTAATGCAGCAGGAGCACAATCAAAGCAACCCTGGCAGACAGCCAACCTTTCTCAATAATAATAATAATAATAATAATAACAATAAGATTCATACTAATAAGTCTGAGGAGACCCCAAGGGCCATCTAGTCCAACCCCCTTCTGCCTTAATGCAGCAGGAGCACAATCAAAGCAACCCTGACAGACAGCCAACCTTTCTCAATAATAATAATAATAATAATAATAATAATAATAACAACAATAAGATTCATACTAATAAGTCTGAGGAGACCCCAAGGGCCATCTAGTCCAACCCCCTTCTGCCTTAATGCAGCAGAAGCACAATCAAAACACCCCTGACAGACAGCCAACCTTTCTCAATAATAATAATAATAATAACAATAAGATTCATACTAATAAGTCTGAGGAGACCCCAAGGGCCATCTAGTCCAACCCCCTTCTGCCTTAATGCAGCAGAAGCACAATCAAAACACCCCTGACAGATAGCCAACCTTTCTCAATAATAATAATAATAATCATACTAATAAGAGTTGGAAGAGATCCCAAGGGCCATCTAGTCCAGCCCCCTTCTGCCTTCATGCAGCAAATGCATAAAGCACCCAACAGACAGCCACCCAGCTTCAAAAATAACATTAATAAAGGGGTTGGAAGAGATCCCAAGGGCCATCTGCTCCAACCCCCTTCTCTCTTTCCCTGCTCCCCCCTCCCCCCGCCTCCTTCCTCGGCAGCAGCAGCGACGACAGAGGAGAAGGGAGCCCCGGCGGCTTTGCTATCCTCCTCTCTCGGCCCCTGCGCAACCACGGTGCGAGGAGGCAGAAAAGCTGCACATGGGGCAAGAGAGGGAAAGGCACGCACCTCTCCCCCTTCTCTCTCACCCCGCGCATGCCTTCCTTGGCAGCGATGGTAAAGGTGCTCATGGGGTGAGAGAGGAGGGAAAGGGGCGCACCTTTCCCTCCCTCACACACCTTTCCTGCCTGCAGCACTGAGGAAGGCATCTGCGGGGCGAGGGAAGAGGAGGGAAAGGTGCACACCTGCGGAGGCCTGCACAGGCTAAAGTCTGCTTGCTGCTTACCCCAGTGCAGGTCTCCGCAGGTGTGCACCTTTCCCTCCACTTCCCTCACCCCGCAGATGCCTTCCTCGGCGCTGGAGGCAGCAGCAGGAGCAGCGCGGCGCAGGCCAGACGCTCCCTTGGCCCCAATTTGGCCCAGGAAGGAGGGACGCAGAGTGAGAAAGGCTGCCCTCCAGCCTCCTTCCTCACGCTGCCTCTTTCCTCACTGAGCCCAGCTGGGGCCCGACGGAGCGTCAGGCCTGCGCCATGCTGCTCCTGGAGGCTGAAGACAGAGGCTGGAAGCCTCGCTGGCAGCACCAGGGGCAGGCGGGCGCGCTCACCAGCGCTGGCCTGCGGAAGTCAGGCAAGCAGGCCGCTGCGAGCGGAGGTTCTCATCCACTGATTCGGCTGCTTCGGCTCCAGTGTCGCTACCATTTGTCATCTGCTATATCCGGGAGATTAGACGACCCCCAACTTTTCAAAGGATTTTAAAGGCTTAGAAAGTCGTCTAATAGCCCAGTTTTTACGGTACCTGTCCGAACGCATCTCCCCTTATGAACCATCAAGGACTTTAAGTTCATCTGGGGAAGCCCTGCTCTCGGTCCCGCCTTCATCACAAGTACATCTGGCGGGGATGAGAGACAAGGCCTTCTCAGTGTTGGCCCCTCTGCTATGGAACACCCTCCCAAGGAAGATCAGATCGGCTTCTTCGCTCCTAGCATTTTGGAAAAAGCTCAAGACATGGCTATTCGAGCAAGCATTTGCAAATATTGAGTAACGGACATAGGAATTGGAACAACTATACGATGGCACTGGACAATGTTTTTAAATGAGAATTTATTGATTTATGTTTTATTGTTATTGTTATGATTTTATGGATGTTAATGCTTTTTTAATATATTGTACTTGTGTTTCTATGGTATTGAATTTTGCCTTGTAAACTGCCTCGAGTTGCCGGAAGGCTGAGAGGAGCGGTATACAAATACAGTAAATCTATACATATAATAAAAGTCAACACTTGTATGCGGCGGATGTGTGGCGGGAGGAGTATGTGCCAGCGTTCTGATTGGATGCCGCTGTGGTGCTATTTGCATATGGTCTCTGATTGGCCAGCTTCAATAGGAGCCCCTGGTGGAGAAAAGAGTTCATGACAGAAACGGGGACATAAGAAGGAAATTTGCATATGGTCTCTGATTGGCCAGCCTCAATTCCAAGATTCCGAGATGACAAAGAGAGGAAAGGAAAAGGCCAGGGGCTGGGTCAGAAAATTACCAATACAGACCAAACTTTGCACACAGAGCCCCCATGACCCACTCTACATCCTACTGCAGTTTGGAGGAGGATGAACCATGGATGATGGGACTTGCAGTACCATCACTCACATTCTGAGACTGCTGTTAACCTCATCCAATGACTGATCAGGACCAAACTTGGCACATAGACCTCTCATGACCCACTTTACGTCCTGGTGTGGTTTGGCTGGGGATGGACCATGGATTATGGGACTTGCAGTACCTTTGCTCAATTCTTGAGACCACTCATCCATTTACCGATAAAGACCAAACTTGGCACACTGAGTCTCCATGATGCACTGTACATCCTGGTGCGGTTTGGAGGAGGATGCACCATGGAAACTTGGCACACTGGGTCTCCATGATGCACTCTACATCCTGGTGCGGTTTGGAGGATGATGCACCATGGACGATGGGACTTGCAGTTCCTTCACTCACTTAGTGAAACTACTGAGACCCTCATCCAATGACTGATGAAGACCAAACTTGGCACACAGCCAACTCCTCACTTTATATCCTGGTGCGGTTGGAAGAATTTGACAATGGATGATGGGACTTGCAGTCACTTCACTCACTTCCTGAGACCACTGAGACCCTCACCAATGACTGATCAAGACCAAACTTGGCACACAGAGTCCCCATGACCCACTCTACATCCTGGTGCACTTTCGAGGAGGACAGACCATGGATGATGGGACTTCAAGTACCTCCACTCCTTCCCAAGACTGCTGCAACCCTCATCTAATGTCCAATCAAAACCAAACTTGGCACACAGAGCCCCCATGACCCACTCTACATCCTACTGCAGTTTGGAGTAGGGCATACCATGGATGATGGGACTTGAAGTACCCCTACTCGCTTTCCGAGACTGCTGGGACCCTCAACAATGACTGAACAACACAAAACTTGGCACATAGACCTCTCATGACCCACTTTGCGCCCTGGTGTGGGTTGACTGTGGATCGAGCATGGATTATGGGACTTGCAGTACCTTCGCTCAATTCCTGAGACCACTGCAACCATCATCCAATTTCCGATAAGGAACAAACTTGGCACACCGGGTCTCCATGATGCACTCTACATCCTGGTGCGGTTTGGAGGATGATGCACCATGGACAATGGGATTTGCAGTTCCATCACTCACTTAGTGAAACCACTGAGACCCTCATCCAGTGATTGATGAAGACCAAACTTGGCACACAGAGCCCCCATGGCCAACTCAATATTCTGGTAAGGTTTGGGGGAGAACAGACAATGGATGATGGGACTTCAAGTACCTCCACTCACTTCCCAAGACTGCTGCAACCCTCATCTAATGACCAATCAAGACCAAACTTGGCACACAGAGCCCCCATGAACCCACTCTACATCCTGCTGCAGTTTTGGAGAAGGGTGGACCATGGATGATGGAACTTCCAGTACCTTCACTCACATTCTGAAACCTCTGCAAACCTCATCCAATGACGGATCAAGACCAAACTTGGCACATAGACATCTCATGACCCACTTTACGTCCTGGTGTTGTTTGGAAAGATTTGGAGATGGATGATGGGACTTGAAGTACCTTTGCTCACTTCCTGAGACCACTGAGACCCTCGCCAATGACTAATCAAGACTAAACTTGGCACATGGAGCTCCAATGACCCACTCTACATACTGGTGCAGTTTGGAGGAGGACAGACCATGGATGATGGGACTTCAAGTACCTCCACTCCCTTCCGAAGATTGCTACAACCCTCTTCTAATGACCAATCAAGACCGCACTTGGCATACAGAACCGCCATTAACCACTTTCTCTAATAACCCGGGCAGCGTCGGGTCCCCAAGCTAGTAAAAAATAAAAATAAAGAAATAAGGTGTTGTTTTTACATGTGATCATAAAATCAGTATGCATTCCATCAGCAAAAATCTCACAAGAACAGTAGTTCAAGATCCAGGCCACATCACTGTGGAATATTTGGGAGGAGGGGTTTAAAATGATGTAGAGAGGCATTTGAACATAAGGATCATATGTTGAAAACTTAAGGATCTGGTGTGATGGGTTCAGTATAAATCCCATCAGAATACAGTATGCATCCAGATCATAAAAATTTGGAACGTATACTCATATAAACAGAGTATAACCCAATGTGATGAGGTCCATGATCAGTTGAACCATCCTAAAGTACTTTGCTTTACAGGCAATACCCAAGTTACAAACATCTGACTTACAAATGACTCACAGTTAGGAACAGGGATGAGACAACAAGAAGTGAGAGAAATCGACCCTTCAGAAGGGAAATTCACTCCTGGAAGAGTTATCATGGGGAAAGAGGGCCTCCACTGAAGCTTTATCTCAAATCATTTTCATAACAACACACATTTTTCAAAATCCAATTGTCACAGTGACAGAAAGTGCAGTGAAATCTTCTGAACAGGGACACAGACAACAAAACAAACACCACAGGGGTATTAACTTTTCCCTATGCTACCCACAGGGAACCACACACACACACACATATGCATGTGTTTGTGTGTGTGTAACTATATATACACATATAGCTACACTTTTAAAAAGTACCTGTCCCAACTTACATACAAATTCAACTTAAGAACAAATCTACATAACCTATCTTGTTCATATATAGTATAACAAGAGTACACAGTTGAACTAAGGAGCCAGCCTTTGAACCAAGTTGTTGAGGCTTAAAAATAACATGTTTTGTCTTAAATTAAGTCTTGCTCCAGTTAGCTCTGCCTGCAGGGCAAACCCAACCAAGCATATGGTTTCTGTGCAGTAGCAAAGAATGACCACAAGAGGACAATGTTTTATTAAAAATAAGATCTGGAAAAGGCACAGCTTTCCAAACCTTTCTTGTCTTAACAGAGGGCTGTTACTCAAGTTTCTTTTGCTTTGTATACTATGTTTTCTTTTATGCATGCAATTGAAATGTTGGGGGAAAAAATACTCGACAGTCGAATTTGCTTTTGCGGTCACAAAACGCTCTTCCTACAGACATTAGATCAGCCCTCTCCTTACTGGCATTCCGGAAAAGTGTGAAGACCTGGCTTTTCGAACAGGCTTTCAACTAAGCAGTACAATTGAGTGATTATTGGAATGGAATAATGGACAACGAGATCGGATGCTGATTCTATTGATGAGACGTGATGGATTGTTATATTGCTGTACTGTTGTATTGATTCTGATGTTAATTAATTGATATTACTGTTTTAATTGATTACTGATTTTGTATCGTCTTGTTGAAACTGGTTGTTAACCGCTCTGAGTCGCCTGAGGGCTGAGAAGAGCGGTATATAAATGAAGCAAATAAATAAATAAATAAATAAATTGTTTTTCTGACCTTCATCAGCTGTTTACTAGAAATGTACTGCCCCCAAACAGGGAGATTTCACATTGGAGTAGCAATTTGAAAAAGGGATTTGATTCCTATACTTTCAGTGAAATTTCTAAATTCCTGCTTCTGCCACAGGTATGAAAGATCCTTTTCATGCGACCATATAACCATCACAGTTTATGCCACATGATAGTCCTGCGTAGCTGAAGAGGCAAGCTATTATTAAATCTGAATTATGTCTTCAAAAGTACAGTGCAAATATGTAAGAGATCTCAGACTGTTTAAGATCTTTGTCAATGTTTTCATAGTCGGCTCAGGGACCACCTCAAAGTAAACGGAGACCACAATTCTGCAGCAATTGAGGATGTTTTAGATACACACTCTCTCCAAATAAAAGGTGGCGCGGGGGGGGGGGGGGAACCCATGCTGATTCTCTAAAGGGATTTCAAGATAAAAGGGGATTGTTGGGAGCCAAATCAATCCTCTGAGATAGGCAAAGTTGAGAGGCAGTAACTCCAAAGTTTACCTAGTAGGTTTCTAATTATTATTGTTGTTATTTCAAAGGCTGGATGGGCATCTGTTGGGGGGTGTTTAGATGGTGTTTTTCCTGTTTAGCAGAAGGGTTTTGGACTGGGGTCTTCCAGTGAAATACTACTGTTAATTTTGTGTTGGTTAAAATTCCCTAAAAATCACTGGATGTGCAAATCTTTCTGAAACTTGAGGGGAATTATGCCCTGGTTATTTTATGTCATTGAAAATAAAATTTAAGAAGATAGCTCTTGTAGTTTTTTAAATGTTGTTCATAAAAAAACTTTTTTAAATTCCCAAAAATCAGTGGATGTGTAAAACGGTTTTGTTGGGGGCGGGTAAATGTGTTTTACTATTATGGCAAGTTTCATCCCAATAGGGATGAAAGTAAAAATGAGGGAGAAAGGCGCCCTGGATGCTCCCCCCTCCCTACACAATTACATAATGAAAAAGCAATGAAAATTGTTATCATGATGATATTAACTCCTTACTATATTTTAGAAACACTTTAGAAATGATTCACTGCCCACTCAAATTAGTAATGAGTATTGAAATATTTTTTTATTGCTCGCCCAGGCCTAATGGCTGCAAGTTAATTTTCTGAAAACCACAGGTTGGTTAAAGGCATTAAGGCAGAAAGTGAGAAGAGAAGCAAGCATCTTGTAAATACATAACATTCAGGATTTTGTCTCCCTGGTATATGGCCCCTCCACACAATTGTATAAAATCCACATTGAATTGGATTATATGGCAGTGTGGACTCAGATAATCCAGTTCAAAGCAAATTTTGTGGAATATCTGCCTTGATATTGTGGGTTATATGACTGCGTGAAAGGGCCCTATGTCACTGGGGACCTTTCAGCAAGAAGGACATTTCTCCTGAAAACACTAGATCCAGTCTGATTGCATCTGAAACTAATTAGGACTAACCTAGGCCCCTTCTACACTGCATATAAAGTCCAGATTATCTGCTTTGAACTGGGTTATATAGCAGTGTAGATTATCTGCTTTGATAATCTGGAATATATGGTAGTGTAGAAGAGGCCCTAGTTACTAAATGGATGAGAGACTACTGAGGAATACCATGAGTTGTAGACTAGTAGGGTGATTGCAAATAATCTCTGAGTACAGTGTTCCCTCACTTATTGTGGGTGTTGCATTCCAGGACCTACCGCAATAAGTGAAAATCCACGAATGGGATGCTCCGCCCACGTGAGTGGGTGGAGTCCCTACTTCGTGATGGTCTCCTCCTCCTTGCCACCTCAACTGCTTCCCACCTTGGAGGCCCCTTCCTTGGAGGCCCCTCTTCGGTGGCAGCCTCCTCCTCCTCACTGCCTCCGCTGCTCCTTACTCGCCAGGCTGGGCACCCAAGGGGCCTCCGATGCAGTGTAGGGGTGCTCCACCCACTCAGCAGTGGCCTCCTCCTTGCCGCCTCCACTGCTCCCTGCCTCGGAGGCCCCTTAGGTGCCCAGCCTGGCGAGGAAGGAACAGGGAGCAGCTATACAGCTATATAATTGTTTCCTATATACAGTGTTCCCTCGCTGCTCCCCATAAAACAGCAAGTCCACAATAAGCGAACCGCGAAGTAGTGAGGGAACACTGTATTCACTGCCTAAGAAAACCTCATGGGATCACCATTAGTCAACAGGCAATTGTAAGACACAGTATGAGCCCCTTATCTTCAAACACAATGTCCACAGTTACTATTATCCATACTGCCAAAATATTATTTCCTAGAAATGTGAAATATTATGTTTAGTAGCATAGCTAAGGGAAACTGTGGACCACTGTAGGTCCTCCAATATGCTCCTATGGTCCAAAAATATAGAATTTCCTATTATTTGCTGTTTCAGGTATCACTGGGATCTTGGATCGTATTAACAATGGATACAGAGTTCATTCTGCATATACATACAACACGTGCCTGGCTTGTGGTCTAGAAATTCTCTATAGGCCATTGTCATGGCTATTAAACTGTTTCAAAAAGGGCATTTATCAAATGTTTGTACCATGAGTAAAGATATAAGATGGGGGGATGGGGACAAACGGGATCCTGATCCATTCATATAAATGTAGAAAACAGTGTTTCTGCAGGTAGAGGTCGGACATCACCTGTAGTTAAAGTTGACAGTTCCTAACCTCTCTGTTGTCTCTTTTCATATAGCCACATGGTCATAAATGGATATGGCAGCATATTCTGTATGCTTACTGTTCATTTTATGAAAGCAGACTTCCTTTTCTGATCAGAGTCTGTTTCACTAGACTGTTAATTCTGCACATGTGAGGCTGGATTATTGTTATCCTGTAAAATTAAAAACAATGACCCTCCTTCTGTGCTGACAAAAACTGTCCTCTTTTACTACACTCTCTTGTATCTGTGCGAAGCTCTTTCCATGCCATGTGGAAACCTGCTGCACTGCTGTTGCTTTTTTAGAAGGGCCCAACACAACTCCCCTTCCTCTCTCCCGGAGGGTGAAAGCCAACACCACATCCCAGCTGTGCAAGCTGTCCTTCCTTTCCTCCTTCCCCATAAGGGCCAACTCCCAGAACTTGTTGGCTCAGCAAGGGCAGGCATTCCCAGTACCGTGTTTGCAGTGGGCAGCGTCAGCTGTTCACAGCCAAAGGGAACATGGCTAAGTTGGGCAGGGGGGCACCTTGGTCCCCCCTTCGATCTCCCACCGGGCTTTGTGCATTTGCCTGTGGTGGGCTGCCTCATGCCTGCTTCACTCACCCTCTTCCTCTGTGTACCAAGGAATTGAAAAAACGCTGACGGCCACACGCCACTGCTGCCTTTCAAGTCCACGCCGTCACTTTTGCATGGGATGCCTCTTTCCTCTGCCTTTGATAACAGACGAAAGCGAGACGGAGCGACCCCATTATGTCATGTTGTAGTAGCTTCAGCAAGCAAACTGGGACACTCCCCAGTGGGATCAGCATTCTCCCACGTGGCTCCTTGTGACCACTGTCAGCATCTTCCAGGGTGGGTTTCCATGTGGCCTCCGGTTCATGCACAGGTCATTTTGTGGCTTCTGAGCAGCTTCGACGTAGTAGGAGATCTGCAGGTGACTTTCCCACTTCTGCTGGCATTTGGCATCATCCCTTCCTGTGGCTTTTGTGTCCCCTTGTGCCACTGTTTTAATCATGTGATGCCCTTTGACCTTTCCTGACACCGCATCTTCATGTGACTGGCAGCTACCTATTCACATTCTGGAGTTTACCCTGATGTTGGGATCAGGTAAGGGATAGGTGGAAATTCTTTCCTTGGTATTTTATGGTGGCTGTGTGGTTTAGCAAATCCTTTCTTAAGATATCGAGTGAAGTACAGGTATCTAACTTTTCCTAAAATATCAAGCCAACCTTTGATTCAGTGCTGGTTTGTTTTAATCATTTTACTGCTTAATCCAAGGCAGATAACTAGTCCTTTTAACTCTGGTTAGACTGCAACTCCCATGAACCCAGACTTCAAAGGCAATGTTGACAAACTAGGTAAATTGTAGTCTTAAGAACTAGGGTTGTGCAATTCGGCAGGAAGGCTATCGGGTTTTGGCATCCAAATTTCGTTGGGTGTCCTTTAAGGGAGCCTGGGTTTTAGCAATGTGGTTAAAGAAGCATCCTTCCTGGGAGCCTTTTCTTCTTCCTTTCAAGGAAGTCTGGGTTTCAGCAACAGGGTTAAGGAAGCAGTGCGTAAGACACGTCATGGAGTTCTTCTATTCAGATTGATCCAACAGGCAGGGCTCACAGGGAAACTCTGTGAAAGTGAGACCAAACCACTATTACAACGGAATACAGTTGGTGCAATAAGGTTTTTTTGAGGTACATTCTATGACAGGGGTCCTCAAACTTTTTAAACAGGTCAGGTCACAGTCCCTCAAACTGTTGGAGGGCCGGATTATAATTTGGAAAAAAAAACATGAATGAATTACTATATACACTGCACATATCTTATTTGTAGTGCAAAAAACACTTTAAAACAATACAATAATTAAAATGGAGAACTATTTTAACAAATATAAACTGATTAGTATTTAAATGGGAGTTTGGACCTGCTTTTGCTTGATGAGATAGGATTGTTGTTGTTGTTGTTGTTGTTGTTGTTGTTGTGTGCTTTCAAGTCATTTCAGACTTAGGTTGATCCTGAGCAAGGGCCGGGTAAATGACCTTGGAGGGCCGTATCCGGCCCCTGGGCCTTAGTTTGAGGACCCCTGTTCTATGACATTTAGAAGTCTACAAAGTATCAGAAAATTCAGGGATGAGAAATCATCAATAACATGATTCCAACTCATTCAATGAATCACTAATTCATTGATGCCTCCATTCTAGTTTAAACTAACAAATGGATTTACGTCTCTATGAGCTTTCTGAATGCAAAGAACTTTTTCCAATATACCATTATCTCTGGAATTTAAACTTTGTAATGCCTTTGACCTTTGTTAAGATTTCCTGTGTCCAATTCTGGACACTGAAATTTAAAGGAGAAGTCATATGGAGGAGGGAGCAAGCTTTTTTTTTTTTTTTGCTTCCCTGGAGACTAAAACATGGAGCAATGGCTTCAAACTACAAGAAAGGAGAGTCCACCTGAACATGAGGAAGAACTTCCTAACTGTGAGAGCTGTTCAGCTGTGGAACTCTCTGCCCCAGGCTGTGATGGAGGCTCTTTCTTTGGAGGCTTTTAAACAGAGGCTGGATGGCCACCTGTCGGGGGTGCTTTGAATGAGATTATCCTGCTTCTTGGCAGGGGGGTTGGACTGGATGGCTCACACTCTTCTAACTTTATCATTCTATGATTCTATGAGTATTACATTTTGATCCGTTGTCCAGCTTTTAAAAATAGCATACCATCAGAGTTGGAAGAGACCACAAGGACCACACAGTCCAATCCCCTGCTATACAGGAACAGGCAATCAAAGTGCTTCCAACAGATGACCAACAGATGAAGTCTCCAGAGGAGACGTCATCGTGCCCCAAGGCAGCATATTCCACAGTCAAAAAGGTCTTCCTAACGTTTAGATTGAATCTCTTTTCCTGCAATTTGAATCCATTGGTCTGTATCCTAGGATGTTATCAGACACAGAGAAGACAGTGTCTTCTC
This sequence comes from Anolis sagrei ordinatus, assembly GCF_025583915.1. Taxonomy (NCBI): domain Eukaryota; kingdom Metazoa; phylum Chordata; class Lepidosauria; order Squamata; family Anolidae; genus Anolis; species Anolis sagrei. The sequence goes on along the minus strand of NW_026845477.1, from coordinate 119,628,677 downwards.
ATTTCTGCATATTGGTGAAACAGAGTCCCATGGAACCCGTCACATGACGCAGGGCAACTTCTGGTGGGACTCCGTAGAGCTCTGTTCTGACTATGTGCAGAAACAAAGTCCAGAATGGCTTTGGAGGAGTTGGGTGTAACCCGACTTGTTGAAGAACACAAAGAGAAAGCGGGAAAAGGATGAGAAACCACGTAGGATGGGAGGGAATCCCAGAAGACAGGGGAAAATGGAAGGGTATGAAGGAGGATTGTTCCTTCCGCTTTCCCCATCTTTCCCTTGCTTTCCCCCTCCCTCTAGAGCAGTGGTTCTCAACCTGTGGGTCCCAGATGTTTTGGCCTACAACTCCCAGATATCCCAGCAAGCTTACCAAATTTATTTGGTAAGGAGTGACTTGAGAAACTGCAAGTCACTTCTGGTGTGATATAATTGGCTGTCTGCAAGGACGTTGCCCAGGGGACACCCAGATGTTTGATGGTTTGCCATCCTTGTGGGAGACTTCTCATGTTCCTGCATGGGGAGCTAGAGCTGACAGAGGGAGCTCAACCTGCTTTCTTCAGATTCGAATAATTGACTTGTCAGTCAGCAGTCCAGCTTGCACAAGGATTTAACCCATTGTGGGAATTGGGAGCTGAAGTCCAATACACCTGAGGGGCCGAAGTTTATCATGCCTGCTCTAGAGCAGCAGAAACAAGCTTTCCTCCTGTTTGAAATGGCCCTGTTTCAAATAATTAAACATGGTTTCCACATCCCTGCTTAACCTTCTCTTTCTCAAGCTAAATAGTCAGTTATTCTGTGCTAAGTCAGTAGACTAGCTGCTATGTTTGACTTCAGCTTAAGGATGCCTTGGCTGCAGGAAGAAACAAATGGCTGATGGATCTCAACCCAAACAACAGTAGTTCAGTGATATGCTATTTGATGGGTCATTTGAGACAACAGTTGTGAACATACCTTGAGATGAATTCTTCCTTTCTCTTACTTTCCTGAACCAACTGTGAGTTCTCTCTCAGCATGTCTGGAACTCCTCAATACTTGAAACAACTCCTTTGAAGTCAAAATGAGAAAACTTCTGCCCTTGCTGTGTTTCTGACAGCGGGAGATATTCTCTTTGTTGCCAGAAGTGACAGGGAGAGAAGTGTTTACAGCAGGTTTGCCAGTGGGAGTGGAGGGGACAGGCAGAGGCACCCTGCTTTGAGAGCTGCCACCCTACGCAGAGCTTCCTTTCAGCCACAGAATCCCCGGGGCTCAGGCAGGAATGGAAGCGGGTGATAAGGGGGCTTTGGAGCATGTGCAGAATACCCCCTTTAAAAGATTTCAGATTTTGGGTGCCATTTGTTTTTTGCAAATATACACATTCAGCAGAAGAACCTCAGCAAGCATCCTCATAGACAGGCCCATAGCCAGGATTTTTATTGGGGGGAGGGGGGGGGCTGAGTTTGATTTGGGAGGGGGGAGGATCTACCCTAGCAAACATTTTGTATCCCAATACACCCAAGCATTTGGGATATATTGATCATGGTGATCAGATCATGATATGACAAAACATAACAGTTTAAATAATGTACCAGTAAGGCCTTCTTGAGGACCACCCTGAGAATTTCAGGGGGGGGGGTGAAGCCCCTCAAGCCCCCTCCCCCGCCGGCTACATGCCTGCTCGTAGACATGTTGCTGGTCTTAAAGGCAGCATCCTTTGGCAGCCACCTCTTCAAGAGACTGAACTTTGCCAATGAGCAGGAAATTCAAATATATGTAAATGCATCCTAAAAAACACGTGGACATGTGGCAAATAGCACTTCCAGAGGCTTGAAGGGTGTTTGAATCCGGGGAGCAGTGTGAGCTCCTGCTGTCAGCCCCAGCTTCTGCCAACCTAGCAGTTCGAAAAAATGCAAATATGAGTAGATCAATAGGTACCGCTCTGGGGGGAAGTTAACGGTGCTCCATGCAGTCATGCTGGCCACATGACCTTGGAGGTGTCTACGCCAACGCTCTTCAACTTAGAAATGGAGATGAGCACCAACCCCTAGAGTCAGACATGACTGGACTTGATGTCAGGGAAAAACCTTTACCTTTACCTTTCCCAAATAAGGGAAAGGGCAGGCACAGAATAACAATGGAAGATAGCAGCTCTTTGGGGTTCCATGCAGACCATTAGTTCTAGGCATTTCTCCTTCTCTTTTATCATAGACAACCAAACTTAAGCGCCAGTTTCTGATACCCTTTCAGCAGCCCCGTAAGACAGGTTTATACTTATCCCATAATTGCAGGTAGGAGGTGGTTGAAGTCAAGAAAGTAGCAAGGCTTGCCAGGTGAGTTCATGGCTGAACTGAGATTTGAACAGAGGTGCGAGTTTTTGCTTGCTTGTTCTTGCATATAAGACATGGTTTCAAAAGTTAACTCTCAATTGGACAAGATTGCAAGAGAATTAGCATGCTTGATTTTTTTGTATGGTTTTTTTGTGGAAAATTTGTTTCTGCCCTTAAAAAACCTGTCACACAGAATGTCTGTGTGTTTTATGCACATCTTGTTTTGTGCAGAAGCAAAGTTTGCTCCAATATTATATTCATGGCAAAACAAGTCTTTTGCTGAAAAAACCGTTTTTGTTGACCATTTTCTGATAGTCTTCCAATCTGTGGGACTACAGTTCCCATCAAGAATGAGAGGATGTGTAGTTAGTCTTTACTTACCTAGATTTGAAGGACAGGCTTTGCAGTTCTCCTGTTCCTCTCCTGTTGAACTAAAAATAAACTTTTCTGAGTTTTTCTTTCATCTGCTACAGGGGCCCCAAGCAGTTGGGTTCAGCCAGCCTAGTCGCATGCCCATCTGAAGCGTAACAGGAGTGCAGCAGTGTTGTTGGAACGCTCCCTTTGTCTGCATAATTAAAGGCCATGTTCATTGCAAGATTCATTTAGATAAATAAGTTTTAAATTCGTTTGCTTAAATGTTCCTCTCATATAATCATTTTGGTTTTCTTTTACTTTTAAAAGAATGTGTAGCAGTAGTAGCCATCCAAATGGATGACAACACCTACTCCCACTGAATGTTGCAATCACCCAAAAATGTATTGGATCTTACCTGATTCCAGATTGTTTTGTAAAGGGGGGCGGGATCCCTACTAGTGAATACTGGGGATTACAGCATAAAATGATCATCAGCATTGGTGGTACTATTTCTGCCTCCGTATCAAAATGCCCCAGACATTTGATGGACATCTTGGCAAAATAAAATAGTGACCAGTAAAAGCAAATCCTGAAAGCAGATGTGTTGTTCACTTGTGAATGAAAACAAAAGCCATTCATATGATTTATGTATTTATTTACTATATTTTACACCCCGTCTTTCTCGACCCCGAAGGGAACTCAGGCGGCTTACAGATAGGCAACAATTCAATGCCTTAACAACAATATATATTTAAATAAAGATTGAAATTAAAAATTCAGATCAAAATTTAAATAGATTAAAACATTTTTTAAAAATTACAATCATTATCACACCACAGTATCTGCAATCATAATCCAAGTCATTCCGGTAGTCATTGCACATAATTTCAGTCCACTTATCACACTAGAGTTCTTCTCCAAAAGCTTGATCCCAGAGCCACGTTTTTACTATCTTTCTGAAGGTCAGAAGGGAAAGGGCTAATCTAATATCACTGGGGAGGGAGTTCCACAGCTGAGGAGCCATCACTGAGAATGCCCTGAATAATGATCCTGACTTGGCAGGAGCCGTCCCAATTAGTCCTCAGTAGTTCCACTTTTTCAGCTGCTTTAAAAATGTCCCACTTTTTTCTGCTCTTCCCTCTGTAGATTCAGGCAAAAGCAAACTCCTGCAGCTTCTTTTGCATCACCTTATCTTCCTTCTTAGTAACTTTCCCCGTCTTGACCCAGTTCTTTGTTGCTTGGCCATCTAAACAAATGTTACAGGAATTGGGGGAAAAAAAACCTGCTGAGGACATGCAATTGAAGTGAATTTGGTCATTATTTATTTATATATTCTCTTTGTGCCAAAACTCATATTCACACATGTCACAAAGATATTTCAGCCTTTATTGTATGATTATGAAAGAAATACATTTAGATTTGGTTCCTTTTGCTATAAAACACTGACTGGATATGGTACAATGCCATTTTCCAAGCCCTGTACCAAAGTGATTTAGGACATTTTGGTAAATAATGTCATACTCCTAGCTGTTAACCTATAACTCATATTTCATTTTAGGGGGATTTGGTACCATTTGGAAACTTCTACATGTGTCCTGATTTTGATCTGTGAAATATTGGATGGTATGTCTTACTTTGGCCACATCATGAGGAGACAGCAAAGCCTAGAGAAAACAATTATGCTGGGGAAAGTGGGAGGTAAAAGGAAGAGGGGCCGACCAAGGGCAAGATGGATGGATGGCATCCTTGAAGTGACTGGACTGACCTTGAAGGAGCTGGGGGTGGTGACAGCCGACAGGGAGCTCTGGCGTGGGCTGGTCCATGAGGTCACAAAGAGTCGGAGACGACTGAATGAATGAACAACAACAATGTCTTACCCACTTGTAATTCAAGGCATTTGAGTAGAAATAAAAAGTGAACCACTTGACTCCCCATGATTTCACTTTTGACCTCATCACATAATTAATTTTAGCGTGCTAGGATGCTACTACCCCCATTACACAATGTAGCCTCACTTCCTGCAGAGCTCCATTCCCTATTGGGGCAGCAGCATGGTAGGACACTGCACCACCAATGTGGGAGCCTCCCCGTGTTCCATTTGGAACAATGAGGCTACCATGGGGACAAGCCATGTGGCAACGCTTCTCCACGTGTGATGGGGAAGCTTCACTGCCAGTCAGCCAGGTGGGGCACAGGGCGTTGAGAGGCTGGTGAATTGCCAAGAAGGCTGCTTAATCGGCATAGGGGACCTCATCAAAGTGATGAAGTCCCTATTCACTTATTCCCAAGTAAATATGCATCTGTGATTGGAGGTGGGATTTCCAAATTATATGAGGCAACTATAGAGTAGGTTATAGCCTTCCTGTCTTTCGTTTTAGAACACGATTAACTCTGAAGGAAAACAGCCAAAACATCTTGCCTGCTGAAAGAGAAAAATGCAGGCCATGGCTTCTAGTTATTAATATTCCCAAGCAAAAATGGGATTGCCCTTTACGGTGAATTCTGGGTCCTGTCACCCTGTTGGCCTTCCATTCAGTTTTCTTGAATCTGAGGCTCTGTGATATTGCATCGTAAAAGGGACCTGGGCCAGCAATTGGGTCAGGCCAGAGTAGTTTAAGAATCCCAGACTTTGCAGCCTGTAAATGGTGCTGAGAGATTGGTATGTGGGGCAGAGAGCCCTGGCTCTTCCCCATCCACCTCGGTAATGAGGGGAGCCAAGGCCTAAGTCTTTCCGAAATTTTCTCACGGAGAGGTGTTATCCCTGGGACTGATCCAAAGAGGGTTTTTGTTTTTGTTTTTTTGCTTTATCTAGTCCCGCCAATGACTACATGCAAAAAACAAGGATGGGTGCTGGTCATAAAATTTTAATACTAATACACTCCATCTGTAGGTTCTACACCATATCTCAACAATTCTGGGAAGAACTACAAGTTCCCCTAGTTGTATTTAAAAATATGTGAAAAGAGATTCCACAATGGGGCCGTGGCTCAGCCATTGGGCAGCTATTGATGACATGTTATTCTGGAAGGATTAGCTATACTTACACAGTGGCTGAGAAAGAGAGCCAATATTTGTATTGTCAAAGGCTTTCCTGGCTGGAATCATTAGGTTTTTTGTAGGTTTTTTGGGCTATATGGCCATGTTCTAGAAGCATTCTCTCCTGACGTTTTGCCTGCATCTATGGCAAGCATCCTCAGAGGTCACCTCTGAGGATGCTTGCCATAGATGCAGGCGAAGCATCAGGAGAGAATGCTTCTAGAACATGGTCATATAGCCCAAAAAACCTACAAGAATCCAGAGTAAATATTTGTTTCTAGATTGGCATAGTCTTCCAACAGGATTCTGACCAAAGACTGCAATCAAAACCAGTTTGCTAGAAAAAAAAGCCCCCTTGAACATCCTGGGTGTTACTTCTTGTTGGGTTTCCTACCTGGACTGCACAAGTCTCTTGTGTTATCCAGTTTCCATACTTCAGTGAGTAGCTAGGCTAGAGATAGGGTTAGGCTGAGGGATTCCTCCACTCTCACCCCCCCCCCTCGCCACATTCTTTATTCTTCATCCTTGCCACTGTCTCCTCCCCTTTGATGACGTAGCATTAGAATTCTGTGAGAGAACTTCATTTTTAAAGGTATTTTTATTGCCCTGGGCTGGTCATGTGGCCATTTGCCATTTCTCCAGTCTCTTCTGCTTTTCTTTCTACCTATAAGGATGCACATTTTGCCTCTTTAGGTAAAATGTAGCTGCATGGACTTTTACCCTCTTACATCTTTGGAAGATGAGCTTTAGTAAGCTGGTAAGCTCCAAGACCTTTTCTATCAAGAACATATTTCTTTTACTTCAGTATATATTTCTGCATCTGAAGTTCTGACTCTGCCATCCTAAGATATAGAAACTTATCCCAGCTCATCACATGTAAGTTTCTGCTGGTTATGAAGTTTACTCCTGGTACTCTGCTATATTTATGGTGGAATCACCCCAACTGAGGGTTATTTTTGTGCCTAACACCTCAGATTCCCCAACACTTCTAAACAAGCTTGCATACTTATAATGTAAATCTTTAACTGATGGTGGGGAGATGGGAGACACGTTTCTTCCTTCCTTTCTACCCACTTGGCTCATACGCTGTGCTAAGAAGGACACAAACAGTCAGAAAGGGATACCTGTTAGGAGTCATAATCAGAGAATATACTTTTGAAAGATTCATGTACCCTCTTCAGGAGGAGTCAACCCAACTCATTTTATTTGCAGAAGTGAGGCGATTGTGCCGCATGGACTTCATACACTTCCTTTCCTCAGCAAATTGGTTTTGTTTTTGTGGCCCATTGGTATCTTCCTGAAATCCCTATGATGAGATTTTTTAAAAAGGAGATATCTGTTCCTGGAAGCCGGCAGTAATATTGTATATGAATATGACAGAGTACATATGTGTCTGTTTGTATGTGCCTTCAAGTCTCTTGTCAACATATGATGAATTTCTGAATTTCATAGTGTTTTCTTAACCAAGGAATACTCAGAGGCAATTCTGCCAATTTTTTTAATCTATAACATAGACTACAGCTTCTAATATTGTTTAGGATGTATTATTTAGCAGTAGACTCAAATCAAGGAAAAGCTTCATGAGAACCACCACTTCTCTTAATGTCCCCCAACAACAAACAAGTAAGTCCCTGAACAGACTCAGAAGTGGAGTGGGCAGAACAAAAGACAACCTGGCTAAATGGCACTACCTAAAAGAATCCCCCACATTGTGTGGCTGTGGAGCAGAACAGACAACTCCGCATCTGTATGCTTGTCCACTATGCCCTGCCTCATGTATAGAGGAAGAATTGTTAGCAACAGACAGCAACAGACAATGCTGTTGCTGTTACTCATTTTTGGTCAAAAGGTATTTAGCCACTTGTGCTCCTTTTATTTTTATCAGTTTTATACTAATTTATGCAATGCTTTTGATACAAAATAAAATAAATAGTAGTGCCCAATCCAGATGCTAAGCAGGGCTGACCCTGTTTACTGTTCAAGATCAGACGGGATCTGGGGCCATTAGGTATTTAGGCCACAGGCAGGGCCGTAGCCAGAAAAAAATTTCGGGTGGGGTTGAAATTTTCAGGGGGGGGGGTTGAAAATTTCGCCAGGGGGGTGGGGTTGAAACCTGCCTCCTAGCTCACACTGAAGCAAAGAGCACATCTGCAGGGGGCAGAGCAGCCTTCAATCGCCTGCATCTCCGCCCCCCGTCAACCACCTCCACCAAGTCTGGCCTCCTTAATGAGAGCATTCAACACACACACACACACACCCAACTTGGATGGTTCGCTACATCGGCTATTGCTGCAAGTAATGACAGTGTGGATAAATTGTCAATATTTGCTTTAGATAGTGCTTGCAGTTCTGGAGGGACTCTTAATTTTTTGCATCTTCACTTCACTTCTTAATTAGTCGCTCTCCACCAAGGTGCTCCAAGCGACTTACAATTTAAAATAGCATTTACACAATATAAAAACATTCAACATAAAAACATACAACAGTGACTTAGCATGGGGATTTGGTTAACCAGTTAAAATTCATGAGTAAGCCAGGTTTTTAAAAAAATCTGAAACATTTCGGGGGGGGGGTTGAACCCCTAAACCCCCCCCCCTCGCTACGGGCCTTGCCACAGGTACAGAATATCCAATTTCTTCTCCCCAAGTCAAAAGAAAGAAAGTGAACTTTCATTCCTTGTCTATAAATCACATTTCCAGGTCTGATTTTTCTGCAGACAATCCTTCGGGCAAAACATTGGTCCTCAGAATATATCAAGGTTCTTTCTGAGTAGACATTGTGTTACTAAAGGTCTGTGTCCAGTACCAGGATAGGATGGTGGAAGGTCTGCTTTTCCTTACCTGAGCAGCACCACTTGCCATTTTCCACTTCTGGTTGATTCTTTCTGGAAAGGCTAATTGATTCTTAATATTAAAAGGAATAATATTTAACATTCCAGAAGAAAATCCAGCCATTACATACATCATTCTCAGCTTAAGTCTAGCAGAATTGACCAGATCTATTCAATTTTACATACCTTGGCCATAAAAAATGCGCTTCCCAGCACTGTACAGTTATTTGAAAGGACATGTTAATGGAGCTTGTGTTTTCTAATGATTGAAAAAAAAGAGTTAACGCCTTTGTTTGTTTACTTGTTTATTTCCCTCTTCCAGTACAGGATCAAAAGTGACTTAGAAGCAATTAAAAACAGAATGCAGTTAAAAAACATTATTAGTATAAAAGCATTTAAAAAACAATTCAGTTAAAAACACAACGTTAAAATGACATAAAACACAATCACCAATACAATGAAATGTTATAAAAACAATAAAAGCCACAGCCTTGTAAAGAGCCCTTTCTGTCACATGAATTATGAGCCACATGGATTTTTTTAGTGTGTAGTTCAACATAAAATGTGCTATGGGGAGAGGAGAACCGTGCTATTTGAAAACTGATAATGTGCAGTTGGAAAAATGGAAGGAAATGAGAGCACATGAACTGTTTATGAAGTGTTTAAAGGGCTCTTGGGCAGTCTTGGCAAAAACAACACTTCTATTCTGGACAAAAGCTGGTTTTGACAGTACAAATGAGGATGAGACAGCAGGAACAGCTCTTGCGCTGTTGTGTCACTCAGCTGGGATTTACGTTGGTCCAGCAGCTGCTACAATGGACTTTTAGTTCATATATTAAGGAAAGTTCATAAATATATAGCTGCTACATACAAGCTGAGTCTCCATATCCAAAGTGCTTGGAACAATAAATTTTTTGCATTTCAGATTTTTTTTAAAAAATTGGAATACTTTTATTTGCATATACATAAGTGGATGAGGGGTTTTAGGCCAGGAGGGGAATAGTTTTATGGTTGTTTGCTGTTGCAAACATATGCTGTCATCATTTATATACTAATGTATTGTTTAGTTTATGTGCAGCACTCTGGAATACTTTTGTGAGCCGCCCCGAGTCCCTTCAGGGAGATGGTGGCAAGGTATGTTGTTGTTGTTTATTCATTCAGTTGCTTCTGATTCTTTGTGACCTCATGGACCAGCCCATGCCAGAGCTCCCTGTCCGCCATCACCACCCCCAGCTCCTTCAAAGTCAAGCCAGTCACTTCAAGGATACCATTCATCCATCTTGCCCTTGGTCTGTCCCTCTTCCTTTCTCCTTCCATTTTCCCCAGCATCAGTGTCTTCTCCAAACTTTCCATTATGTCTTCTCATTGTGTGGCCAGAATACTTAATCTTTACCTCTAATATCCTTCCCTCCAGTGAGCAGTCGGGCTTTATTTCCCAATGTACTGACTGGTTTGATCTTCTTGTGGTCCAAGACACTATCAAAATTTTCCATCGCCACAGTTCAAAAATGTCTATCTTCCTTCGCTCAGACTTCCTTATGGTCCAGCTCTCATATCCATAGGTTACTATGGGAAATACCATTGCTTTAACTGTGCAGATCTTCGTTGCACTTGTGACGTCTTCACTATTTTATCGAGATTGGTCATTGCTCTCCTCCCAAGAAGTAAAGATCTTCTGATTTCCTGGCTGCAGTCTGCATCTGCAGTAATCTTTGTGCCTGGAAATACAAAGTCTGTCACTGCCTCCATGTTTATAAATATATAAGTTTATAAGGGTATAAGTAAAGATTATTATTATTATTATTATTATTATTATTATTATTATTATTATTACAGATGCACATCCATTGCCTCCTGAGCCCCCCCCTCCCCCAAGGTCTCTGATTCTCACTAAAGGAACCCAATGGGAGAAAGACAAGAGGGGGGACGATGGGAGGATTCTGCTTCTAGAAGGATCCAGATGCTTCTGTGGTTGTCTGCATACTTTCTTACCTTTTAGCAAAGTATCCAGGAAGAGAATCCTACCTTTGTAATTCTTGTTCATTCTTGTTGGCTGGATACAGTTGGGGGTTAAAATGGGGTTGCTGTTTTACAGGGCACCTACCCTGCTGCATGTTGCCACTGTTTGGATGGTAAACAAGCTCAGAAGCATCTGAAGTGGAGTCCTTCCTTCTTCCCCTTCTTCTCTTTCCTCCATCAGGACTTTGACTCTGAGGAAAAACTCAGCAGACACTGGATATGTGACTAGCCCCCTTTCCCCAGAGGCAGACATGGATAGCTGGTGGTAAACGTTTCAGACTTTGGATTATTTTGGATTTCTGGATAAGGAGTTTCAACCTGGATCACCTATAAGTTGACAGACAACTTGAAGGCATACACTCACAGAATAGAGTCCCCTGAGTCCCCTTCGGGGTTGAGAAAGGCGGTATACAAATTTTGTAAATAAATAAATAGATAACAGCTACTGATTCCTTGGTAGAAGTTTCTGATTTAAGTAAGGTTGAAAACATGTTTTTTGTTTGCTTCCCCATCCGTTTTTTAAATGATGATTTGTATTTTGTACAGCTGAAATATTTGCCGTAGAAGAAGTCAAAGATAATGAATCTGGCCCAACTGCCTTCAGCAATGGCCAGAAGTCAGGAAAAGCCTTCCTTCAGCTGCAGTGTTTTTCTATTTTTTTTTTTTTAAAAACACCTTAAAAAGAGGAAAATAATGCAAGGAAATCAATCATCAAAACTTTTTCTCATAAGAGACCAAAGTGTATGGATTAAGGGGCCACTAATCTCTGATTCACTAGCCATCCTGAACAGGAAGCAACAAACCATGAAGAGCTTGTGAGTTGTTAATTGAAGGCGTAGAAGCCCTCGAATCCCTCAGCCACACGTTCACCTGTCAACAGCAGGACTGCAGTGATGTTTTATTGCACAAAAAAATTGTCCATAAATCAAGTCTGGAAAAAACATGGGCGGACAAAGAGCATCACAGTTATGCAATTATACAGCAGCAGTGCCATCTGGACGGTTTGTGAGAAGTGAATAATCAAAGAACAACAAGAAGTAATAAAAACAAGATAATCCAGAAGCAGCTATTGTATCTGCCCTCTCCTCATTCTTATCCTTGCTCTTTTTTGTACACTTTTTGGGTTTTGACCCAAATAGGACCACCAAGAGAGGGAGAAATGGGAAATTCCAGGAGGGAGTGATTCTGTAATTTCCAGAATCCATTCTGTTAGGAAGAGCACAAATTCTAAATTACGCTTGTCCTTGTACTGCTGTATTCTCAGTCAGTCTCAAGTATCTTGTGTCATACCAGAAGAGCTGCATAATACTGTTAGTAATCCTTTCAAGAATTTATGTGCATTGCTTTCAGGACTTCTCTGCTCCTCTCATCTTCCATTGACTCTCCTTCCCGGTGTGAGATCATAATGCCGTACTAGTGACAAAATCACTCCCTGCTGGTATGATGAGCCTGACTGTGATGTCACTGGGATCGATGACAAGTCAATGTAGGGCAATAAACAAAAGAGCGGATTTGACTGTTGGCTCCCAGGAGAAAGATTAACTAGGGCTGGGAGAGGCTGGGAATGTGTCCGGCGTCCATAAGGGAAGCTAAATATAGATAGCTTCACGAAGGAGTTATTCGCGGCTCTTTAATGAGGGCGTTGGAGCTGCAACTTGGGACTTTGCTTGGATACTCCTCCAAGCTGCACCTGGGCCATGTAAATCAATCTTATCCCCAAGTTCAAGTTGCCTCTGGTGCCTGCTGCACCAAGAAAAGTGAGCATTTCTCTCTGGATGATGCTTCATTGGTGGGATTGCCTCATTGTGGGCCTGGCGTAATGATAATTTTTGTACTGAGTAGTTTTCCTGTTTTAGCAGCTAGAAATCAATTCAATGAAAATAGGCACTTCTGGTTTGTTTGCTTTGAAATATAGCACACAAAGCTCCTTCCCTTCCTTTTTTTGGTGGGATTTAAGGATGCAGGAGCCTCTCACTTGGAAAATTTTTAAAAAATGTTTAACCCAAGACAATACTTTTCTGAGAGTTACTAGGTCCCCCAAGGTAACTCTATGGCAGTGTATCACAACCTGGGGGTCTGGACCCCTGGTGGGGTCGTGAGGGGGTGTCATAGGGGTCGCCAAAGACCATCCGAAAACACAGTATTTTCTGTTGGCCATGGAGGTTCAGTGTGGGAAGTTTGGCCCAATTCTATCGTTGGTGGGGTTCAGAATGCTTTTTGATTGTAAGTGGACTATAAATCTCAGCATCTGCAATTCCCAAATGTCAACGTCTATTTTCCCCAAACTCCATCAGTGTTCACATTTGGGCATATTGAGTATTTGTGCCAAGTTTGATCCAGATCCATCATTGTTTGAGTTCACAGTGCTCTCTGGATGTAGGTGAACTACAACTCCAAAACCCAAGGTCAATGCCCATCAAACCAGTAGTTTCTGTTAGTCATGGCAGTGCCAAGTTTGGTTCACTTCCATCATTGGTGGAGTTCAGAATGCTCTTTGATTGTGGGTGAAATATAAATCCCAACAACTACAAAATCAATCCCCCTCAACTCCACCAGTATTCAAATTTGGACATATCAGGTATTTGTGCCAAATTTGGTCCGTGAATGAAAATATATCCTGCATATCAGATATTTACATTACATTTCATAATAGGAGCAAAATTACAGTTTTTAAGTAGCAATGAAAATAATTTTATGGTTGGGGTTCTCCACAACATGAGGAACTGTATTAAGGGGTTATGGCATTAGGAAGGTTGAGAACCACTGCTCTATGGTCAGCTACTGAATCTAGTACTTCAGTTGATAGAGTTTATCACATGAAGCAGGCAATTCACAATTACAGCAAGACAACAGTATCATTGGCTGACACTTATCACATAATGTTTCTCTCCTAACATTCTCCCAGTGGGGAGACAGCCAGGAAAGTGTTTCTATTCCAAACACAAATAATCTGTTAATGACCTCCTTTTGAAAATAAATCCCTTCCAATAGTCTCCCTCTCTCTGGAAGAACAAAAGAGACTGATATCATGTGATAAGTCCCACTGTTACACTGCAGTCGTTGCAATTCATCCGCCCCACGTGCAATAAACTCTGTAAACTCCAGTGCTGATTGTAGATTCATGGCAGCAGGTTTTTACACAGGGCATGTAGGTACTTTTATTGGAAATATTTCAGCAAAGTGAAGAGATTTAAAAGCACACTCCACATTGACAGATTCCATTTTTTCTTCTTAATTTATAACAGTAAATGTCCTTAAATTATCAATGTATGTCAGTGCTGATTTCCTGCACTGTTATTTGACATCCCAACATTTTTCAGCAGTCTCTCAATATATATCCACATTTGACCATGTGTAGCAGCTAACGTGTAGTCACCAGTAGTGTTTGGAAATATTTGAAAGTTGTTAGCATTAAAATTGGAGGAAAATTCTGAGAGTGCCTTGGACCGCAAGATCAAACCAGTCCATACTCCAGGAAATAAAGCCCAGCTGCTCACTGGAGGGAAGGATATTAAAGGTAAAGATGAAGTATTGGTCACATAATGAGAAGACAGGAAAGCTTGGAGAAGACAATGATGCTGAGAAAAATTGGAGGAAAAAGGAAGAGGGGCCAAGCAAGGGCAAGATGGATGGATGGTATCCTTGAAGTGACTGGCTTGACCTTGAAGGAGCTGGGGGTGGTGACAGCGGACAGAGAGCTCTGGCATGGGCTGGTCCAGGTAGTCATGAAGAGTCGGAAGTGACTGAAGGAATAAACAACAAAAAAGCATTAAAATTAAATAATCTCCAACTTTTTCAATATAGCAGGGACGACGTAGATCAATCCTTTGTCAGTTCGCCTTTTCAGATGTTCTTATAAAACCTCAGTTTCTTTTTCCTCTCTCACTTTCCTCTGTTATTCCTAACTTACTTCAATTGCTGCAAAAATAGTTTTTACTCTGTTAACTCGTCAGGAAGGAGAGGAAGAGAGACAAGAAAGTAGAGGAGGGGGGTGGAGCAGGAAATTAGTAACTAATTCATTTGATAGTGCATTTTGTAGTACTAAGGAAGCCTCATGACAAAATGGTGTGTTTAACTTTGGGTGTTATATATTCCTGAAGTGGGCAATACTTCACACAGTAAAAATATCTTGGAGCAATCTCAGAAAATGTTATGAATTTTGTTTTTAACTCTATTCATTTCACTAATCTAAAGAGTGGAAATTTTAATACTAGACTCTGAGTCCCTAAGTTCCCAAATATAAACAAAGCCATTGGAGTTTGGTCAAAATCTGAAAGGTTGTACTATTTAGTGCATTTTTATTTTGTTGATGTTTCCTAAGCCTGCAATGCTGGTCATAGATCACCTCTGATATGACCTAAAGGTAGTATTTAATCTGGTTATGTGCATCTGAAAGGGAAAGATCAAGTTTATTATCATTTAAAAATATTTTTAATAGAACATGAAAGCTTTCAAAATAACCAAATCCTTTGGCTGCAAATTCAGGGGAAAACAGAATCCTTGGAATTTTTGGCATGTACTCACTGTAAGTGCCTGGATGGGAGCTATTTGGGTTGCCCCACTCTATTGGTCAGAACAGGTAAAAGAGAGAAGACCAAGAAAAGTAAGAGGAAATACTGGGGAAAAACATTTGCTAGCCAGTTACAGTGCTCCATGCAGTCATGCCAGCCAAATGACCTTGGAGGTGTCTATGGACAATGCCAGCTCTTCGGCTTAGAAATGGAGATGAGCACCAACCCTTAGAGTCAGACACGAATGGACTTAACATCAGGGAAAAACCTTTACCTTTATGTTTAGCCAGTTACAGGAGAGGAAAGAGTAGTATATTCCTCTATCTCAGTGGTTCTCAACCTCTGGGCTCCCAAGTGTTTTGGCCCACAACTCCCTGAAATCGAAACCAGTTTATCGGCTGTTAGGATTTCTGGGAGTTGAAGGTCAAAACATCTGGGGACTCACAGATTGAGAATCACTGCTCTATCTGAAAGGCTAACTGAAGAGCAGGAGTCAAACTTGGTTTCTAAAAAAATCCTCAGGGAAAAACAAGGAGACTAACAGAAGTGGGAAATGTATGGCCCTCCAGATGTTGCTGGACTCCAATATGGACTGAACCACATGATACCCTTAGAGCAGTGGTTCTCAAACTGGGGTTCCCAGATGTTTTTGGCCTAAAACTCCCAGAAATCCCAACCAGTTTAGCGGCTGTTAGGATTTCTGGGAGTTGAAGGCCAAAAACATCTGGGGACCCCAGGTTGAGAACCACTGCCTTAGAGGGTGTTACACCAAAATAGCTTGTGTCTAAAATGTTTATTTGGTATTTAAGTAGCATGTATTATTTTTTTTAATTTAGAAATCCCTGTAGTTAGATATACCATTACCTACATGTGACATAACAGTGAAAATATGTAGAAATTCTCCTTTTCTACTGATATGTCTTTGGTGGCAGAAATGTGTGGATCTCAACACAAATTGGAGTTTGGATTGAAACAGGTGAGTGTGGTGTTAAAGGGGGTCAAACTGGGGCAGAATACTGCACACTGGAGCTGGGATATATCCCTTCTATGGATTCAGCCCTGATCTAATGAGCCATGACGACTCTGGCTTGCATGAATCATGTATAGAAGCACAAATTAAGTGTGATCCAAATGGACCATGCCCTACAGGAAGGGAAGATTAAAATTCGGGGAAGCAGTATCACATGTTTACATGAAAAAGTAGTGAATGAAGAATTAAAATTGCAGTTGAAATAAACATCATCTGTTCACAAGTGACATATACAAAAATGCAGCAAGGTTTGAGGTTGAACATATATCTGCCTTCTTACAGTGTCTGGTAATTGATTTTTTAAAATGGATTGGACGCAAATCCATTTCAAATTGTATTGTTTTGTCATTGATGCATACACTGGAGAGGAAGCTGAGAAAATTACTTGTTGTGGCCTGTGTGAGATAAAGTGTTCCTTATCAGGAAAGAGGACAGCCAATGCATACCCAGTAAAAGCCCCCACCACACTATATCCCTGGCACCCCTATTAAAAGCTCTTGTCTTAGCTAGCCAGGTGGGAGCTCTGCTGAAGAACCTGGAGAGCTGGCAGCAGCCAGAATAATCATTAGTCTGTAAGATGGATGAACCTGAGCTCTTCCTTAACATGAGGCAGCTGCTCATCCTTCCTTTGAATGGGTATAGCATAATAGAGTGGCTCTGGGATGTCAGCAAGCTATATGCAGATGTCCTTCCTTGTAATCCTAGATCGTGGACTATGATCCCGTAGAGGTGAGGGCATTAGCATCTCCATGTGTTCAGAGAAGCATTTAGAAACCAGTTTTTTTATTGGCAAGGAGATCCTGGTGACTACAGTCTAAAAGTTAGTTCTTTTGAGTTCTGATTCCAATCATTGTAGCTCCTGATACGAGAAAATGCAATTCAGTTCAGTTTTGCCATCTCTATATTTCAGTATTAGGGACTGTTGGCTGCCGTTATATGCCTTATGGTGAACTTAAGGCAAATCTATCACAGAATTTTCTTGGCGAGATTTGTACAGAGACTGTGTGTTCTTGCCTTCTTCTGAGGCTGAGAGAGTGTGACTTGCCAAAGGTCACTGAGTGGGTTTCCATGACCAGGAAAGATGCAAACCCTGGTCTCCAGAGTTTTAATCCAGTGCTCAAATCACTGCACCAAATTAGGGTTTGTGTGTGTATGTGTGTATGTTGTTGTTCATTCATTCAGTCATTTCCGACTCTTCGTGACCTCTTAGACCAGCCCAGGCCGTCACCACCTCCAGCTCCTTCAAGGTCAATCCAGTCACTTCAAGGATGCCATCCATCCATCTTGCCCTTGGTCAGCCCCTCTTCTTTTTTCCTTCCATTTTCCCCAGCATCATTGTCTTCTCTAAGCTTTCCTTTCTTCTCATGATGTGGCCAAAGTGCTTCATCTTTGCCTCTACTATCCTTCCCTCCAATGAGCAGTCGGGCTTCATTTCTTGAAGTATGGACTGGTTGGATCTTCTCGCAGTCCAAGGCACTCTCAGAACTTTCCTTCAGCACCACAGTTCAAAAGCATCTATCTTCCTTCGCTTAGCCTTCCCTATGGCCCAACTCTCACATCCGTAGGTGACTATGGGGAATACCATTGCTTTAACTATGTGGATCTTTGAAGCCAGTGTGATGTCTCTACTCTTCACTATTTATCAAGATTGGTCATTGCTCTCCTCCCAAGAAGTAAGCATCTCCCGATTTCCTGGCTGCAGTCTGTGTCTGCAGTAATCTTTGCACCTAGAAATACAAAGTCTGTCACTGCCTCCATGTTTTCTCCCTCCATTTCTCAGTTGTCAATCATTCTTGTTGCCGTAATCTTGGTTTTTTATGTTTAACTTCCCTATGGTCCAGCTCTCACATCCGTAAGTGACTACAGGGAATACCATTGCTTTAACTATGTGGATCTTTGTTGCCAGTGTGATGTCTCTACTCTTCACTATTTTATCTCTCTCTCTCTCTCTCTATACACACACACACACACATACACACATGGTGTGTGTATCCATTTTCTTTTTTGTCCCTTCAACTAATATGCATACACACACACACCATGTATGTGTGCATATGTGTGTGTGTGTGTGTGTATACACAGAATTTTTGTCCCTTGAGATTATGCTAAGTCATTACATCCAATCATTGGTATGGAAAACTGAGGCCGACAACAAAGGTGGCCTAGGATAAAAGGGTCACCCTCCTCTGTCCCACATACTAAAAATGTTTGGGTCTACAGCTTAAATTTATTTTGGTATTGGAAGGGGGGGGTCACAATACTGGGATTCTATGCGTTATTTAGTGGGGGTCAGATAGATTGTAGGATACAATCAGCTCTGTCTTCCAAGAGAAATAAATGTCTGTGAGGGACAGGAATGCCTAGGATGACTTGATATGGAAATGCCACTGCTGTCTGTGCTGCCTCCCAAGCTTCTGCCTGCTGAAGTGGTTGTATTCCTATCTAAAAGAAGGACAGACCCAGCCCTCAAAGGGTCCAGAGCTACAAACCCCATTCTCACACTCCCTAGCTGTTCCAATTTGGCAGGAACAGTCCCAGATATCCCTCTTCATTTTTTAAAAAATGTCCTCATTTTGTTCTTCTCCTCCCACCTTCTTTCTTTGACCTCACTTCACAGGACCTTCGCCTGCTGTAAACTTGAGTTCAAAGTGCAGAATTGCACCCAATTAATTCAAGTCAAAAGAGGAGGCTCAAAAAAAGCAAACTGCTGCAGCCTCTCCTAAATGGTCTGTAGTTCCGCATTGCCGTCTTGACCACCCTCCAATGTTAGTGGGCTGCATGTCTTCTATCCGTGAAGTATTGGGGTATGCCTTCTAGCTGTCTGGGCCATTAATTTCAAAGCAGGGGTCCCCATCTAAGACCTTTTGGCCAATTGCAGCCCTCCAAGGTCATTTATTTGGCTCCTGCCCTAAACTTTGACTTAGGGTCGCCCTAAATCTCAAATGATTTGAAGGCACACAACAACAACAATTCTAATATATTCCCAGAATAAGGAAACTCCCAGCATTATGTCCCTAAACGCACTTTAGTAGTGACCTAGGATTGTCTGCATGCTTTATCCCTCTCCCAAATTTCTATCCTGTTTATATGTCACCTGGTCACACCCAGCATTATTTTTTAAATTTTAATTAGTACATTTGGCCCTGCCATAGGTTTTTAAATGTCACTGTGTTGTTGTTAATGTTTATTGCTATTTTCTGTTTATGAGTTTTATTTATTGTTGTATTATTTTGCTATTGTTTTATTGTTGTATTGTGGAAACTCCCAGCAATATGTCCCTAAATGCACCAAGTCCCTTGGGGAGATGGTAGCAGGGTACAAATAAAGATTAATAATAATAATAATAATAATAATAATAATAATAATAATAATAATAAATCAACTTAGGGCACTTCCAGACAGGTCCGATATCCCAGGATCTGATCCCAGGTTTTCTGCTTTAAACTGGATTATATGAGTCCACACTGCCAGATAATCTGGGGTAAACAGAAAACCTGGGATCAGATCCTGGAATATAGGGCCTGACAGGAAGGGGCCTCAGACAAAAGCAGGCCCACTCTTCCCATTGAAATTCTGGTAAGTTTATATTGGTTAAAATTGGTCTTTATTTTAAATATTGTACTGGCCTTTATTTACACCACAAATAAGATATGTGGTGTTTGTTTTTTTTAAAAAAAAAGCATAGTCCAGCCCTTCAATAATCTGAGGGTCCCTGAGGCCCTCTGTTTAAAAAGTTTGAAAAGTTTGAACCCTGATTTAAAGCATGTAGAGATTTTCCCATTTCTGGACACTAGAGGGCACTAAAGCCTTGTACACATTTGAGAATGTTTTCCAACATGAGATAGAAACAAACAACACTCATTCTGCACCATCAGCTGCTAGAGCACAGGAAGAGAAGATGAATATATTAGCATTCTTAGTTTTGTGCAAGTAAAGGAGGGGCGTCAGTCTACAAATCTGCTTGTGATGATGTGAGGGCCACCACAAGGAGATTGGGCATGCTGACAGAGTATAAAGCTGTCAATGGCTCCTGGTTGCAATGGGCATCACTTGCATTAACCTCTGAATATTAGCCTCTTAGGAGCAGAGAAGGTGCTCTTATCCTTATGTCTTGCTTTTGAGCTTCCCAGAGGTATCCAGCTGTCAATTGCAAGAAATAGAGTGCTGGCCTTTGGGTCTGATCTGGCAGGGCTCTTCATATGTTACTATGGTTCTACTTTTAATTCGTAGGTCCTACTCTCCTTCCCCAGTGGCAATGCTGGCTAGTGACTAGGGCTAATGGGAGTTGTAGTCTATAAGATTATTGAGGCCCCTGGATGGCAAGCTCTGTTTTGTGTTCATGGGCTGCACTTATATGTAACACATGCTTATTGCTTACAGACCTCATTAGGGAGTTAAGTACCACCCAACTTATTCAGTTGCCTTCAGCTATTTAGTTTGGTGTACTTATTTTAGGCATTCTTAAACTCCATGAAACCCCATCAAATCAGGGATCTATGTGATGAGATCCTAGTGCTTCCAGTGCTAGCGCCCACAATGCCCAGTTGAAGAATATGGTTCATAGAATGCAATGTGACTTTGAAGATCTACACTAATGCTAAGTTATTATTATTATTTCATGTCAAAAGCATTGCATAAATCTGCTAAGTGACCCAGGGTTTTGGAGCTTGGCAAATGAAGAAATTGTTTCCAAAGGGCTTTAGCCATGTTAGTCAATTACAGGTATGAGAATGACAAGGGCTTCCAGATGTTGTTGGACTACAACTCTCAGCATCAGTCACTGCTGCCTATGCTGGCAAGGGTTGATGGGAGTTTCAGTCTAGCAGTACTGAAAATACTGCATGATTCCCCCCTCTGGTGCATTTCAGCAAAACCCATCAAGAATATTGTGGCATATTAAAGACTAATCCGGCCCAGTTTCCCTATCCAAGCGTATCTCCTCCTTTGAATCATCTCAGAGATTAAGATCATCTGAGGAGGCCTTCTCTCAGTCCCCCCTTCTTTGCAGGTGTGACTGGTGGGTACGGGAGACAGGGCCTTCTCAGTGGTTGTGGACTCCTTCCCTGGTGAAATTAGAGCAGCACCCTCCCTCCTGGCCTTCAGAAGGAAAGTGAAAACCTGGCTCTGGGGTCAAGCCTTTAGAGATTAACTACACTGCAGTAATAGCTACGAAATTATGTACAATGACTTTTGGAATGGCCCCGGATTATGATTGTGGATGGCGAGATTTTTAATAGTGATGGTAATGTTTTATATGTTTTTAATGTGCATTTAATTTTAATTTTAAATCTTTCACTTAATGTATTTCAACTGTTTGTTGTTCAAAGGCACTGAATAAAGCTGCCTTCAGTCCCCTTTGAAGGATACAAATAGAGTAAATAAATAAATAATAAATAATCAAATGCATTATATTTGTAGTCCTTTGGGAAATTGGTGATTGTGAGCAGCAACAGAATTTCTGACTCAGAAACCTTCCTTTCTACCAGTTCCTTTCCGGGGATTGCACTTTCATGTTTTTTTTATTTCAAACATTTGCCTTTAAAAAATCACATAGTGTTTTAGTTTCAAAATGTAATAATGTTTGAAGTAACCCAATATAGTAATGACAAGCAGTATTGCAAGATGCAGCTCCTGAACAAGACAGAGAGTATTTATAAGCATCTGCAAAAGGCTCCTAAGAAATGAGCTCCAGCATCAGCTATAAATCAAGCAGACGCCGGCAGCTATTGCAAGGGAGACACCCCTATCGTTGGGTATTAGCTGAAACCAGTTTATTCAGCTTAACATAGAGAAGATAAGGCTCTTCTTATTAGCTTTGGGGCTGGAGACAACCCCCAGCCTTGGTGCCCTCTTCCCAAGAGTTTGGCTGAGAAGATTTGGCTCCCAACCCCATGGACCAAACTACCTAGCAAGCATTCCTAATTTAACAAAGCAAAGCCTAGAAAAGTCTCTCTTTGCACTGCAGCTCTCACGATCCTGCATGAAGCAAGGTCACTGTATATGGGAAGTGTAGTCCAGAAAAGATTTCCATACTCCCACCCAACTGTCCATGAAATGGTATCTCAATAAAGCTATACTATAGCCCAGGTGTCCTCAAACTTTTTAAACAGAGGGCCAGGTCACAGCCCTCAAACTGTTGGAGGGCCGGATTATAATCTGGAAAAAAAATGAATGAATTCCTATGCACACTGCACATATCTTATTTGTAGTGCAAAAATAAAAACCACACTAACACTTTAAAACAATACAATAATTAAAATGAAGAACAATTTTAACAATTCTAAACTTATTAGTATTTCAGTGGGAAGTGTGAGCCTGCTTTTGGCTGATGAGATAGGATTGTTGTTGTTGTTGTTGTTGTTGTTGTTGTTGTGTGCTTTCAAGTCGTTTCAGATTTAGGTTGACCCTGAGCGAGGGCCAGGTAAATGACCTTGGAGGGTAGTATCTGGCCCTCGGGCCTTAGTTTGAGGACCCCTGGTATAGCCTTTGGTTTCACAAGGGTAGGAAGATCAAGAAACAGTGGTGTGAAGATTGATGTGATGTGTGTGATTCAGCTCCATGCTGCATGTGTGTGTGTGTGTGTGTATTTATGTATTATGCCTTCAGGCTGCCTTTCAACTTAGAGCAACCAATTAATTTCGTAGGGTTTCCTAAGGCAAGGGATACAAGGTGGTTTTGCCATATTTCCTTGAAAAACCTGGCCCACAGCACCTAGTATTCATTGG
Source organism: Anolis sagrei ordinatus (assembly GCF_025583915.1). Classification (NCBI taxonomy): domain Eukaryota; kingdom Metazoa; phylum Chordata; class Lepidosauria; order Squamata; family Anolidae; genus Anolis; species Anolis sagrei. The sequence goes on along the minus strand of NW_026845477.1, from coordinate 119,605,872 downwards.
TAGACTATCATACAAGTACTAACTAGGGCTGACTTAACTTCCAAGATCAGGCAGGATCTGTATCTATAGCAGTGATTCCCAACCTTTGGTCCTCCAGTTGTTTTGAACTTCCAGACAGGTCCGAAATCCCAGAAATCCCACCCAGCTTACCAGCTTTTAGGAATTGTGGGAGTTGAAATCCAAAACATCTGGAGGATCAAAAGTTGAGAATCACTGGACTAAAGGATATTTAGGCCTTGTGACCAAATTTGCGCTCCCAGAGTTCTCTGGGATAAGCAAGATTGCTTTTGGTTTGTAATCTCTGGAGATCAGGGCAGGCATTTATGGGACCCTCAAATTGTTTTATGAGTGCACCTCCCACAATCCCTATTCCTGGTTGTGCTAGCAAGAATGAGGATGTATAGCACACTTTCATTTAAATACTATTTGTACTGTAATTCCACCCAAAGAAATACATTACATTGAGTTCAAAAAGATTCCTGAGTCTCAAACTATAGGGAAGTATGACTTCTGACTCCTGGGGCAGATTTGCTCCAGCTTTATTCCACCTGGAATCTAATGCCCTCACTACAGGAGAAGATGCAGATCAAGAATAGGAATCCACAGTCACCTACGGACCCACCAGTTCACTGACCTTAGAAGACTATCCTACTTGAACAACGAGGGATCACCTAAGTGGGAATGTTGTCAGATCTGTCCACGGTGCTGGATCATGTGTTCCAGATAGGTTCCTGATGGTTCCTGAAAGCTTGGGTTATAAATCCAGAATGGATTTGTCACCCAAGCTACATCAGAGCCACCAGCTGCCTCTAGATTCTTGATTTGAGAAAGGGGCCCTCTGCACATGCTCAGAGGTAATCTCATGATTAAGAATACCAAATATTTATGCAGCATTTTGATGTGTTCCGTGTATTCCAGGCAATAGATTTTAGGTTAATTGTCATGTTTGAGTAGAGAAAGTCATTAATAATGTTTCTTAAAGAATGGGAACCCCTAATGGATTTTTGTGGGTAAAAAAAAAAGAAAATGACTTGCTAATTTTTGGTTTTGATGAGTAGAAAGCATTTGTGTGTTGAAAGGAAATGAACTTGCATTAATGTTAAAGAGTTATGAATAATTATGCTTATGTATATATAATCACTCTTGAGGGAAAATTGGAACAATGTTCTCTTCTTTATCTTTTTCTTTATTTCCTTTTTCCTCTATATTTTAATGTATCATTGTAATCTATAATAATTTTTAATTAAAGGAAATAATATTTAATTTGTTCTTCTCTACTTTGTCAGGATTGTGCCTTGTTTTTTCTGTGTCAGGAGCAACTTGAGAAACTGTAAGTCACTTCTGGTGTGACTGTAGCTATATAATTATACCAGTTTCATACCATTTTATTTGCCCATGCTTAAGAATCATAGGAAGTGTAATTTGGTGAGACCTTAAAAATTCTATGTCAGAGAACTCAAATGCTATAGCTCAAGTTAAAGTTGAATCAAAATTCTATAACTGTGCAAAGTAGAGACATGTTTTACTATCTTGAAGATGGGTGGGAAGGAGACCTTCAGGCTCAAATACCTTGGCTGGCTTTGGTTATTGCGTTCTTTGGCGTGGGGCTTATTGGCTGCTCTGAATCCTCTTGGGTGATCCTGTTGTGTGCATGGCTAACCAGTATTTGTTTGTTGTTGTTTTATTTAGTTATATAACTAAATTATAACATTGTCACAATCCCTTTACAATTTTCCCCCATATATTCTCATAACATTCTGATGATTCTTGTTTTATTTCCTTTACATTTCTATACTTGTCTACTACTTATATATATCCAATTTTTCCCCATTCCTCTTCATTCCTCATTGTTCCCTCCAGGGACAGTTGTGTCTCTGCGCTTTGTATTATTTTATTTGTTGCCTGATTCAGTTCCTTGTATATTTCTTTCCCTTTTACTCTTGCTATAAGCCCTTTCCATTTCGACTTCCAGTTCTCCTTAGGATGTCCATTCGTATATTTAATTCTCCTTTCAGTGATGTAATCTTGAAGCATATAATCTGGTAAATATTCATACCATTGTTTAAGTTCCTGTTTCCTTTGCTCTTTCCATCCAAGGCTATAGTTGTTTGGGTTGCTGCTAACATGTATTTTAAGATGTTGACCCATTCTTTATATCCACCTTTGTCTTCTATTTTCTGAGTAAATAATTTTTTTGTTCCACTCTAATTTTATCCTTAATATATCCTCCATCTTATTCTTAATTTTTTAATATATTTTTTTAGTTTTTCACAGTCTCACTACATATGGATAAAGCCTCCAATTCTGCCACATTTATGTCAGCACAATTTTGTAATATGGACCAATGGATGTCGGTTCGATACCATTTTGTCATTATTTTATGTTGCGTTTACTTAATCCATAGGTGGTTCAATTTTTTTAGTTAATTTTATCCCATTTTCAGTCTCATTCTCATTGCTGTTTAATTCCTTTTTTGATACCTCAATCAAAGTATGTTTCAAATGATACTGTTTTAATATTTTTATTATATATAAATCCCACGATTCCTTTCTCCTTCTCTATTTTCCATTGTAAAATTTGGTCTGCATCTGCTTCTGTGATTTCCTTTCTCTTCCAGTCTATGATCCACTGGGTCATTCCATGCCATAATAACAAGTTACTTTATCCGCATTTGTATTTTAACTCATTCCAATCTATTATTGTTGCATCGGATTTTTATAGATCGCCAATTTTTGTTATTCTGGTCTGTTTCCTTTTTTTCAATTTCCGATATATCTGTTCATTTTTGTTATCTATTATTCCTATTGGGAGCATTTCTATTTCATCTATCGGGAATTTACTTTGCTATTTTTTCCAGCATTCCATTGTTGAGCTCAATGGACCTCTGTTTATTTTCTTTATTTCTATTTTATGTATCCTTTCCTTTAAACAGAAGCAATGTTTGCACCCATTGACTGATTTCTCCATTCTTACCAATTTTTTGACTTGTCAAAATCCAATTCCACTAACGCAGCCATGGGCAAACTTAGGTCCAGGAGCTAGATGTGCCCCCCTGGGTGCTTACCTCAGGCCCTTCTCATTTTCCCTGCCCTCTCATAAGGACATGGTGGCTTGCTGCAACTTTATGCAGAAAGGACTTGGGAGGAAGGCACACAGCAGCTGAGAGCCCTCTTGGGCGCTCTCAGCCACTGCGTGTCTCACCCTCCTCCTGGCATAAGGATGGTGCAAGTGGCCCTGTCCTTCTGCTGAGAGGATGGCCCGAGGAAGGATTGCCTTTCTCGCCCTCTCTTGGCTGTTGCCTATCTCGCCCTCCTCCTGGCATAATACAGCCCAAAGATCAGGGGAGGAGGATTGGGGCAGTCGCCACATGTCTTGTTTTCCTCCCAGCATAAGAATGACCCAGGCCTTGCCCCACCCCATCCATGCCCCACCTTCTCATGGGCCCTGTCCCTCCCGGGGCCCATCTCACCCAGCCCATGCCCATCTGCCCTCCTTCCTGCCCTTTCGGTCAGGCTCACAATGCGGCCCCAAGGCAAAAAGGTTTGCCCATGCCTGCAGTAATGGGAATGCTTCCAAATAACTCTGTAGGCATGGTGCCTCCTAACCTCCATTCTCTTGTGAGGAGGAGAATTTCAAGGTCGCAATTCTACTCATTAGCCCCTACTATCCAGGATTTAATTGAATTGTCCCATATCTTTATTACTTTGTTTGGAATATTAAACTTTAAAATTTTTAAAAAAGAACAGAAATGGGTAAAATCACCATCTTGCATAACTTTAGCCTGATGGTGATATTCCAATTCCATTTTTTCCAGTTGTGTAGTAGCTTTAGAGAGAGCAAAAGAGATTGCTTTACCTGAATGTCAGAAGTTGTCTGATTTGATCAGAGGAACAATCATCAGTGACATTTCTCTGAGACTAGAAACTTCTGAGATGGGGAGGGGGGGGAGGAAGGAAGGAAGGAAGGAAAAGAAAAAGAAAGAAAATGATTTGGTAACTCTTGGGACTGATGTTTAGACAGAATGGATTCTGAAAACAAAAAAGAGTCCTTGTGTTGATGTTAGAGAGTGAAGTATGACCAATTATGTTAAGTCAGCATACTGTAGCAGCATGTGTATTGGATTAGGGGCATATCTACACTGTAGAATCAATGCAGTTTGACACCACTTCAAGTGTCATGGCTCAATTCTATGGAATAATGGGAGTGGCAGTTTTACAAAGCCTTTATTTAGCTTTCGCTGCCAAAGAATGTTGGTGCCTCACCAAACTACAACTCCTGGGAATCCATAACTTTGAGCCATGACAATCAAAGTGATCTCAATCTGCATTCATTGTACAGTGTAGATGCAACCTAGGAATCTGAAGACTGGGTTCTGAATTCCACTCAGCCATGGAAATCCAGTCACTGAGTTTCCATGGGCAAGCCACATTCTCCCAGCCTCAGATGAAGCCAAAGGCAAATACTGATCAAATCTTTTTTAAAAAATGATAGCCTTGTCCACAATAGGGTCACCATAACTTGGAAATGACCTGAATACACGTATCAATAACAACTGCTGAAAAGATGGCTAGAAGTTATAATTCTTGGAAGTAATTATTTCCTTTTTTTCTTTTCTGCTTTCTGTTCTTTTTCATTTGGTGCATTGTTAAAATGTTAATGAAAAACAAATGAGGGGTTAGATTACCCCTCTAGACCTTTTCTGGTAGACCTGAGAGGTTGGGAAGGGGAATCAGGTGTGGGTGGGGAAGGAAGGAGGGTGGCTGCAGTTTCCTCCAATTTCCCTGATGGTGTGGAAACCTAAGGCTGGCCCGGTGGGGCAAAAACAGGGAGGGGTGGGGGTTGACGCGTGCCCTGTGCCCAAGCCACGCAGCTGACAGCTGGGCTGGGACTGGATCCGGCTCTCAAGTTTCCCCCCTCTCATCATTACATCCATTAAAGTCCCGTTCAGGTCGGCGCACAAAAGGAGAGAACAGCACATTAGCAGCGAGCTATTGAGCATGACACGGCCCAGCTTGCATTATTAATGGCACGGGAGAATGGGTAACGTGAGCTGCCCCACAAGGTCGCCAGCGGTGGGATGGGTTGGGGTGGTCGTGCCAGGCAGCTGCCTCCTGTGACGTCTCCTCTCCTCACCTGCCGGCAGAGCCAGGCATCCTAGTCTGGCAAGGAATGACAGGCCTTGGTTGTTGGGATGGTGCTAATCTTCCTGAAAGAGACATGAGTCTTGAGATGAATCAGGGCAAATCAAGCTAGGGCACATTGTCACAAATGGGTTGCTGTGAGTTTTCTGGCCATGTTCCAGAAGTATTCCCTTCTGACTTTTCACCCACAATGCTGCATTTGGTGGTTCCTGTGTAGACTTTTCCGCATAGAGACCACCAAATGCAGAATTGCCCAAGCACGAATCAAGGAATATGAAAGGCACTGCAGACAACGTCAACCCGAGAAGTCAGCCATAGCAGAGCACCTGATGAACAAACCTGGACACAGAATATTATTTGAGAACCCAGAAATGCTGGACCACACCAATAACCACCATGTCAGACTACACAGAGAAGCCATTGAAATCCACAAGCATTTCAACAGAAAGGAGGAAACCATGAAAATGAACAAAATCTGGCTACCAATCCTAAAAAAACCTCTAAAATCAGGGCATTAAGCAAGAACAACACTCAAAAACAGGGGAAATTCAGACAAGAAACAATCAGGGCCAGCTAATCACCTCTCAAGCAGGAAGCAGCCAAATCTATCCATTGCTAATTAAGGTGATCAATTGCAGCAATCACACTTGCCTCAACAGGCACCCTGGATATTCCACAGATATATAAACCCCACGTGCCTTGGATTCCCTTTGCCCTCAAACTAATCCCTTTGTTATTATTGTGTGCCTTCAAATAATTGCCTACCTATGGCTACCAAGTAATTTGTTCATAGAATCATACATTTGGAAGGGATCCCAAGAGTCATGCAGTCCAAACCCATTCTGGCATGCAGGAATATATAACTAAGACCCTCCTGACAAAGGGCCATTTAACCTCTGTTTAAAAGCCTCCAGAGAAAGGGACTCCACCACACTTTGACGCAGCCTATTCTAATGCCAAACAGGTCTTGTTGTCAGGAAGTTTTTCCTGCTGTTTCAGTGGAATCTCTTTTCCTGTAATTCATAAAAAGGTTCAGACAAGATTTTCCATTGCTTGAAGGTTCAGAGAATACAAATCACCCCAGTAGGTGTCATAGCCAACTGGGGATACAAATTGCAACCAGCTTGTCCAATGCTTAAGATTTCTGGGTTCAAAACAACTGATTACAAAAGTTTGGTAACCACCATTATTTTAAGCTCCAGCATTGCCTGGATGAAGAGACTGTGAAAAGTGAAAAGAGGCAAAAAAAGTTAAATGGAATTTATTTTCAAATATGTTCAGGAATTTTTCACTTATTCCCATCTCTCTGTTTATTATTACATCAGGAAACATTAATGTCTTCCTGAGATTTCTCACAAACTCCTTTGGGAAAATGTTTGCTTTTAGTGGAGCCTTTTCCATGAAAGTTCAGAGAGCAGGACAGTGACCTACTCATCATAGCGTATACTCAGATAAAGTTTATTTTTATGCTCTCTTTTGGTCAAAAAGCATTCCCAGGCAGCTCATAAAAGTGTATAAAATACACTTTTAAAATCAATAGAAGATGGTATTGTCATATGTCTTTAAGCCATTTCTGGGCAGGATTTGTCTAGAAAGGGTTTTCCTTAGCTTCCTCTAAGGCACATGTCCCTTCTACATTGCCCTATATCCCAGGATCTGATCCCAGATTATCTGATTAACCCAGATTATCTGGCAGTGTAGACTCACATAATCCAGTTCAAAGCAGATGACCATAGAGAGCATGACATTTCCCAGGTCATCCAGTGTATTTCATGTCCAAGTAGGAATTCAAACCCTGTCCTTTCAGAGTTACTCCAACACTTCAAACTAAAACACAACAGTACTTTCACAAAATAAAATTTGCACACATCATGACACAAAATATTACAGCTACTGGAAACTAATAGCAAATTTCTACAAGGAACACTTTGAAAAACAAGCCCTGGAATCAGCACCAAAAAACCCACGATAGGGTTCAGATATGTTGATGACACCGTCACCATTTGGAGCCATGGAGAAGAAGTACTAAAGAGGTTCCTGGACCATCTCAACAGCATCCGCCTGAACATCCAATTCAGCATGGAAACAACCATTTCTAGATGTCCTAGTCATCTGCAAACCAGATCAACAATTGGGCCACACAATTGACAGAAAAGCTGCACACATGGATACCTACATAAAAACTCCAACCATCACCCAAGTCAAAAAGAAGCACAATTAAAGCCCTGGCAGATGTGCAAAAAGTATCTGCGAATCTCATCTCCAAGGTGAATTGAAGCACCTAAACTGGGATCTACAGGTCAATGGATACTCCACCACAGACATCAGAAGAGCTGCAAGACTGAAAACAAGCCACGAGAGTAAAGACAAAAAAGTTGAGGAAGAAACACACCTACAAATGATGTACAGTCCCACTAAGAAAATCCAACAAATGCTACGTTCAGCAAAGGACAAGAGGGGTCCTTTCACCTCTGCAGGAGTCTACCTTCTACCATGCAGCTGTGGACAAGTCTACATAGGGACCACCAAACGCAGCATTGCCTAAACACAAATCAACGAACATAAAAGGCACTGCAGACCACTTCAACCCGAGAAGTCAGCCATAGCAGAGCACCTGATGAACTATCCTGGTCACAGCATATTTTTTGAGAACACAGAAATGCTGGACCACTCTAATAACCACCATGTCAGACTACACAGAGAAGCCACTGAAATCCACAAGCATGTGGACCATGTCAGCAGGAAGGCGGAAACTATGAAAATGAACAAAATCTGGATACCGGTATTAAAAAAACCCCTCTAAAATCAGGACAGTGAATAAAGAACAACATTCAGAAAACAGAGGAATTCCAGACAAGAAACAATCGGGGCCAGTTAATCACCTCCTAACAAAGGATTCCCCCAGGTAGTAAACAGCCAGTCCATGAAAATGAAAGGCTAATCAAGACTAATCAAGGTGGCCAATTGCAACATTCACACTTGCCTCAAACAGACAAGAGTTCTTTCTCCCATCCTGGACTTTCCACAGATATATAAACCCAATTTTCCTAGTTTCGAACAGACTTCACAACCTCGGAGGATGCCTGCTGTAGATGCAGGTGAAACATCAGGACTAAATGCTTCTAGAACATGGCCATACAGCCCAGAAAACTCACAGCGACCCACAAAAAGAGAAAGGCTAATTACAGCTTTATTCCTTCACTAAAGGCAACACCTACAAATAAAAATGTCCAAAGAATTCTTATTCCTTAGATATTTCCTCAGCAGAGATGGGGCAGAGCAAATGGAGCAACTCACCTCTGGGAGTAACAGCAGACTCTTCTTGCTTCATGCCTTTCTCCATTGAATTTCTTGTGAGAATAGATAAGCCACATAGGTCTTTTGTCCTGCAAATATATGACAGAGAGATGGACTTTAAGAAGACAGTGGGTGGTTTTGGAATGAATTAGAGCCAGAAAGATAAAGTTTTCACCTAAATAAATTGGACTATTTTTAAAATGCTTGTAGCTTAATTTCATCATTAAAATTACCATTCTCAACATCATCACAATGTTTTGAAGAAATAAGAATGTGACTGTTTTCTTAACAACAGCAACAGCAACAACTTGAAAATGCAAGGTGGGATTTGAGTGTAGGGTGGAAAAATTCCCAGTGTTCATCATACTATAATTTCAGAACTATAGAAAATACACTTCTTAAGCAAAGGTACTTTGTATAGGACAGGGTTATCATGGCTTGTGCATGAAAGTGATCCACTGTTTTATACTGAGATTTTTGATGATGATGATGATGATGATGATGATGATAATGATGATGAAGATGCAATCCCAGGCAATAGCAGGATTGAAGAGAAACAACTGAAATAGCTGACATGATATGAGGATTTAAAGATCGAACTGCAAAGACTCTGGCACAAGCCAGTAAAGGTGGTCCCAGTGGTGATCAACACGCTGAGTGCAGTGCCTAAAGACCTTGGCCTGAACTTAAACACAATCGGCACTGACAAAATTACAATCTGTCAGCTACAAAAGGCCACCATACTGGGATTTGCATGCATTATTTGCCAATACATCACAGTTCTAGACACTTGGGAAGTGTCTGACATGTGATCCAATACAACAGCCAGCAGAGTGATCTTGTTTGCTGTGTACTAATGTTGTTCAGTTTCTAATAATAATAATAATAATAATAATAATAATAATAATAATAATAATAATAACAACAACAATAACAACAACAATAACAACAGCAATAACAACAACAGCAACTTTATTTTTGTATCCCACCACCATCTCCCCGAAGGGACTCGGGACGACTTACATGGGGACCAAGCCCAGTCAATCACAATTAAAAATATGAAGCAATAAAACAGGAAAATACAAATAAAAACATTTAAAAAACCCATAACCATCATAATCAAAAATTAGTGGCTGAGCACAGTGGACGTGTTCAGAACTAAAGGACGAGGCAAGGGCTTGTGTGATAAAATGACACAGATTGTACTGATAAGAAATGCAAGAGCCAGAGGCCTGATAGGGCTCAACAACAGGAAAAGAGATAAACTTTTCCTGTTTAACAATAGAAAATGCTGCGTTGGAGCATGGTGAAGTCTCTTCTCTGGAGGTTTTGAAATAGAAGCTAGATGGCCATCTGTCAGGAGTGCTTTGATTGTGTGTTTCACGTGGCAGAATGGGGTTAGACTGGATGACCCTTGGGGTCTCTTCCTACTCTTGGATCTGGATCAAGGTCAGAGCACTCAGGTTAAATGAAGTTTTAAATCTCCATCCCAGCTGTCCTGTATCCCTTGCCATACGGTATCTTTTTTGTTTGTTTTAAAAGTTGATAACTCTTGCCTTGAGAAATGTTCCTCCATCTCTCAAGTCTTGGAAACTGAATATCCACTTGGGCAGCTGTAACCCAAGCTCCCACCGCCAATGGGACATGAGGCTTGGAGGGCACCTTCAAAGTCTCTGACTGCACCAGGAACAGAAGGGGAGGGGGAGAGGTGCCTCAGCATAAGACATTTAAAAGCTAAGCACTAATGCCAAAAGAGCCCAGGAATATCAAGATCCACATTTTACCTTCTCCAGCAGCTGCCACCTGTATGCCCTGAAGTGTTTCCTCTCTACCCAACCAGCAGAGAACGCATAAGCATTTGCTTAAAGAAAAGAAGTCTATCCTAGAGGTAGTTGTGAAATGTTCCCAGTCCTCACATTGTGACCTGAAAAGTCCTGAACCATCCAAAGCTTTTGGAACCAGAAAGATATATGGACACATCAAAAGGTGTGTGCATTTGGAGACAAAGCAAACCACGCCACATTCACAAGCTGAATTTTGCGCCAAGGGAAGCTGCATCTTGAACCTTCCAGAAATCAAGCTGTTTTATGTTTAGTTTTCATTGGGGCATATCTTATTATTCTTATTGAAGAACAAATTCTACTGCTAGATATGCTGTGTTGATTTAGTTCTGTCCCTCTCTCCTTATGTGATTCTAGAAGGTATCACCTACTCATTCTTGGGCCTCTTGTGTGTGCAGACGTGCAAATTGGAAGCTCCATAGAAAATTACACATTCTCAAATTACATATTGAATTGTACCCCACAAGTGTGCTGCAATAATAAGAGAAAATAAGTACATACATGTCTACTTCACTTAACTTCATTGCATGAGGTTGATAATGTATAATTATGGCAGCATAAAAGTGCCTTTGGTTGGGTTTATCTTACAACGTCATGTCTCTCTCATAATCACTTTACACTTGAATCACAAGTGGACCATCTCTTTTCAGTGTTGAAAAAGGGCATCAATTAATTAAATATTATTGCTGTACCTATGGACAGTAATGCGATTTCCACCCCTTTGTCTACATCAGTGGTTCCCAACCTTTGGTCTGTGGACCACCAGTGGTCCACAAGGACTAAAATATGGATTGTGGCCTCACCATGACTAGATGGTTGCAATGAGAGCGACTGGTTTCAAAAAAATCCTCTTTTAGTGCCCAGACTTAATAAATATAGTTTTCTGTGGGTGAGCAGATAGTGATTACTGGCATATGTTTTGTATCAGAAACTAGAGCTGATGCGGTCTATCCAATGCAATTTTCTGAAACTGCACCCCTAATAGCTAAACTGAATCTAAAATTGACCAAAAAGTGATTCGTAACCCTTTTGGTACTAACATTGGAGAGAGGTCACTGGTCAAAATGGTCACTGGTCAAAAAAAGGCTGTGAACCACTGGTGTACATGGTGGATATGGTGAAGTGTATAGGGACTGTGCGGGGTAGCACCCAAATGGGCACACCAAATTTCTAAGATTGACTTGCAAACCATTTCACTGCTTCCATGCCAGCATAGAAGGTTGGAAGAGTGTGAGGCAACAGGGAAGCAAATGGGAAGGAATTGTGTTGTGTACTACAAACTAGTGGCTTCCAACACTTTAGTGCACTGCTTAGAAACTTTTAAGAATTTATTTATCATATCAGGAGCAAACTAAGGGTACAGTTGTAATGTATTTTTAAAAACACAACATTTAAAAACTCAGAATTATGCTAAATTTCCTTTGAGCAGTAGCTGGCCACTTGGAGTGCCTCTGGTGTTGCTATAAGGAGGTCCTCCATTGTGCATGTGGCAGGGCTCAAACTGCATTGTAATAAGTGGTCTGTGGTTTGCTCTTCTCCACAATCTTATGTCATGGACTCCACTTTAGGTCCCCATTTCTTAAGATTGGCTCTGCATCTGGTGCCAGAGCGCAGTCTGTTCAGCGCCTTCCAAGTTGCCCAGTCTTCTGTGTGCCCAGTGTGGAGTCTCTAATTTGTTATCAGCCATGGCTTGAGGTTCCAGGTTTTAGCCTGCCACTTTTGGACTCTCACTTGTTGAGGTGTTCCTGCGAGTATCTCTGTAGATCTTAGAAAATGTTTTCTTGATTTAAGACATTGGCGTGCTGGCTGATATCCAAACAGGGCGTGGGCCAGAGATGTCACTGCCTTGGTCCTTTCATTATTGGCTGCTACTTCCTACCAGAACTTTTAACAAACGAAAACAGTTTAAAACCTGTAAATGTAACTATCTCAGTTAGATTATTGTTAATTAAAATGCCACTATAATCATAACTAATTATACCTCAGGTATGGAAGTAGGTGAGTTACTCTGTCATACTACTCTTAGCAGAAAGTGCTAAAAACATGCAAAAAATAGAGATAAGTTCTGTGATCATTACTTTTGCTTTTCTTGGTGTTCAATGGTAATCCTGCTTTTGCTTGCTCTTTCCTCACTTTCTTCAATTGCCATTTCAATATATTGTAAACCTCTCAAAACAATGCATTCCTGAATGCAATGGTAAGATCGTTTCCATTTCAACCCCTTCCCTCCCAATCCCAAACTTGCATCACTTGAGTTTGTAGGCTGCTTTTACGTGTGTTTGCTTGCTCTGTACTTCATATTTTCTGGGGCTTTCCATTCTCCTGTGGCACTTCTGCTGGCATGATTTAGGGCCGGGTGGCTGCTTTCCTTCCTTCCGCCTTTGATCTTCCTTCTTTTTGGATGTGTGACAAAATTGAACACCACTAGGCAAGTTGTATGCCTTTATTTTGCCTTTGTTATACTTGGGCGAACTTGGCTCTCCCTCATTCACATTCCACAGAGAGAGCCGAAATTCTAGCAAAGTTGAGAAATGACTTTGACAAAGGTACTTTGACAACAAATACATTTCTAAAAGCCTTTAAACATTCCTCTTTAAAATATAGATGGCCACCCAGCCTCTGAATAACAACAGCAGCAACAACAACAATAAAGAAAACTTGTTCCTCATTTGATACTGTTATTTCCTGTTTAATTGTGTAGTCCTTACTTTGAAAGTAGTAGTTCTACTCCAGGAACTTTATTTTTGCACCAAAAACTTTGTTAAAAGGGTGGATGGTGATGTTAAGTTTGTGGACTGGATAGTATACTACAGTAAAATGTGGTATAACATGATATCCCTCACGCAAAGACAAAGTTTTTGCATTTTAATTAACTTTTGTCATGTTTTATGATAGAACCAATTCGGAAATGACATTTATAACCCAGGAAAAATAATTATTTATTGGAACTCTGGCTGGCTACAGAAGAGCAAATCTTTCTGATGCTGAGCAGTGCACTGCATTCTGGGAAATGTAATTTGGGGCAGGGCCTTTTGAATTCTCTGGAATAGATCTCCCCCCTTCCCAAACTACATATCCCAGAGTTCTGCGCTGTCCCCAGAAAACACTGCTCCCTCTGTTCCCCTCCCCTCTCCTAATGGCAAGAGACCATTAATTTACAGAGGAAAGGCAAGGCAGGCCCTAAGGCAGTCTTTTTGGCTTTGCTTTTTGAGCTTTGCTTTCTTGCACTGAATATGAAACTGACTTTGGAAGCCTTCCAAAATTTACAAAACTAAAATGAAAAAGTATGGGGTAAGTTTCGATTTCTTAATTTCTGGTGTGGACGAATCATACTAAACTGATCCATCTTACAACACTTTCTGGGGGTTTTTTTGTACATGCATAGTAGTTGGCTTCAGCACCTCTGTAAGTACAAACAATGCCCAATAAGAAGTGGACTGAATAGGTATGTTATTGTTACTCAGCTTTTGCAGTTGAAAGCAAGAAGGATGGAGCACCGTCATCTAGTGCACAATACTTACGATGCTACTGTATACACAGAAGAACCACATTCATAAACCTTGATTTGACCCCGGTTTACATGTTCTGGATTTTTTCAGAACAGTAAACCAGGATTTTGGATTTGGGCATCACAGCAAGCTTTTGTTCTTTGGGCATTTTAGTCACTTATAAACAGGAGCTTCCAGGCAGAAATAAAAAACCCACACTTGTTATACTTATAAATGTTATACTTCTTATGCTCATAATTGATTAAATTATGTTGCACAAGCATTGCGAGCCTATAAAGTCATTTTGTCCTTATTCTCAGGGCAATTAGAATCCTTTGCTGTCTGTAATGTGTGCGTAAAGCAGGACTACACCATTGTATTCTGGTGATATTTGCTTATAATATAAAGCTCTCAAAATGAACTCAGGCTGACTGTCTAAAAATGTAAAATAAACTCAAAATGTAATTGCGCAGAATATTCTGAGATATGTGTCGAATGCACACAGCATGCCCAATGTGTATAAAATATCTTATGAAAGCACTCATAATGAATGGAAAATAACTTGGAATACGGACATTGTAGAATGCATGCAGAATGAGGATGGTGAGGTAGTTTGGACATTGGACTGTGACTGGAGACCAGGCTTTGGTCCCCTGCTTGGCCGTGGAAACCCACTGAGTAACCTTGGGAAAGTCATGCGTTTTCAGCTTCAGAAAACCATATGATAAGTTCATCTTAGGTCACCATGTCAGGAACCAAAAGGCACACATTAACAACAAAGTATATATTTGAAATGAACATAGAATGAACGTAGAAGGCATATAAAGCAGCATCCATAAGAAATGCAAAATGGGCGTCTAATACTTTCACAATGAATTTAGCATAGCTTTTTCTTCCTTACCCTTGTCTAGTTTCTTCCCTTTCTTTTCCCTATCACTTTCCACCCCCCTTCCTTTCACTGCCGTTCACCTGCACCACCACTGGATTGATTAATTTGCAAGTATTAACTTGCCCACTTTGCCAAATGGCTGTGCACTTCAAGAAAGAAAGAAATCTGGGTCCCATAAAGATACAGAAGGTGGTCAAAATATCACACAGAAGAGACACTGGAAACTGTGGGCAAAAGCACCCACGTAAGCATGCTTGATATCAGTCTTTAGAGCCAAGAAGCTTCCAGACTTCATGGAGGAACTCTAGGACACATTAAAAGGAAAAGAAGGTTTATTTTGGAGAGGGAGGGGATAGGCATCTGTGTGTATCTGTTCTCTACATCCTTACTGAAGCAGTCTCTGTAGCTAATATTAACGCTAATATTAAGGGATTTAGGCCATTATATGCTGACATTGGTAAGTTCAAAGTGCTACAATACACACACTCACAAATATATGTATACTAGCTTGGGTACCCAGCAGTGCCCGGGTTATTTGAAAAAGGCATTGTTTGTTTGGGGGTTTTAGAATATCATTTAATTAATTAGTAACACTGTTTATTAGGAAAAAGGCAGTCTTTGATTTCATTTTTAAAGAATGCCCCCATTAGAAAATACTTAACGATGTGGGTGAACTACAATTCCCTGGATCGTAGGTCAGTCCTCCCAAACCAGACCTGTATGCACAGTTGGCCATGTTGGGTGTCTGTGCTAAGTTTGGTCCAGATCTGTTGTCAGCTGGGTTCAGTACTCTCTGGATAAGGGTGAACTACAACTCTCATATGCCAAGGGAAGTCACCTCCAAATCCTGCCAGTATTTACAGTTAGTCGTGTTGGGTCTGTGTGCCTATTCAGTTGCTGATCCATTCCTCTCTGTTTGCTGTGTGCTTTAGGAAAGGGTAGGAAAGGGTTAAAGGAAAGGCAGTGGATGGGATAATGCAAATTCCGCATAAGGAACCCTGAGATGCCTGCCTATGTGGAGGACACACATAAAATCCAGGATGAAACTCTCCCCAAATAAAAGCATTCTTTGAGTGATGGGTGTAATGTTTGGGGAGGACATGGGCAGGATTTGGACTACATGTTCATGGCGCTAACTCTAACCTACAATGTCAGTTGAAGGAGTACCTTTGGAGGCTTCTCAGCACTTGGAAATATAGCCTGTTTGTGGAGATGAGAGGTTGTCTGTGTAACTGGATACCTCCATCACATATATACATACACATTTTTCTACACACATACACATTTCCACTTTTATTATGTGTATATGTGTGTGTGTATATATATATGTATGTGTGTGTGTGTGTGTGTGCATACACACACACACACACACACACACACTAGCTGTACCCGCCACACATTGCTGTGGTCAGCCTTCCCTCCCTCTTTCTTTCCTCCTTTCTTTCTCTCCTTCCTTCCCTCCCTTTTTTTCTTTCATTCTCTTCTTCCTTCCTTCTCTTCCTCTTCCCTCCCTCCCTCTGACTTTTTTCTTTCCCTTTTCTTTCTTCCTTCTCTTCCTATTTTTGGACTGCAACTCCCAGCAGTCCTTCTGATCAATCTACCTACCTACCTACCTATCTCTATCTAATCTATCTATCTTATCTATCTAGAGGATTGTTGGGAGTTGCAGTCCAGGAATAGGAAATTGGAAACATGCAGGGATTGGGATGCTCTCAAAGAAACCCAAAGAGAAGAAAGCTTGCAGTTTGGAAGCAGTGCATTTGGATCATCCTCCTCTCCTAAAGGGCCTGGTCTAGGGGATGCTGGGAGCTGTAGTCCAGAAAAGAGTGTGGATMTGCTATTGTGTGTTTTGGTTGCCATGCACTGTAGCATCTCTATGGGATTTTTTTTTTTTTGGTTTTTAAGTCCCTTCTGCTSTGTTTTTCAGTGTTTTTATAAGTGATGGTCACTCATTGGTAGGTGTCTTGTGTTCAAATTTTGTGTCAATTCGTTCAGTGTTTTTTGAGTTATGTTAATCCCACAAACGAACTTTACATATATGTGTATGTGTGTGTGTGTGTGTGTGTGATATAGATAGATATAGATGTAGATATATTAGATGTAGATATATATGAAGGGGAGGTTGTGGCTAAACCCTCAATCGGATGCACTTAATGTCCCACAAATTATCTGCTATCAAGTCTTAAGTCCCTAGTCTGGTTTGTTGATACACATTGAGGGTTTAGCTACAACCTCCCCTCCACACACACACACACACACACACACACAATATAGCACTTTGAACAAGTGCTCCTTTCCATTTTTGATATCCTCTTTTCTCAGCGTCTACATTATCACGAGGTAACAAAACCAGTTTGTAAACTGTTTATCATTCTTCTGCTGATAGAAGAGTGCTATGCAGTCTGAAAACTTACTATGAAAACAGAATGGATCCACTTTGTAAAATCTGTATTTATGCCCCCTTGGATTCTTGTCAAATTTCCCTCGATGTCTGCTTTTTATTACTTTATCTCCCTGGGACTTTGGTATCTCAGGGAAATGATGTAACCTAGTTAGATTCAAAATCTGCATAGTGCCTTGAGATTTCTAAAAAAAAAAAACCTCACACCGTTTGCAGGAATCTCTCTGTAGCTCCTACACTGAGAGCAATGGATTCCTGTGGACGTGCTCTAAGAGAGGCTTTAAGGATTCCTACACTCTCCCTCCGCCTGAGCAAGGGATTCAGCTGTGCTGAGTCACGGCAGGTCCCTTACGCAGCAACTCCTGCATCTAAAGCATCCGCTTATGAAGGCCTCTGAATGCAAGGAAAGGAAAGAGGCTGTCAGTGGCTGCTGAGGTTCCAGCTTGGCCTGCTGTCAAAATGCAACACATGTTGGGATGCTAGGGCTGGTGTGATGGTGGAGGAGCACAGCTGGATGTAACTGGGCCATCGGTTATTTTAGGCTTCTCATTTTGGTCAGACTCTCTAGGAGGGCAAGGCTGCAGTGAAATCCCTTCCTGCAGCTACCGTTTTCACAGATCACAAAGGCTGAAGTTCCACTTTAGATTCTTCCCCAGACTTTGTTTTCAGGTAGTCAGTACAGATCAGAGTTAACTCTTGTTTGGCCAGCTGCAACTGGAGGGCCATAAAACCAAACTATTTCCCTCTTTTGGGTAAATAATTTTCAAAACCCCATAGCCTATATGTCTTAATTTTTATTCCTTTTCTATTGGTACTCAGCATGAAATGTGCCTTCTCCTTCCATCCATCAGCAGCTGCGCACTTGTTCAAAATGTTCACTGAGCCATCCGGCACAGCACGGCCCTAAGATTTCTCAATTTGTCAATTGCTCCAAGCAATGTTTGCATCAAATTTATATGCTTTGCTTTAGTTCCAGAGTATATAAACCAAAACTTATTTATCATTTTAATGCCCACGCTCTCATTTTAGAGAGAGTCTTTTCGAATTCATCACAAACCAGTTTTAAACTCACCATGCTAAATAAATTGATGTCATCAGAAAGTATGGCCACCTCATTGCTTATCCCTAAATTTAGGTCATTAATGACTCAGTGGAAAAATACAGATTCCAGGTGTACCTTTTGTTCATATCCCAAAAAGTGGCCATTTATTCCTCATCCCTGTTGTTTAAACAGTTTCCAATCTGGGAACTATTCCAATCTTATCCAATGAATGACAACTATGTTTGCTTTTGTGAGCATTTCCCCCACCCAAAAAAGACACTTGAATGTCCATTTAAACAATTTCTATCACATCACTTTCGCCCTGGTATGGAGGTCATTCAGAAAATAATGCATCACATTTGTTTTCTGAGCCATTAACAAAGATAGAAAAGCTAGAAATCTGACATTTCTCCCAATTGTGCACCAAGTTTCAAGTCATTCTGACAGATCATAGAATGCCGGTGAACTGTTAAAATAATGTTTGTTGCAGACTCCCATTACAAGCAACACTCTGTAATTGAATTCTTGGTTCATAAACATGAAAGTGTGGTGAACATGCATAAATGTTTATGTGCCCTTCAATATAATTGAAATGTTAATATCATTAAGCGTTATTTTCCACAAACTATCAGGAAGAAATGTTAAGCTTGCTGTCATGTAATTTATTGGAGCATACTTGTATCCCTTTTAAGTAATTGAGTTTATGTTGAACACTTTGCAGGCCATTGGTACAGAGGCTGATCTTGTGAGCAAGTTACATATTTAAGTTAGAAGAGCAACTGAACGCCTCTAAGTCAGAATCCCCCCTAAAGGGAACGATACCGCCGCGCCGAGGAGCCTCGGTGGGTCCCGGATATTCATATATGAATTCTTGATGATCTAAGAAATGGATACTGTTTGTTTTGGAAAAATGATGACATAACCTTTTGGAAAATGGCATTCACCACCATTTTGGGAAAATCAGGAATCTCCCTGAGAAGAGTTAAAAATTCGCTTGAGTCAACTTTCTCCTTAGTAGTAAATATCCAGTAGTATTCATGCAAGGCATTAGGTTTCTCAACTGTTAGGCATTAGGTTTCTCAACCTAGATATCTCTTTGAACTGTTAGGGACAAAGATATGTGAATGGACAAAAACATACTGTATATTCCGGGGTACAAGACAACTTTCTAAACCAGGAAAATCATCTCAAAAGTGTGGAGTTGTCTTGTACCCCGGTATAAAGTCTGTCCGATCTTGTTACCTCGTCTCCCTCGCCCTTGGCATCCCTAAGTGGTGATGCCTGAGGAGGAGGAGGGCAGAGGGAGGGAGGGGGCAAGGAGGAGGAGCAGCAGGCTGCACTACAAGGCCAGCAGGGTGGTAGCCTACTGGGCTGTCTTAAACGTTGCCAGCATGGAGTTGGCTCCGCCTCCACCCAGAACAGCTGCCGTAGGAGCCAAAGCCAGAGCGGCGGGGAGGGGGAGAGGTCGCCTCAGGCTGCTCCAGCCCCGCCCCCACAGAGAGCCCCCCTCCCAGTACCACCCCCCCACTCCAGCTTCAACTCTTGCCGCGTTACCAGGCCGGCTGGGGGTGTTTGCCTGCTAGGCTGGCTCCGCCTCCGGCCTCAAAGATGGAGAAGCTTCCGCAGGAGCCAAAACCGGAGCAAGGGAGGCAGTGGGAGAAGAGGACCCCACCCCTCCTGGCCCCACCTCGCCCCGCACCGCGCTCCAGCTTTGACGCCCTCGGCAGTTGCTCCAGTCTAATTCAAATGTCATAAGCATTTGAATTAAAATTACCATATTGAATTCATATCTGATTTTTTAAAATTTTTATTTGGTGTGCATTGGAAGAGGGGTGGTCTTATACTCTATATTTTAACTGGAAAAGTTGGGGGTCGTCTTATACGCCCAGTCGTCTTATATGCCGGAATATACGGTATATAGAGCAGCGTTTCAGAAGTGTTCTTTCAGTTACCAAAAGAGACCAAAATAAACAGACTTCTTCAAAAGTAACATAGTTGGTTTGCTCACAAACTTCATCTATTCAGCATACAGGTACATTGTTTATCAGTCCAGTTACAGACAGGATTTGAAGTAGTTTGTGCAGACAACACAGGGCATCTTTCTTATAATCAACAGTCCAAAGTGTCTCTCTGTTCTGAAAGTCAAATAGTCTCTGTCTAGTCTAAAGCATTCTATTTCTACAGTTTTCTAAAAGCATACTCTAAACTGTGCTGTTTCTACATTGAAAGTCTAATGGTTTCTGCCTTTCTAAAATGGAGTCTGAGTCCAGAATAGTCCCAGATCTGGTCACGTGGTCTGCAGCCCCTCCCACAACATACTAACTGCATATCAGTACACATATACAATACAGTAAGCAACTTGAATTATATACATAACAAATAACTAGTGGAGGATTGAAGAAGGTTGGTATTTCCAATAGCTTGTTTGTTTGCAATTTGTCAATAAGATCTACATTTTCCACATTGTCATTGTACAGAAGTGATTATAATAATATGATTATAACTGTATTTGTGTTTGCATTGGTTGCCCTAAGGCTGGAGCGGCCTAGCTGAGAGGAGTGTGTTACCATGGAAACGATGCTGCAGAGGAGTGGGAGGAGCTTAGAGAAGAGTAGTTTTTGAAAAGCGACAGTTAAGAGTCAGTCAGGTTTTAAGCTCAGAGGAGTGAAGAAGCAGGGTTTAGGCTCAGAGGAGTGAACAGTCATGTAGAGAGAAAGTGGGAAGTAGAGAAACAGTGTTCGGGAATAGTCAGAGATTTCTTCAGTTAGGAAAGCTGAAGGGGAAAACCTTATTAGTTTCTTTAGTTAGAAAGAACTAACAGAGGCTTGTTTAGATCACTAGTTAAAAGAACTAGAGATCTGGTGTTTGATCACAGGAAGGATCAAGCAGGGAGACTATTCACCACAGAAAACATTGTTTAATAAAGTGCTTCACCACAGCAAGAGTTTTATAAGTTGTAACATCGGAAGTCTGAACTGTATCGCAACCAAGTTACATGTAACGTTCTCCAAGTATTTGCCAAGCTTAACATCAAACTGCAACCATACGCTTTGTTACAAAATAAACTTGTTCTCTTTGGTTTTTAAAACTGCCTCATCTCCATTAATCCTACGTTCGGTGTACCCAATCATACAAAATTACCTCACAACACAAATAGGGTGGCATCCAGTGGTATTAATACCAGAGCCTTTTACAAATCGGTGGCTCCTCTCTCCTAAACCTAAGCACCTCTTCGCAATTTGGTGGCGGCTCTTCGCAAATTAGCGGCTTCGTTACAAATTGGTGATAGTAGCTTTACAGTCATTACTGTTTACTTTAGCTTCTTCATTTTTTCTTCCTGAAAACATCAGTTCAAGCATGGGTTATCTGTCCTGTATCTTTAAAAACTGATCTAGCTTCTCTGCAGCCTCTCCAGAACAACATTGTAACCCAACAATTCAATTCCCTCCACAGTATATTTAAATAATTATTTATTGTTGCTCCTGATGCCACTAATAACACATTCTCGAAATCCATTTTTGCTTCCCTAATGGGCATTTCCTTGGTGCCAGCTTGGGTTCCTTTTTTGTTTACTTATTGGGGTTAGACTTAATTTTTCTGAGGTTCTCTTCCATCTTTTCTTTATACTCCTTCTTTTTCATGATTAGGGATGAAATGAAAAATTATTATCCCCGGGTTGAAAAAGTAGGTTCCTAGTAGTCAGGAAACGTCACAGTAAAGAATAATACACAGGCCAAATATTCACTATTCAAATACTCCAAACTTAATGCATAGGAACCATTGTGAGAAGAAATTTGTGAGTTTTGTGTAAAAGGAATATCTGCAGAAAAGTTGTTTTCTTCACAAAACAATTTTGTGTGTGTGTGTGTGGATAGCAGCTCCAGGGTCAGGTTTATGATGAACTGTTCTTCATTTAGGATATCTAGAAATGTTACCTTTCTTTTAAGATGGGAATACACATTTTTGTGTGTCTTCAAGTCATTTCTGGTTTATGACAAATCTGAGACAAGTCTATCACTGAGATTTCATGCCACAGTTTCTTCAGGAAGTGTTTGCCATTGCCTTCCCCTGAGGCTGAGAGAATATGATACGACCAAGGTCACTCAGTAGGTTTCCATGACCAAGCAGGGATTCAAACCTTAGTTTTCAGAGTTTTAGACCCCTTCTATATCCCAGGATCTGATCCCAGATTATTTGATTTAAACTGAATGATATGACTCCCCACTGCCAGATAATCTGGGATAAGAAGATAATCTGGTATCAGATCTTGGAATATGAAAGCAGTGTGAAAGGGGCTGTAACCCTAATCTACACTGCCATATAAAATCCAGATTATCCGCTTTGAACTGGATTATATAGCAGTGTAGACTCATATAATCCAGTTCAAAACAGATAATCTAGTTAAATAAACGAATTAATAGAACAAAGCCTCTTTGGGATTCATCTCCAATTTCATTTTTATCTCAAAATTATCCTGAGCAATATGGAAAGGTGGTAACAGCACATCACTAGGACTGAATAATTTGGAAACTTGGTATTGTGACCGATAGTTATTCTTCATAGGACTCGGTGCCTATTAAAGTTTCTAGGTTATTGAACATTATATCTTCCCTGACATACCGAGCTTTTCCACCTTCAGTGAACGCCTTTGCCTGTCATTCTTGTACAGTTTGTAAACACCTCACTTTTATCTACTGGATTCCTATGATGCAAATTGTACCTATAGTTTTCTATAAACTAAACATTCTCCTGATTTGGCTCACAGTTTTCTAGCATGAGCACAGAACCTCCTATACAGCCCTCCACATTTGACTTTTAAGGACTTGAAGACCTGGCTGTTTAAACAGGCCTTTGAATATGATTGGTTTAATATCCCTTAGTGTGGATTAGGTCTTTGTATTATTGTCTTATGGATATGCTTCGACTCAAGTATTTTGGCTTTTATTTATTTCATTGGAACTGCTGTGTTTTAATTGATGTTTTATATTGTTTATTGTCTACTCTAATCTGTTTATTTTGTTTACTCTGATCTATCTTTTATACTGATCTGTCATTTGCATATATTATTTATTGTATTTATTTGTGCTGTAAACCTCCCCAAGTCCTTTCGGGGAGATGGAGTGGGATATAAATTGTTCCGTCTTCCAGGAGCATAGTTTGCATTACCTTTTAGTTGCATGGGATAGTGTTCCTTTGCATTTCCCCAGGGCTGCTACAGACCCAGCAGCACCCTGGAAGTTAAATAGTATCAGAGTCTGTAAAGCCAGCCTGCAGGCCCCTTTTGCAGCTATTGGTTCAGAAAGTATCTCTTTTGGGTTTAGAGACCGCCCTTTTTTCCTGGGTTGAGATCTCCATTTTGGAATCTCCCCTGCCTCCTTCATTTGAGAAGAAAGCTTCAGATGTGCTGTTGGTCAGGCAGGTACTCTGAGAAAATCATTGTAAGAATGATTGAGTTATTTAGATAGAGAAGCTGATTGAGTTATATAGATAAAGAGGCTAATTGAGAAATAGATAGAAAGATAAATTTAGTGATTGAGATACTATAGATAGTGATTGAGCAATTGAGTTATAGATAGATATTGAGTTATTGAGAAATAGTTATTGAGTACTATTTGCTTCATCTCCAAAACTGACCTTGGGCTGGAATAGGGAAGGCCTACGCTTTCTAAAAGATAGTGGCTCAGGGTTGGGGTAAAAAGATCTCAGGATTTTTTCTACCATTTGGATGAAGGCACCTCAATAACTGAAGGAAAAGGAAAGAAAGATCATCTCTATGGTTTCACCAATTGAGTGTTTTGTTTATAACTTTGCCAAGCTGTGCCAAGTCTGCAAGGACTTTGAGAAATAAATATTCTGTTTTGGTGTTCCAAACCTGTAGTAGCCTCAGTTGCTGGGAATCTCAAGCTTCTAAAGAAAGACCCCCGCGGTCCGCCCAGACAAAGAGAGAAGCATATCTTAGTTTTATTTTTATAGGGTCTGGGTGTGATGGCACATAAATAAAGATGACGATGATGATGATAATTGGCACAGAACACCCATGAAAGTGAAAAACCATGAATAAAGAACTTGCTGGGTTTTTTTTTTCCAATCTGAGAGAATACCTCCCTATGAATTTCTAGGTTTATGGTCAGTGTGTGCTAGAAACTGAACATAGAATCACAGTGGAGGATCTAGAGCTTCCTAGAGAGGTGTTCTTTCTCAAAATATCTAGGTCCACCATCATGACTGGAGGAAGTTGATCCTAGAATCACACTGGAAGAAACTTGAGATTCCTAGATGAAACATTTAAATCATATCAGTGAATAACAAAATTTGATTTTTTTTTCTGTTCCAGGCTTGAAAGTGTTATTTCTTGTTTAATTGTGCAGTACTTACTTTGAAAATAGTTGTTATACTCCAGAAACTTGGTTTTTGTGTCTGCCACAAATTATGTTGAATTGGTTGAAATTCTATGAGATATTCATTGTAAAACTATAGCAAAATGTGCTACAGGATTTTCCACAAAAACAAAGGGTTTGCAGTGTAATAAACACTTTCCATGTTTTTATGATAGAAGCAATTAGAAAATGGCATAACTCAGGAATAAAAATTGTGTTACATAGTGCAGTCAAATGTGTCAAAGTCAAAAACATCTCTATTTGGTCTCACTCGCTATGGCATGTGCCTTTTCCCCATAGGGCTCATTGGCTGTGTATGTTCATGGACTATTGTTATCTTATCCCCATTTGGACAACAGGAAACATCATTCCCTTGGTTCATTAAGGATGATTTAATTCAAACCAGATGTTTCTCAGCTCTTGATGACTTCCCCCCAGGATTCAGTATAAAAGTTCTATTTGTCACTTTTTAAATATTAAATGACAACAGCCTGGCTCCATGCTGATTGACGTGGGAGCCCATCCTTTCTGTAGAAGATCAACGTCACCTAAAGCATCCCCCAGTGTCTAACATGTCTGAACTCTTCCTCTCACTCACACGGGGTGACTTTCCAGCATGGGGACTCAGCAACGTATAAGAGAAAGCTACTTTTGAAGTCTTGCCTCTTAATCACCTACTTAGCAACTTAAACCTGCTAACACATCCCAACAAAGAATTTCCCCAAGCAGCAACCAGCCAGGCTTAGAAGCTTCAAGGCCATTAAATGCTATTCAAGGTGGTCAATGGCAACATTCACACTTGTCTCATGCAGACAAGAGTTCTTTCTCCCACCCTGGACATTCCACAGATATTTAAACCTCTGAGGATGCCTGCTGTAGATGTGGGTGAAACATCAGGAGAGAATGCTTCTGGAACATGGCCATACAGCCCAGAAAACTCACAGCCACCCAACTTAAACCTGGTTTCCAAGACTTTATGATGACTAAATTTTTCCATGTTATGGGTTCCACCCTGGATGATGGCTCCTGGCTCTACCTGAGAGCTAACAGGCCGTCCACGTGATATGTGGTGTCTGCAACCTTGTAATTGGTTGTTTGTAATTGAAGCAATCTTCAATTACAAACTGTAACTAAATTGTAAACTGCAGCGTAATTGCAATTGCCAAAACCTTAATGGTTCTAACAAGCCTATGGCACAAGGGGATCTGTTTCTTACCTGCAAGGGATAGCTTCCTTTTAAATACCTACATAGCAATGTAAACATGAGCTGCTGTGAGTTTTCTGGGCTGTGCGGCCATGTTCCAGAAGCATTCTGTCCTGACTCAGCAACCCAGGGCCCTTCCACACAGCCCTATATTCCAGGATATCAAGGCACAAAATCCCACAATATCTGCTTCGAACTGGGTTATCTGAGTCCACACTCAGATAATGTGGGATTTTCTGCCTTGATATCCTGTGTGGAAGGGCCCCCAGCGATTCCGGCCATGAAAGCCTTTGACAACACAACTTGGCTTCCAGGTTCCTAAATGAAGTAGTAGCTTAGGATAGCTTTACTTTTCATGGCAGAAGCTAAGGGACACAAGTTGGCTGTCTTTATTATCCCATTGAGTACTAGGAAAACATGCCCTGTTCAGTTCAGTTTTATGTCCCTTTGGTTTTGATGTAACTCTGTGTTCTAGGGGGTCATTAATAAATAATGTTAGTTGAAACTCTCTCTGTTTCTCCATGTTCAATAGATTTAAGGGAGAGTTAAGGAGATGGTGTGATCTGACCTCCCCTAGGGTTGAAAGAGATGAGTCACTCTAAACCTGACTCAAAGTTTACTTCCTACAGTTAAATTATAGCTTTTTAAAAAACTGCACGAACTTTTGGCTTGGGCAGTGGTTCTCAACATTCCTAATGCCGCGACCCCTTGTTACAGTTCCTCATGTTGTGGTGACCCCCAACCATCAATTTATTTTCGTTGCTACTTCATAATTGTAATTCTGCTGCTGTTATGAATCGTAATGTAAATATCTGATCTGCAAGATGTATTTTCATTCACTGGACTAAACTTGGCACAAATACCCAATACGCCCAAATTTGACTACTGGCGGGGTTGGGGGGGGGTGATTTTATCATTTGGGAGTTGTAGTTGCTGGGATTTACAGTTCACCTACAATCAAAGAGCATTCTGAACTCCACCAATGATGGAATTGAACCAAACTTGGCACACAGAACTCCCATGAGCAACAAAAAATACTGGGAGGATTCAGTGGGCATTGACCTTGAGTTTTGGAGTTGTAGTTTACTTACAACCAGAGAGCACTGTGGACTCAAACAATGATGAATCTGGACCAATCTTGCCACAAATACTCAATATGCCCAAATGTGAACACTGGTGGATTTTGGGGAAAACAGACCTTGACATTTGGGAGTTGTAGTTGTTGGGATTTACAGTTCACCTACAATCAAAGTGCATTCTGAACCCCAGCAATGACAGAATTAGTCCAAACTTCTCACAGACAACCTCCATGACCAACAGAAAATACTGTTTTTTGATGGTCTTTGGTGACCACTCTGACACCCGCAGGGAGGATGCCATGCCCCCTCGCCGAATGGCGGGAGAGCGAGGCAGGCGAGGTGGGTTTTGCATGGGCCAGACCCGCACGGAGGACCCCTTGCCTGTCTCGCCCCCTCGCCGAATGGTGGGAGAGCAAGGCAGGCGAGGTGGGCTTTGTGCGGGCCAGACCCGCACGGAGGACCCCTTGCCTGTCTCGCCCCCTCCCCGAATGGCGGGAGAGTGAGGCAGGCAAGGTATACTTTGCGCGGGCCAGACCCGCACGGAGGACCCCTTGCTGAATGGCAGGAGAGCGAGGCAGGTGAGGCGGGCTTTGCGTGGGGCCAGGCCTTGCGCGAAGGAGACTTTGCCTGGCCTGTGCCCTTGGGGCAGGGCCAACGGAGGTGGTCTCGCGACCCATCCAAAATGGCCAGGCGACCACCCTGGGGGTTGTGACCCTCAGGTTGAGAACCGCTGGGCTAAGGTCTTCATCTAAGGGTGCATCTACACTGTAGAATTAATGCAGTTAGAGACTATTTTAACTGTGTACTATGTACTTTAACTCAGTACTATGGGATCACAAAGTTGTAGTTTTACAAGGTCTTTAGCCTTCCCTGCCAAAGGTTGCTGATGCCTCACCAGATTACAACTCTTAGGATTCCAGAGCATTGAGCTATGGTTAAACTGGTGTCCAACTGCATTGAATCTACAGTGGAGATGCAACTTACGTGTTATTTTCTGAATTTCAGTTTAGGTTCTAAAAACTGGGACTACATCCATCACCATTTCTGATGTCTTTCTCCTGTGGAAAGCAAAAGTGTCTTATCATGCTATTCCATTGTTTCAGGTTGTCCATTTCAACACTACTTCACTTGTACTCATTGAGCCATAATTATATGATTACAGCACAGCATCATTACAGTGCAATATATCACTGCCACATCTCACATTGTGAAAAGTGATTTGCAAAGAGAAATTGACAATGCCATCTTGCACCATTGCTGATACCTTTCACCTGTGAAAAACAAAAGTGTTTATCTTGCTAGTCGGCTGTTTTAGCTTGCCCTGTTCAAACCCCAATTAGGACCTCATCAGATGGGTGGTTTATCCTGTCTCTGTGCGCTTTCAG
This sequence comes from Anolis sagrei ordinatus, assembly GCF_025583915.1. Lineage (NCBI taxonomy): Eukaryota > Metazoa > Chordata > Lepidosauria > Squamata > Anolidae > Anolis > Anolis sagrei. Next base: position 119,577,728 of record NW_026845477.1, on the reverse strand, counting down.
CAAGCTTCTGGGATGGAGTCCACCAGAGACCATCAAATGACACAGGGCTCCATTGGGCTCGGTGCTGGCAGTGTCTTCTCATAGAAGAAGCCATGGAGGAAGCATAAGGAAGCTGGGGACAGTGGGGAAACGTTGTGGGGTGGCAGTCCGTGACCAACGATGGCAAGGGGACAAAGTGGAATGCTGCCCCACAGTTTTCCTTGCTGTCCCCTGGCTTCTGGACCTTGATGTGATAAGGTCCTTACTTTGCACTCATTAAGCAGTAGTAATGCTATTATGGCATGATGTAATGCAGGGATCCTCGAACTACAGCCTGCTGTTAGGTGAAACTGATGACCCGCAGGCTTTGTAGTAGAGAGCCCATGAGCGGTAGTTGTTGTGTATGCGTTTAATAATTAAACATTTGGCAAACCCTTCCTGTTGCATTTAGGACCCTGAACCTTCCTGCTCTTTCTGCTAAAGGGGACCCTGGCCTTATACTCTGGTATTTCTGGATTATTCTGCCTTGAGGTATCTTTGTGAAGAACTGCTTCAGTTGAAGATTAGATTGTAAATACTATCAACCATTTTATCCAGCCATCCTGTGCGAAGACCGGGATCACCTTTGCACAGTTAAAGCTTGTGCACCAGCTGCGATCGTACCTTGACAAGCCGGATTTGGCCATGGTGGTCCATGCCTTAGTTACATCAAGATTAGATTACTGTAATGCACTCTATCTGGGGCTGCCTTTGAAGATTACTCGGAAACTACAATTGGTGCAAAGATCTGCAGCCAGGCTACGAACTGGAACCAAATACAGGGAGCACACAATGCCCCTACTAAAGCAGCTCCATTGGCTGCCGTTAAGTTTCCAGTCCCAATTCAAAGTGCAATTATCACCTATAAAGCCCTAAATAGCAATGCCTATCTTCGTGACCCCCTCCCCCCCTCCCCATGCACCAGTGTGGGCTCTTAAGATCTGCCAGGGAGGCCCTCCTCTTGGTCCCGGCACCATCACAAGTGTGATTGGTGGGTGCAAGGGAGAGGGCTTTCTCGGTGGTGGCCCCACAGCTTTGAATTAACTTCCCAGGGAGATTAGGCCCCCACACTGTCCTCCTTTCATAGGGACTTGAAGATGTGGCTCTTTAATCAAGCCTTTGAGAATGTTTAGTCCCTAGTTGTCCTGTGTAGTAGTCACACATCCTGCGCTTTATCCCATGTCCTTTCTCCAATACAGCAGCTGGCACTTTTATTCCTAATGTTTTATTCCTAATGTTTTATTCCTAATGTTAATAGCTTGGCCATGTTTACAGCAGTTTACTGCCACGGTTGGAGGATTGCAATTTGATTGAGTCTGAGTTGATGTTTTTATATGTGCATGTGTTTTATTTTATTGTATTTTATATTGTGATCACTCTTATGTTTTGTTTTTGGCACTTTGTGCCATCTACAAGCTGCCTTGAGATGAGGTGGTGGGATATAAGAATGAAGTAGTAGTAGTAGTAGTAGTAGTAGTAGTAATTATCTATAGCTGAGAATGGGAGGAGAAGTTTTGGAACCTGCATAGCTACCATTATTAGTTGCTGGGTACAAACAACTAAGAATGCCCTGTTTATGAGCTTCTTAAGGGTGCAAATGATGTCCGGATGCAGAGAAGTGGATGAAGGAAAACTTTGAAGGAATATCTGGCAAAGCAGTTCTCATGCTCTTAACAGAATGGCAGCACATCTCAGTTTCAACATGCTGTTACCTCTCTGTCGGTGATTCAGATCTTCCCCATGGTGTTATAATGACGGATCTATCATGTTTAAAAGCAGGAAAGTGTTGCAGTATAGTTCAGGAATGACTTTGCCCCAAGCGCTGAAATCATTTTGTGTTGCTACCTTCGCAGAAGTAGAATAACCTGAGCATTAGTCTGTACTTATCTCAGGAGTAGGCTGTGAGTGTTGCAATTAAGTGAAGCTTTTGTAAGCATGTCTGCACCTGTCTTTGTGCAAGAGCTGACATATAAGCTGGTGGTTGTGAATGGCATTCAGTTACTCAGGGATGACTGAAGCATTTCACTTTACAAAAAAAAGACCCTACAAATGCCTGAAAGAAAATGTCTCCAGTGATCCAGTCTTTGTTGAGACCCCACACTGAGTATGAAAAATGCTTCATCTGTGTTCAAACAAGAGGTTGTACCATTCACATGGATAATCAACAATTTTTTGCATTTTTGTTCTTCTGTTCTCACTATGAGCTGATTCACAGGGTCATGCTAGAGGCAGATGAAACGCTATCAAGGTTCCCGTGATAAAGTGGGTAGTTTCCAACATGGCAAAATTGTAGGTTTCAGTGAACTTGTAAAACTAAGGTTTCTTTGCCCCCGCCCCCCGTATCTTGGCACAAGTAAACTTGCAGTAGAGTGGGAAGCTTTTGTAACAATACGATTCCAGATGAATGTAAGAAAGAATGCTTTCCTTAAATGGTGGCCAGCCATCCACCTAAAAATTGTCTGAAGAGATTTTAAGGATGTGTCAATATTGTAGAATTAATGCAGTTTGGCACCACTTTAACTGTCATGTATTAATGAGTCAGAGAGAAGGGTAGTTGTACAAGTTATTTAAGCTTCTCTACTAAATAGTTCTAGTGCCTCCCCAAACTAAATTCCCATTATTTCAAAGCACTGAGATATGGCTGTTAAAGGGGTGTTGATACAGTATAGATGCACCCTTGAAAGTCTAAACTAAATGTGAAGAGTTATGCAAAACATATAATTGGAAAGTTTGTCTATCTTTTTAATTCACAGTAGCCATATGGTTTTTTTTAATGGGGACAGTAAGTGGAAAAGTCACCCCAGTGCCAATAAGTCACCCCACTAACAACAACAGTAACACACTGTTATTGACTATTGTCAGGTGCCCTTGCCCTGAGGTTTTCTTGGCAAGATTTGTTCAAAGTGGGTTTACATTTGCCTTAATTTGAGGCTGAGATTATTTGACTTGTCAAGGTCACCCAATGGATTTTCCATTTCAAAATCCATTGGGTGACCTTGACAAGTCAAATAATCCTGGTGTCCAGAGTAATAATCCTGCACTCAAATCATTGCACCATGGTGGCTTATCATCAGTGAAAATAAATTTCTGAATGCCACATTGGGAATCTGGGTTTTTTTTTTCCTAGAGTAATTTTTCTTTGGAAAATACTGTGAAAGAAAGTTTACTTTCAATATCATATCTTAGGCAATCCCTCATGGTCAAGTATGATTGTCTTCCAAGTGTAGAGTCTTGGCGGTGGGTCCATAAGTGACTGTGGAAACCTATTCTGGATCCACATGGTCTTTTCCAATGAGGGCATAGATTTCCAGGTGGAAGGCGGTAATTACAAAGTTTGCTTGAGGCGTCTTCCTCTTGGCATGTTTCTTGTTGTTTCTTCTTTTCACCCTCTGTCCATGCTTTTTCATTGAGGACCATATCACACAGTTGCATCCCCCCCCATGCGCCACTCTGGTGTGGCAGTGCTTCTCCCATCACATGAAACCAGCACAACACAGGAGCCTTCTCTTATTGACAAAGAAGTGTCCTAGGATGCTTCCATGCCAATTGGGGTCAAGGCCTCTGCTGGAAGTTAAGGGATGTTGTGTGATAGACTGTATGCCTATCAATCCCTCAACTGGCTGGCATCCAAGGATGCACAAATTGATAAATGTGATTAGGTCCATAGACAACGTGACCAATCCAGCAAAGGTGATGGTTGAGAATCATTGTTTAAATGCTGGTGGTCTTTGCATCTTTGCACTCTATGCTTCATTTGATAAAGTTACTGTGCTCACAGAGCTCAAACAGTATTGTAGTTTGATATTGATGTCAACTTTTTGTGGAGAGGTGACTAGGAGATGTGCTTTGTGATCCTGATGAACATCCAAAGCCTCTGCCATCCATTTGAGAGAGAGAAATGTTTCCCTGTGTATAGGTGTCATCTCAAGTTGACTCTATAGCCCAAACTGTATTAACGTACATTCTGTATTTGCTAGGCAGAAACCAATATTTTCCTCCTCATTTCATCTCCATCAGAAACAACACTTTCTGTCTGTAACATGTCCTTGCCAATGACACAAAATGTCAGTGTAATGGAGTGGAGGACACAGTTTGGATTGTCTTTTTTTTTACTAGTACCAACTTTCACCCCTTTATTCATGTCAACATTACAATATCAATATGTTCTCTTTCTCTTCCTTTCCTCTTGTGAGAGGAAAATTGTGCATGCCTTGAATGAGTTAGTTTTCCTTGCTCTGGCTCTGAGACCCAAGTAACAGCAGAAAAGGGGAACTTTTCATACCCACCACACTGATTCACCAACTTATTTCATTGTGAAGGTGCTGGTACAGTGGGTTTCAACATGTGGGTCCCCAGATGTTTTGGCCTTCAACTCCCAGAAATCCTAACAGCTGGTAAACTGGCTAGGATTTCTGAGAGTTGTAGGCCAAAACATCTGGATATCCACAGGTTGAGAACCACTGTGCTAGAAGCTGGTGGCCATTAACCAGACCACTGAGGATTGATTGCTCTGATGGCCCTCAGGGGCTGCCCTTGGCAACTCTTCTGAAGTCACAGCTGATGCAGAATGGTGTGTCTCTCTAGTTATCTAACATTAGTTGTTGAAAGAATATTGGATCTGTGCTTGAACAGATTTCTACAAATATATATATATATACAGTGGACCCTTGATATCTGTTGTGGTTTGGTTTCAGAGTTTTCTGTGGAAAGCAAAATCAACAAAGACTCAAGTCCCATTATATACAATGGTATATTAAAATAGCATCCTTTATCCAAAATGGCAATACCAAGGTTTTATTTTGGGAATATTTTCAAACCATGGTTGGTTGAATCCATGAATGCAAAATGTATGAATTTGGAGGGTTGACTGTACTTAGTATACTTGTGACAGTGCCTTCTAAGTTTTAAAACCTTTGATAGGGGCTGTTAGTATTTTCTGCTTGTGAAATTTGTTAGATCACAGCATGAAACTCCCTTCCAAAGCTGTATAATTTTCTTCCCAGAAAGTCCCTGGGAAGAATGATGATGGCAATCTCATGTATGTTTTAGTGTTCCTTGAGTAGTGAATTAGAGCATGGTTTTGATGGTGTTTTGTCACAATCTATGCTGGATTTCTTTTATATATATATATATATATATATATATATATATATATATTGATTTGCATATTTATATCTCATTTTGCAGAAAAATGGAGGATAGGAATGCATCACTATGATCACCCTAAGGCACACTTCGCATATGGCTTTGTGTCCTTTCAGAACACCATTTATATGACTATAGCATTTGTGAGGGGGGGGAGGAAAGAGAGGTGTTTTATATCCTTCCCGCACTGTGTTTCGCACTCCTGCCACGTTCATGCCTGAGCCTGCTCCTCACAACTGCCTCCACACCCTGGCCCCAAGCCTGTCTCACGCTGCAACATCTCCACTCCCTGCTAAGCCCATCCCAGCCTTCTTACTTCTCACAAAATAGATGGAGTTCACCTTGAAATAGAGGTGTTGAAGTTTCTAGGTTCCATGAAGCTCTGCTACTATGAGGGATAGCAAGCCAGGCAAGCTACACTGAACTCTTCAGCAAGAACAGGAAATCTTGGTTCCTTCTTCCAACGATGTCAAGTCCGTGGCTCTTCATTTTCCTCCAAGAACTAGTTTTGATAGAAGACAGTGCTTTATTAATTTTATGTTAATTATGACTTTAGTAAACAGGTACTAGGGCTAGCAAAGCAAGTAAAAATCAAGCTACAGGCAGGTGTGGTCCTGTAAGGAACTTTAATAGAACAGATGATTTTGCACACACCTATCTGCCTTAGCATTAGCGACGCTAAGGGCTGAGTCACTTGTATATATGGGTACCCAGCTTTGCTCTTTGTCTCATCACTTAATAACATCCTATTGAACTTGCGTATGCTCCTCATTTAGCGGTTTTTATTTCAAGGGATATAGGAACCATATGCTGTTGTGGTTACTATGATGGGATATGATCAGGGAAAGCAACTGATTAAAGCCAATGATTTTAAAGGGCCCAAATGCCATGCAGACACCAGGTCTGTGCCGTCGTGCCTGGGGGGCTATAACTCTTAGTGAAAGAGACATAGACTTGACATCTTTCCCCCAGGGGGTTGCTTCTTGCCTTCCTTTAAAGAACTGGAACTCCCAAGGACCAAAATACTGTAGATAACTCAAAATAGGTTTTATTGTTCACAAAGAGTTATCCCTTTAAGACAATAAGCTGAAAGATTCAAAGGGGGTAAAGGAAATATACATTACAGTCTCTGGTTGTCTTGGGTCCAAGGAGATTTCGCAGCTGAGAAGCTTTTCCTGTTCCCTCTTTTCTCAATGGCTGTGAAGGTCGGAACAAACACAACCCCCAGTCCAATGGCCTATGTTGAAGGCACAGAGTCTTCCTTTTGATGCCAAAGGACTGGTTTGAAGGCACTTGGGTCTCCTCAACGTTGTCCAGGGCGAACTGGACATGAAGCATGAGTCCCAAGGATAAAAACCTTAGAATTGGTGATGAGAGGTAACTTAATTAAGGGTTTTAGAGCCAAGTCTCTTTCTCATGTCTATCTGATAGAAAGTTTGATGGTAGAATGGAAAAGGAAAAACTCTACCCTCCTCCAGGAAGAGGTGGAGCCAAGCATTTGAGCTGAGGAAGCAATGTAACTGGTGCAAACAACATTGATTGAGAGCTATAAATAACCAATCAATCCAACTATACATTTACAAACTAAGCAAGTATGGGCACTTTGAACTTTAAAGTTCTACACACATGTGGTGCCACTCGCGCCGTCACATGGTCCTAGAAACTAAATTGTGTCACCAAGAAATACTAACTGCTGTATGCTATATTGGAGAGGAAGGAACTGGAAAAATCTACTCTGGGTATTGCTTGTTTAAGAAAATGCTATGGAATGTATGGGATCACCATTGCGTTGACTTTGGTCTAGTCAGCCATCTAAATCTAATCCACTGCATCAGATTGCTTGTAAGAGCAAAATGTGTGCTTTGCTTTGGGAATGGTAGAAGACAATGAGCTTGTGTATTTCTCCTGAGCTTTTTGGATGAAGAGTAGAATCTGATATTTGTTGTTGTTGCATGGCAACCCTAAGGTGAACCTACCATGGAGTTGTCTTGGCAAGGTTTGTTCAGAGGGGTTTGCCAGTACCTACAGAAAGCAAATATATTCTCCCAAGTGTGGGGATTTATGTAACCATGTTCAGTACTATTAGTGCACTAGAAGAAGGGACTATTAGAAGATGTTGGAAATTCCCAGGTTTGCAGAATTACCAGATCTATAGGGAAGAGAGATTCCTAAGGACAAGGAAACATGAACAGAAGAATGGAGATGGAGTATATTCTATAAGCATTAAATGTTAATTGGTGGTTGCTGTGGGAAAAAATGGGAAATACAGAGGGGAAAGCTGAGAGAATGGGAGTAGCTTGGAAGACAACATGAACAATTGACCACAATTTTGAACAGAACTCCACTCCGCAGGTGCCTCTTGTAAATCTCAGCCTGTAGTGATTGTTTTATAATGGCTCTTCCACATCCAAAAGTAGGGCCACTATCTTTAAAAAAAAAAACAGATCTTGCTCCAGTACTCTTGGCAAAATATAAATTCAGTAAGAGATGATTTTCCCATCCCTCCATCTCTTTTGTATTCTGAGAAAAGCTTCATCTGCTGAATTTTTGCTTGTCACGCAGTTGCTAAAAACATGAATGCCTTGCCAGGAAAAAACAACAACAACAAACAGTTGGCAACCCTATTATTGAGAGGTGATGAATATTTATGTGCAAACTCGTTGTAACATACATATCTAGTGAAATGGCTTCCAGAAGAGGAGCTGTATTTAGCCTGTTGCAGCAACTAAGTGTCTTGTGGCATCTTAAAGACCGACAGATGTATTGTGACACAATCTTTTGTGAATCAGAGCCCTCTTCATTAGATAAATGTCATTCTGTCCAGATTTCCAATTCTGGGGCCATGACTTGTTGCAGAGTTTATTTGCACTCTGATTGTAGTATCCTTGTAGTCAAACAAGGTATATATTTCCAAGCTCTATCCAGATGTTGTAACTTTACAGAGGGGAGTTGAGGTGTGCAGTTTCATTGTTTTCACTACTTGGGTGTTAAAAAGTGCCAGAAGCCTGACTTGGATCTATGGTTTTGCATCAAGAATTTTCAGTCCAGAAGTATTGTTCCTTTAGATGTTTTGGAGTAAAAGTCCTAACAACCCCTTCTTCCATTTTATCCATGCTGGCTGGAGTTCAAAAACCACATAAGCCACAAGTTCTCAAAATCTGGTGCAAGTAATAGGTTTTGTCACACTAGAGGAAGTTCCTTTCCTATCCTAGGTTTGTCAAAGACAACGCAGTACAAAAACCATTTTTAATTTTGCACACTAAGATATTTTGGGACCACTGGGCATGCATAAACATGTGGAAGTCTATGGGGGAAATGAAAAAAGAGAAAATTCCCCTTTTTCCCCTATATCCTTTTTCTCCTGAGAAATAAGAAATAAAAATAGGTTAATGAGACAAGTTATGCTATGGTCCTCATTCTGTTGTGTATAATATAGCTACCATACTATAGAATATATGTTGTATGCAACATAGCTACCATACCATTCAGCTCCAGCTCCATGCAGGGACATGACAGAATCCTCTCACAAGGATGATAAAAAATCAAAACATCCAGGTGTCCCCTGGGCAACATCCTTGCAGATGGCCAATTCTCTCATACCAGAAGCGACTTGCAGTTTCTCAAGTCACTCCTGACACACGCACACACATACACAAAACAACCATTCCTCAAAATTCTGAACACATTTTATGAACAAATAAAAATTGTTTTTTGTTTGTTGCTCTTATTGTACTCATGTCTTCCAAAGGTCACACTTTTGTCGTAGGACTGTAATACTTTGAATATAGGAAAATACATGTCTGTTCTCAGATACAGATTGAGCATCCTTTCTCCGGAATTCCAAATTCCAAAATACTCCAAAATCCTAAATTATCCTTGTGAATGGCTGAGATAGTGACAGCTTTGTTTTCTGAGTGTTCAGCATACACAAAATTTGTTTCATACAGAAAAAAATTTAAAATATTGGGTGTAAAATGAACTTCAGCTTTTGTGTATAAGATATACATGAAAAAGATGCATTTCATGTTCAGACATGTGTTCCACCTTCAAGATAACTCATTATGTATGTATGTATGTATGTATGTATGTAGAGAAAGTGGTTCATTGGTTTTCTGATAGTCTAGCTAGCAACTGGTTGACACTGGTGAATCACTCTCTTGCCCCTGCTTCAGAGTATAGTCCTTTATACTGTACTAAGCTGATATGAACCAACATAGGACTTGACCAAAGTAGGTAGGACTTTGGTTTCCAATTTGCTTAGTCTCTAACAAACCTCCCAATCTCACTTGCCTAGTTTCCAACTTGCCTAGTTTCAACAAACTCCACAACCCCACTTGCCTAGTTTCCAAACTGCCTTTCCAACAAATCTCACAACTCACTTGCCTAGTTTCCAACTTACCTAGTTTCAACAAATCTCACAACCCCACTTGCCTAGTTTCCAACAAACCTCACAATCCCACTTGCCCAGTTTCCAAATTGCCTAGTTTCCAGCAAACCTCACAACCCACTTGCCTAGTTCCAACTTGCCTAGTTTCAAACAAACACAACCCCACTAGTGTAGTTTTCAACTTGCCTAGTTTCAGCTAACCTCACAACTCCACTTGCCTAGTTTTCAATTGGCCTTTCCAACAAACCTCACAACCCACTTGCCTGGTTTCCAACAAATCTCACAACCCCACTTGCCTAGTTTTCAAATTGCCTTTCCAACACATCGCACAGCCCCACCTGCCTAGTTTCCACCTTGCCTAGTTTCCAACAAACTTCACAACCCCGCTTGCCTAGTTTCCAACTTGCCTAGCTTCAAACAAACACAACCCCACTTGCCTAGTTTCCAACAAATCTCAAAACCTTGCCTGACTAGTTTCCACCTTGCCTAGTTTCAACAAATCTCACAATCCCACTTGCCTAGTTTCCAACAAACCTCACAACCCCACTTGCCTAGTTTCCAACAAATCTCACAACCTTACCTGCCTAGTTTCCACCTTGCCTAGTTTCAACAAACCTCACAATCCCACTTTCCTAGTTTTCACCTTTCCTAGTTTCTAAACCTCACAACCCCACTTGCCTAGTTTCCAACAAATCTCACAACCTCGCCTGGCTAGTTTCCACCTTGCCTAGTTTCAACAAATCTCACAATCCCACTTGCCTAGTTTCCAACAAACCTCACAACCCCACTTGCCTAGTTTCCAACTTGCCTAGCTTCAAACAAACACAATCCCACTTGCCTAGTTTCCAACAAACCTCACAACCCCACTTGCCTAGTTTCCAACTTGCTTAGTTTCCAACAAACCTCACAACCTCTGAGGATGCCTGCCACGGCTCAATGCTATGGCATCCTGGGAGTTGTAGTTTTACAACTTCAGTTCCTCGGATACCCTGAGCCTTGATGTCAAACCGCATTATAGTGCAGATGCGCCCTAAGTCCCGCTTCTCCTTGTCTCCTGCCTCCTTTCCGCAGATGCAAACATGCACAAGCGCCCTTATGGCGCTGTGGCGGCTCTCCCTGCAGAGGATTGTGCTGTGTGTATTTGTTTGTTTGCGTGCGTGTGCGGAAGAGACCCCCCCCCTCCCGCGCACCCCCCTTAAGGTGCGCTTCTTTACCTGTCGCTGCAGCGGATACAGAGAGGGAAGGAGGGGAAAGCAAAGAGGAGCCCCCTTCCTCTCTCTCTCTCTCTCTCTCTCTCTCCCTCCCCGCAGCGAGTTGGCTCCGGCCCCTTCTGATTGGGCGCCCGAGTTGGCGCCGTGACCAATTGAAAAGCAGGGAGGGCGCGCGCGAGGCAGTCAGCTTGCTAGCCCAGCGCGCGCCGGTCCGGGGAAGGAAAAAAAAAAGGAGGGGAGGAAGGATTTGCTGCTGCTGCTGCTGCTGGATGCGGAGCAGGCGCCGCTGCTTAGCTGCGCTGACATTTCAGTATTATTATTTTGGCGATGCCTGGCAGGACCCGCCGCCTCTCTCCTGGCTTCGCTTCTTAGTTAGCCCCGCAGCGGACACGGAGGAGGAGGAAGAAGAGGAGGAGGAGGAGGGAGCAGCAGCAGATTTTGGAGGCGGCTGCCTTCCCTGCTGCAAGGTGCTGCTCCGGCGGCAGCAGCGGGAGCCCCAGCAAGGATGATCCTAGGTGAGTGGCGCCGCCTTCCCATCGCCTGGGTCACGTCCCCTGCCCACCCACCCCCCTCCCTCCCTGCTTTGACTTCTTCCCCGCCGAGATGATCCCCTCTTTGGCTTTGGGAAGAGGATCGGAAGACCTCCTTGAAGCCCAAATACAGGGGGGAGAGTGAGCAGTGCCTATCGCCTCCTCTCTAAGCTCCCTTCCCCAAATCCAGATTGAGAAGGGGCTGTGTAGACACCCTCTCGGGATGCTGCGGTCCTCCTGCCCTGGATGGTAAGGAGTGAAGGGCAGCATCCCATGCTGGAGAGCTTCCTTCCATCCTTTCCTTCCAAGTCAAGAGGGCAGGAGGTTGGGCTGGATGGTCCTTTTGCTCTCTCCCAGGTCTAGGATTCTAGGTATCCCTTGAAAGAGTCCAAGGAAACCAGATGACTCCTCAAGACGCCCCTCGACTTGAATCTCATAGGTCCCCCCCCCCCCATAGGCAAGGAATAGGCATAGGCGATGAAATCCTGGCTTGTCGGTCTCCGCTCCAAGGACCAACCAAGGATGGCCCTGCTTAGTATCCAGGATTAGACAGAATCTGGTGCTTTTAGGGTCCTTTGCCCTTATTCGTACCTTGACACACACACCGTCAAAAGCAGCTGAGGTCTGCGTCACAAGGTGGAAGTTATTGAACTGTATTGTCGAAGGCTTTCATGGCCGGAATCACTGGGTTGTTATAGCTTTTTTCGGGCTATATGGCCATGGTCTAGAGCAGTGGTTCTCAACCTGGGGTCCCCAGATGTTTTTGGCCTACAACTCCCAGAAATCCCAGCCAGTTTACCAGCTGTTAGGATTTCTGGGAGTTGAAGGCCAAAAACATCTGGGGACCCCAGGTTGAGAACCACTGGTCTAGAGGCATTCTCTCCTGACGTTTCGCCTGCATCTATGGCAAGCATCCTCAGAGGTAGTGAGTTATTGAACTGTTCAGAACAGTGGGACTTGAGGGAATGGGAAAGGAAGAGGTGAAGGAAGTGTGAGGACCAGATAGGTTCCCAATGCAGTGAGAGTGTGTGTAAGGGGGTGATCAGGGCTGGACTGGATGGCCCTTGTGGTCTCTTCCAACTCCATCATTCTCTAAGAGGTGTCCAGGGCATAGTGGTGTGAACTCTGTGCTTGATGGGCAGCTGTGAGTTTTCCGGGCTGTATGGCCATGTTCCAGAAGCATTCTCTTCTGACATTTCACCTGCATCTATGGCAGGCATCCTCAGAGATTGTGAGTGTTGGAAACTAGACAAGTGGGGCTTATATATCTGTGGAATATCCAGGATGGAAAAAAAGAACTCTTGTCTGCTTGAGGCAGGTGTGACTGTTGCAATTGATTATCATTTAATGGCTTTGCAGCTTCAAGGTCTGGCTCATTACTTGCTTACTTGGTTGATCTTGCCCTATCTTTGGGCATCGCCATGGAAGACAAGGCAACTGGAGAAGCCCCTTCCTTGCCTTGACTGCTTTGCTGAATCTCTCTCTCTGTGTATGTGTGTGTGTGTGTGTATTCCTCCTTCTATGGTGTTGCTTGACCAACAGCTGAAGGCCTGGGGGGTCTGGGGGTGGTAGAGGATTGCTCTGGCTGCCAGGCAGGCAGGAGATTGGCGATGGTGGGTGGCAGGAAGGGGGGGAGAGAGAGGAGGGGGGAGAAGAGAATAGATGAATCCCTTATTTTGACAAACTGTCTAAAGCTTGAAGCATCAGTGTTGACCTAGATCTCTGTACATGGCGAGGGAGGGGGTCCCCACACGCAGCAGCCAGACGCTCCTCCTCCCTTTCCTCTTTTCCTCCTTCCCTGTTTTGGGAAAAGGCCTGATCATCAATGCAACCCCAAAATTGGAGGTTCTCTATCTGTGTATGGAGAGAGGACTTATTCCCTTGGCTCCATTATCCCATAAGAAAGGTTTGAGTTGAATGCTGTTGTACTGAAGGGAGGGGGGTTGAGTTTGAGCTCTTTTAAGCAGGACACAGGGAGCAGCTCAAGGTGAGGAGGATGCTCAGGGTTATTAGTCCCGTCCCCTGACCCCCCACTTTAGGCATCTTTGCATCCTCTCCATCTCAGGGGAATAAAAAATGGCTTTCCATTTATATGCCTGATGGGTGCAAGGGAGGACTGTATCAAACTGGGTGATAGGCCACTCTCCATTATGTAAGGGGTGGCTTTCTAGATATAATAATTATGATGATGATGATGATGAAGGTGATAACAACAACAACAATAACACACATCACACAGTCCTAGATGCTTGGGAAGTCTTTGACTTGTGATTTTTTAATATGAAATCCAGCATATAGACCTCGTTTGCTGTGACATACTGTGGTTTTGTGTCAGTAAAATAATAATAATAATAATAATAATAATAATAATAATAATAATTTTATTTATAGGCTGCCCCCCCCCCCCCCCCCCGAGGGGACTCAGGGCAGTTAGATATTGTTGTTGAATTGTAGTTTCCGTAATTCCTCACCATGGGCTAAGCCTAATTAGGGTTGTTGGAAATGGCAGTTCTGCAACATCTGAGAAACCAGATTGTCTCAATTGCTATATAAGATGCAGCGAGGCAGTTCCTTTGGGCATCAGATGCTGAGAGATGTTGGAAGGCTGAGTGGAGCAATTTCAAGCAACCTGCCCTGGCTTCCCTAAGCGACACGTTCCCGAGCCTTAGCCATCTATGTGTTTTAGACTTCTGCTTCCCAAAGCCTTTGCTAATAATAATAATAATAATAATGACAATAATAATAAAATTTATTTGTATTCCACCCTATCTCTGAGTTCCCCTTGGGGAGATAGGGTGGAATACAAATAAATTTTATTATCATTATCATTATTATTATTATTATTATTATTATTATTATTGTTATTATTATTATTGTCAACATACAACGGCAAACATTCAATGCCTCCATAAAACAAACAAATACCAATATAAAATCCCAGAAAACAATATAAAACCTAACTTCAAATTTAACCTAACATTGATAAATTAAACCTAACATCAATAAATTGAACATATGTAGCCACACAAAAATTATATAATGACATTAAATCTGAATAAACATCCAACCTTAATTTACAGAAGCCAACTTGAGTTCATAGAGTTGTGTGGGTTGGTTGTGTGGCCAATAATGATGGTAATTGGGCTGGCATGAACTAGCTTGGCCAGTGGTGGTAGATTCTGGGAGCTGGATCCAAACCAAAAGAGCTGGAGAACCATTTTTATTTGGGGGGCGATGGTGCATCAAAGTTGCCAAATCCCCTTGCCTTCTTTAGTGAGAACATCTCCATTTTATCCTTCATGTAGCAAAATGTTTTGGTTCTGGACTGCTCGATTAAAATGCATGTGTTTTTTTTTGTACACAGTAGATGAATAGCCCCTCCCCTTCCTGAAGGCTGTTTTGGAGGGTACCTTGAAAGTGCAGGAGGAGGCAGGTCCTTGTGTACAGATCAGACGCCAAAGTTTCTAGATGGGAGTAGGTCCAAGCTGTAGAGCAGGCCTAGCTGCATGTATGCATATTCCTTCACTTATTTATAATTTCCTCTAGAGACAATCTGGGTAACTGCCTACAGTGCATGCTTCACCTGCTTCACATGCCTTGGAGAGAAAAGAGGGAAGGCAGGGGGGAAAAGAGAGAGAGAGACTGAGAAGTAGCTCAGGCTTTGAAGGAGGTGCACACAGAGGAAGCTTGTCCTCGGCTGGGTGATATTCCACCCTCCCAAACGCCACCCCACATTCCAGGACACATAATTGAGCGCTTTTTGATCTCCGCTGCCTTGGGGCAGAAACAGCGTTTGTACAGGGGTGGAAGTAAAGAAATGACAGATATCAGAAATGAACACGAGAGAGAGAGAGAGAACGAGAATAAGGTAGTATTCTAGGCCTTGGTTGATACTGTACTTCTGATAAGGCTATTCATTGCGGGTTGGCACGGAAAGGAGCAAAGTGTTAATTTGCCTGGAAAGAAGCAGTCAATCGCTGTGGGTCCTTACAAGCAGATGAAGGATATTCCCTCCATTATGTGCTGCATAAGAAAGACTTTGGGATAGAAATACAATTGAAACCAGAATAACTTCAGCTTCCCATAGTAATATCCTTCAACTCTCATGTTTCTCCCAGCTATTTTCCCACTCATGAATCCCCTATTCCCAATCCAGCCCAGTAGATGCCCATTCTGACCTTGGATCACTTGCTTTTGGATCTCTTTCTAACTAACTCTCTTTGGAGCAGATTCACCTCGATAATCCAAACCTATCCTGCCACACAACCCCATACACCTTACCTTCATCCTATGGAGCCAGGCTGCTGCTTTTGCTTTTCTCACATAGTGGTCCTGAGGAGGAACAGGATTCTTGGTCATATGGCTCTACTGACATGATACTCTTGTCAGAGAGATCTGGCAACCACTTGGCTGCTCTGTTGGATTCCTTGGTGAGATTGTCTGTTAGCTTTGCAACATTCTACCCTTTCTATTCATATGCCTAGCATGTATATTTAAGGGTCACAGATTTCAGTTTGACTGCTGACTGTTATTTATTTTGGAAGGGTGCAGTCACTACCTAAGGTCTGTGTCCTCCATCCAAAGTGGCTACTTGCTTGGTTTGAATTTTCTATTTTATTTCAGATATTCCTCCATTTCTCTTATGTGTGTCTCACTGCATTAACACACACACACACTCTACATCAGTGCTGAGTTACAAGCTGCCTAGTAGCTTGTATGTGAGAGAGATATGGAAATGGGACCAAAGTCCCAGGTATTTCCCAGGTAGGTGCCAGACTTCCGACCAGAGTAGGAAATGCTCCATAGATATTGTATGGTATGGCATGGCGACCAATAACTTCTTTGCATTTCACCTGTGGAGGATGAGTGAGATATTTGTTGTTAATTGCCATCAAGTCAATTTCTGCCCAGGGTGTCCCTGTGAAAAAGAGACTACCAAGTCACTCTGTCATCAAGTCCTGCTCAGGTCTTGCAAACTCACCAGAGTGCAGAATAACAGCTAGTGCTGCTTTCCAATGCAGTGGGAAATTTTGAAAACATCCAACAGACGTATTACAGCAAGGAAGTTCCCAACTGCTCCTAAATCTAATTAAATAAATCTAGCCATTTCCCAGAGTATGACCAATATATATTCCAGTCTGGGATGCCACCGTTTTACAGTTCAGGACAGTCATGAATTTATTGGACAAATAATTTTTGTTGTGGGTTGTTGTAGGTTTTTTCGGGCTATATGGCCATGTTCTAGAGGCATTCTCTCCTGATGTTTCGCCTGCATCTATGGCAAGCAACCTCACAACCTCTGAGGATGCTTGCCATAGATGCAGGCAAAACGTCAGGAGAGAATGCCTCTAGAACATGGCCATATAGCCCGAAAAAACCTACAACAACCCATTGATTCTGACCATGAAAGCCTTTGACGATTTTTGTTGTTCCACATCTGTGAAAATGGGGCGAAGAAATTTTGATTTGCCATTGAGAGGATTTGAAGAGCGAGATGGCAAAGCATGTTGATTTTTTTTAATGTGGTTCAAAATGTGTGTGAGAGCAAGACTGGCACAAGGCAGGTCCATGTGTGAGTGTATGCATGTGTGCACATGTACACATTTATTTTGGTGATACCTCATGGAAAGGATAGGAGAAGCAATCAAGGAACAAAGGTGAAACACAGACACATTGTGGTGCCATGGGGACCTACTGAAGGCAAGTGTACACAGCAAGAGGTAGAAGTCTGATCTTTGTATCTGTGAATTCTGCATCCAAAGAGGCAACCATCTATGGCAGTGGTTCTCAACCTGTGGGTCCCCAGATGTTTTGGCCTTCAACTTCAAGAAATCCTAACATCTGGTAAACTGGCAGGGATTTTTAGGAGTTGTAGGTCAAAACACCTGGACATAATAAAAATAAATAAATACATACTTTATTTATATTTCACCCTATCTTCTCAAGGGGGACTCAGGGCGGATTCCAACATACAATGGCAAAGATTCAATGCCTCTATAAAGATAATAATCCCAGAGGAACCCCACATATCAAAACAACATAAGAGCCCAACATCAATAAATTAAACCCAACATAATCAAAGAAAAATTGTATAATGGCATAAAATCCGAACATATTTTATGTTTTGAATCAATGGCATGACAATATGCTTTTAATATCTAGAAAGCAAACCTTGATTTCGCCATTTTATATAGGGCAGAGAATTAATACTATGCCTTTGTATATAAGAAGACTTGAGCAACCCCTGAGACCAAATCCCAGTAAATGGCAAGTCCTCACAAGAGGAATTTGGAGCCAGTGTGCAACTTTGGTGCATTGGGGGCAAGAGTGACTGCAATACGGATGGCGATCAGTCAAAGAGAATGGGAAGCCACTGAGCACAGTCCAGTCGCAGCAGGGCCATGGGAGAGCAGTGCATGTGCCCAAGGAGAGGATCACACAGATCAATGAACAATGACAGCAGGAACTGGGAGGGAGAGAGGGCAGAGGATGGCATGCAGTGCTGAGAGGATGATCATAATGCGCTGTGAAAAGTGGCAGTGGAAGTCCTGTGAGCAATGTTGGTCCCTGGCAGGATAATTGCAGCTCAGCAAATCTACCCACACCACAGAGTCGATGGTCAGTGAAGAATCTCTGTTGATCAAGTGTGCTCTTGGGGAGGGTTGGGCTAAAGTTCAGACCTCCCTCCTGGGGAAAAGACACAACCTCTTGCCTTTGTTTGTTTTTTTATTGATTTATTTTTCAGTCCGACCTGTGGGAAGCTTTTGTGACATGCTGGTTTATTATCTGCCTAGTCTATTTACTCTGAACTATGTATGTTTTAGATGAGCTACATTTATAAGGTAGGATGTACGGCTGCCTGCATTTTCTGTCTCCACTTTGTCCTCAAAACACAATCCTGTGAGGAAGGTCAAATGGATTGTGGCTGACCTGAGCGCACCCAAGGGGTCTCATGGCTCATTGGGGCTAGAACCAAGTCCTGATTCCAACAGCTCTATACTGCTATGCCACACAGTGACTCTCTTTCATAAGTAAGCGCATCGCAGGGTGCAGTGTACTGGTGCATGGAAGCTTGATTTAAATTTGGCCCAGATATCTCTCTAAGACTGGCAGGAGAAACTGGCCCTGCTCATGCTTCATTTCCCCTGCCCAGTTCCTCGGCCAGTTCTGCTTTGGGCATCCTTTGGCATAGCTAACAAGTTAATGATGATAATAATGATGCAAAACACCGAATGTTTTCATGTTGCCCTACAAGATGGGTTTTGTTTCGCTTGTAATTGGAGGCAGAGCCTGTTTGCTGGTTTGTCTTTCTTTCTTCTCCTGAATTATGATGTGCACGTTTTTTGAGGATGTGGAAAGAAAATGGCATGGGACCTGGATAGATGGAGTGACCTAAGTGCACAACCACAACATCTGAGCCTTTGGTTTAAAGAAAGGAGCCGGAGAGAGCAAGGTTTGGGTACTTATGTTCTTTCACGATGGCCTTTGGCTGGCAGAGCTGTGAAATAAATATAGCTCATTCTGTGTCAATTTGGATCATCCCATACCAAGACTGAGAGCTCAGCTTTCTACCCTGGAGGAAGAGGAGAAACGAGCTTCAGCAGAATCAAGAGAATTACTCAGGGCTGATGTTTTGTAGGGGGAAGGGCTTGCCCAGCCCAAGTGGACCCAATGCTTACCTCTGGAGAACTTCTAAAAAATGTGTGTGCCTGTAGTGTCAGTTAGAGCCAGACTTTGCCACTTTTTTTCAATATCCCCCTGGCCTCCAATCAGTTTTTAAATTGCATGTCATGACAAGTGGAGAAATAGATTGTGCCATAAAGGAAAAATAGCTCCTCCTTCCCTGTGATTTTGCAAAAACTCATCTGCACCATATTGAGCCTAGGTGTACAGGCTTAGGTCCAAATACTTTTGAAGACAAGAGTTCAGTTTCCAGGGTCCTTCATGGTGAGGCAGAAGACTTGACTCCCTTTTATTCAGGTGAAAGTGGCTTCCATTAAACTTTGGGGGTTTTCTTTGCTGGGCTTGGGAGCAATTCATATTTTCTAGTGGTTTTCCTTCTCAGAGGAGCCCCCCCCCCCCCCATTTGCAAGGATTAAAGGGATAGGTTTGCACAAAGATAGAGGAGATATGGGGTGGGACAGAAAGCAGAAAGAGAAGAAGGGGATGGCACAGGCCAAAACTAACAAAAAGAAGTTCAACAGGGACAAATGCAAGATATTTCACTTAGGCAGAAAAAACGAAATGCAAAGATACAGAATGGGGGACAATGCCTGGCTCGAGAGCAGTACGTGTGAAAAAGATCTTGGAGTCCTCGTGGACAACAAGTTAAACATGAGCCAACAATGTGATGTGGCGGCAAAAGAAGCCAATGGGATTTTGGCCTGTATCAATAGGAGCATAGTGTCTAGATCTAGGGAAGTAATGCTACCCCTCTATTCTGCTTTGGTTAGACCACACCTGGAATATTGTGTCCAATTCTGGGCACCACAATTCAAGAGAGATATTGACAAGCTGGAATGTGTCCAGAGGAGGGCGACTAAAATGATCAAGGGTCTGGAGAACAAGCCCTATGAGGAGCGGCTTAAGAGCTGGGCATGTTTAGCCTGAAGAAGAGAAGGCTGATAGGCGATCTGATAGCCATGTATAAATATGTGAAAGGAATTCACAGGGAGGAGGGAGAAAGCATTTTTCTGCTTCCCCAGAGACTAGGACGCGAAACAATGGCTTCAAACTACAAGAAAGGAGATTCCATCTGAACATCAGGAAGAACTTCCTGACTGTGAGAGCCGTTCAGCAGTGGAACTCTCTGCCCTGGAGTGTGGTGGAAGCTCCTTCTTTGGAAGCTTTTAAACAGAGGCTGGATGGCCATCTGTCAGGGGTGCTTTGAATGCAATATTCCTGCTTCTTGGCAGGGGGTTGGACTGGATGGCCCATGAGGTCTCTTCCAACTCTATGACTCTCTGATTCTATGATTCTAGGATAAAATGGCATGGAGATGAAGTGAACAGAAATGCGGTGACACAGAGTATAACTAATACTGTAGTCTGTATTTGTCTTCAATTTACTTTTACATCGAGAAAATAAGGGGCTGAATACTCTGAAGGCATCAAATCCCATCTGATCTCATAATAACAAATAATAATAAAACTTTATTTATAGACCACCCTCTCTCCCCAAGGGGACCCAGGGTGGTTTAAAACACAAAAAGGCAAACATTCAATGCCCAGAAAAATGCTATATATATATATATATATATATATATATATATATATATCAATATTATAAACATAATAATCATACATCTTGGAAGTTAAGCATAGTCAAACCTTATTAGTCCTTGGTTGGGATGCCACCAACAAATATCAGCTTCTGTAGGCTGTATTTTAGGGTCCTTCTACACAGCCCTATATCCCAGAATATCAGGGCAGAAAATCCCACAATATCTACTTTGAACTAGGTTACCTGAGTCTACACTCAGATAGTATGGGATGTCCTGCCTTGATATTCTGGGATATAGGGCTGTGTGGAAGGGCCCGTAGAGGAAGAAATGGGCACATGACCTCTGAAGATTCCTTATCTAAGAAAACTCTATGACATTCAGGCTATGTGCTACACATGCACACACAGAAGCAGTTCCCCATCTCTGGAACCCTTGGAACCCTTTCCTGTTGCAAAGGATTCAGGTTCTGAAGGACACATTCAAGTCCTGCTAGAAGGCAGTAACTAGAATTCCTGTCCATGGCCTCACCACACTAGAGAATGAATCCACTTTAAATCCGGTTTCTGCCTCCTGAAAAATTCTGGGGTTTGTAGTTTAGTGAGGCTGTTAAAGGCTCCTCCCTAAACTACAAACTCCAGAATTCTGCAGGAGGCAGCAACTGGATTTAAAGTGGATTCATTCTCTAGTGTGATGAAGTAGATGCCATCTCTTTTATTCCAGGTGAAGAAAGAGCTCATTCATTGACAAATGCTCAATATTCTCAGATGGCAATATGGTGTAAGACTGGTTGTATTGGGCCAGTTCTCTTATGGAGGTGGGGGTCTTGTCTGTCTTTTTCAGTCTGAGAACCTCTGGCAAGCTTTAAAGGAATCACAGGGAAGGAGGCTCAAGATATGTGGTTGTCTGAAGAAGAACAGCAAATGATTTCCCTCTTAACCCAGTTCATGGTGCATAGTACCCAAAGCCAGCCATCTTGTAGTCAACAAGCATCTCTCACTCAAACAGAAATGCAATAATAATAAAGTAACTATAACTTGTTTGCTGCCCATTGACACCTGGAACTTAACCTGGGGTGATAGCCAATAATGGGACTAGAGGCAGCTAACAACATATTTAGAAACAATATACATTAAAAATTATACAAAGTGATTAATAAAGTATAAATATAAGAAATATTTTAAAAGTGATTAAGCAATTCATAAAGTTAAACATGTTGAAAGACTATATACAAATCTAAAAACCAGCACACTGATTAGTTTGTAAAAGTATAATAGCATTAAAATGTTTAGACTTGCTGAGAGAAGGAGAGCAAAAACAGGGCCATCCTGGCCTTTCTAGGGAGCAGCCACTGAGAAGGCCCTCTTGCTTGTTCCCACCACATGAACCTGAGAAGGTGGTGGGACAGGTCTTCTCCAGACAATCTTAAAGAGTCTTCCTAGTAGCAGGGCTGGCTCTGACCTAGGGTTAAATGGAGCACTCCGAGGCCCTTTCCACACCACTGAATAAAATCCCACATCTGCTTTGAACTAGGATATATGGCAGATATCCCAGTTCAAAGCAGATATTGTGGGGATTTTCTGCCTTGATAATTTGAGTTATATGGTTGTGTTGAAGGGCCCTGAATAATACTGTCGGTTCTGTGGTTCCTGCCCCCTTTCCCATGCAATTCTTTAAAATGATGACTGTTGAAAGTTTAATGAATTATAAAGGAGTAAATCAGTGCATGCAAATCTGCCTTGTCTTGAGAATTAAATTTGGCTTTCCTGAACCAATTTGGAAATGAAAGAAAAAAAGTTATTCATTGAGGAGTGCTCAGGCATGTGACCGAAATGGCAGCAAAGATGTGACTGCCTGTGTTCTTTGCTGCACCCGCTCTGTGGGGGCTGCAGTAATCCCCCAGCTGCTAAGTCCAGCCAGACAGCAGGGTTAACTGAGGATGCAGATGGGATCTCCAAGCAGCAGTGGCAGAAGAAGACCCTGGCCCTTGATTTGACTCATGGAGGCTGCCGCTGACTTCTCTTGTTCTTGTCCAGTTACACTGTCAAGGAGCCTCTGGGTTCAGGTAGATGTGGTGAGGGGGCTAGGGTGCCAAGGTCAAACATGGGTTCAGGCCACTAATCTGTTTATGGCTTTAGCTCTTCTCAAATTGAAACCACACTATTCTGTCATTCTTCTAATCTTGCATTCTAAGCTCACAACGAAGGAAAATAAAACAGGTGAAAATTGTTGTTAAACACATACACGTTATGTAAACATAGCTGTATTGTCGAACGCTTTCATGGCCAGAATCACTGGGTTGTTGTAGGTTTTTCGGGCTATATGACCATGTTCTAGAAACATTCTCTCCAGACATTTCGCCTGCATCTATGGCAGGCATCCTCAGAGGTTGTGACCTCACAACCTCACAAGCTCCGAGGATTCCTCCCATAGATGCAGGTGAAACATCAGGAGGGAATGCTTCTAGAACATGGCCATATAGCCCGAAAAACCTACAACCCAAACATAGCTGTGTTTTCCCCCCACCAAGATTTAAATTCAGATGAATTCAGATTCAGACTTTGATTCAGCTGTATTGGTTAGGAAGCAAGCCTCTGGATTCCACATAAAATTATTTCACCTGAAAAAAGTCCTGTACTGTACATACAAGGTTTCCTTCACTTCCTACGTGAATTTTTTTTTTAAAAAAAAAATGCTGTGCAGGCATTTTGCATCCTATTTTGTTTTAAAGTACTTTTTAAAAGGAAAAAGTGGAAATATTCTTACTATTCTTTTAATTTGAAAATTTTCCATTGATTTGGTGCCTTTATCTGTGATGGGAACTGGAGTTTTGAAGCAGCTGTGCCTGGACACTGGGTGGGTGGCAGACTTTCCCATTCCCATCCCTCCTGAGTGCTGTTTTGACTCAGGCAGGGTGTTGTATTAAAATGATATTGCTTATAAATGGCTGCCCACATTCTGCTCTTGGAGGTGGGAGAGAGACTTGGGAATCTTGATTTCCAACATTCCCACTCTGTCTTGATGATGCAATGTTTGAGCAATTCTTGTGTGTGCCATGATGTGTGCCTCAAGGAGGAGTTCTCCCATGTTCTCCCATGTTCGGTAGCGTGCTTCTACTCCCAGGTGGCTGGGATCTGGACTGTAGGTTTCTTACACATGTGGAAACACAATGTATATAAATGACTTCCCTGTAATTCTTGTTATGTTTCCACTGGCCTTTACAGATCAGTGACGGTTAGTGTGTTCATTATTGTTTCTTTAACTTTCTTTTACTTTCCCACACTGTATTGCGTTGCTGGTTCAGATCCTGCCTCTGCTGAGCATTGAGCATTTGCAAGCCTGATTTCTGGGGTTTTGAAGAGAAGGCTCAGCTCTCCTGTTTCTTGTCCTCATACCTGTCTTTCTTAATTTCCAGTTTCATTGTTGAAGTATGAGGTTGTTTGGAGCTTCCAAGGATGGCTTTTTTTGGACTGCAGCTCCTAGAATACCTTTGAAACTATCTATTCTAGGAACTGCAGACCAAAAACATAATGTTTCCAAACTCCAGGCTTTGTAGCAACCATTGTCAAAACAGCAATGCTTCCTCCTAGTATGGAAAACACCCTTCTATGTGAATTTTGGCAAATGAAAGTTGGTTTTAAGAGGCTCTTTGGAATGGTTTGGTAGAGGATCTTCCATCCTCCTTAATCTCTCTCTGCTGCAAGAGTCCCATGCCCCAAATGGTGCAAAAGGGCTTAGTTGGCACTGATGCTTGAATTTGGAACGTGAGCTGCTTTTGCTCCTGCAAAAATTCTTCTTTGTGCAGTACAATGCACAGTGAGAATTACAATTGATCTTTAGAAGGGAACATGGTGAAGTCCTACTCAAATTCCACAACCATGGACTTTCTATTCCTCAAGGGCATCAGGAACAAGAAGAGATGGGTAGCATGTAGCCCAGGCAAGTTTACACAGTGTCTCTTCTGAAAATTAGTGCATTTTAAAATGGAAAGCATGAATATTGCAGGACACATTTGTAAATACTTCGGTAATATAGGACTGCCCATCAGAGAACCAAGGTGGCGAAGGCCAGAGTGGCAATTGTCACATCCCAGATGTTATTGAACTGTAATCCTCATAGTTTTTCGTCATTGGCAATGTTAGTTGGGAATCATGCAAMCTAGAGTGCAACAATATCTATAGAGCAGGGGTCCTCAAACTTTTTAAACAGGGGGYCAGGTCACAGTCCCTCAAACTGTTGGAGGGCCAGATTATAATTTGGAAAAATAAATGAATTCCTATGCACACTGCACATATCTTATTTGTAGTGCAAAAAACACTTTAAAACAATAYAATCATTAACATGAAGAACAGTTTTAACAAATATAAACGTATTAGTATTTCAATGGGAAGTGTGGGCCTCCTTTTGGCTGATGAGATAGGATTGTTGTTGTTGTGTGCTTTCAAGTTATTTCAGACTTAGGTTGACCCTGAGCGAGGGCCAGGTAAATGACCTTGGAGGGCCGTATCCGGCCCCYGGGCCTTAGTTTGAGGACCCCTGCTCTAGAGCCATAAGTTATTCAATCTTGGGAAGAGGCTTTCTGTTGAGCCTTCTCTAGACTGGTGTAGGAATATGGTAGGTCTGGATATATTACTAGCTCTCTTGCAGTAACATGGCATAGAATTTGATTTCTAGTTGTATTGTGATGACAATGGTGATGTTAATCAAACGATTTCTCCTCAAGTAACCTTAAATGAGAGTAGGGAAAGTGCACCACTAAATCCTTTTTGCAGCTTCCCAATTTAAGAAATTGTCCAACTTGTAACACAATTGTGTGCAAATGTTAAAATTTGGCTTGATTTGTTTCCTATGAGGCCATAGGATCTCTGAAAAAAGAGCCAGCTAAAATCAGAATAGAAAGTGATGTCATATCGTTTCCCAGTCACCTGGAACACATAGATGTAGCCCTCTGGATGGGTCAAAGAAGTGAAAATTGTCTCTGTCCTCAGTCTGCCCACTCCTGTACAAAACTATTTTACAGAAATCAGTTACGTGGCAAAAATAATATAATTGGAGTAACCAAGGCGTGGCTTTTTGTACAAAAGGAACAGGAACTCCATTCAGTTCTAACAATGCAGAAAATATCCCTGGCCTCTGGGTTCTTTAATTCACAATCTGTGTATTTTGGACCAGACTATTACAGGTAGGTCTTGAGGTTTCAGTTAAAAAATAAACAAACAAGCAAGTAAATTGTCCTGCTCCTGCTCTAAGGCCCAGCTCTTGCCAAACTAGCAGTTGAAAACATGCAAATGTGAGTACAGTAGATCAATAAGTACCACCTTGGTGGGAAAGTAACAGTGCTCCATGCAGGCATGCTAGCCACATGACCTTGGAGGTGTCTATGGACAACGCCAGCTCTTCAGCTTAGAAATGGAGATAAGCACCATCCACCAGAGTCTGACAGCTAGATTTAATGTCAGGGGAAACCTTTACTTTACTTTAAATTCTGTCCAACCTATGACCAGTATTTCTTGTCACTGTTTGTGGATCCCCAAACAGTTCATTTCTTAATGAAATAATATCATGATGAGTAAGTAGGAGGGGTGACCTCTTGATGACTGGCCTATACTTCTCCTCTAAAAATGGCAATGGAAAATTGTACAATGCAGTCTCTGGTGTGACATAAACAGAGAATAATAATATCGTCGTCGTCGTCGTCATCATCATCATCATCATCATCATCATCTTATTTGTACCCTGCCACCATCTCCCCAAAAGGACTCGGGGTGGCTCACAGAAGCATTCCAAGTGCCACATGCAGACAACAGTACATAAGTATAAATACAACGACATAAGTATAATCATCAGTGCATAAAAATCTCATTAATACAATTATAGAAATTTGAAAATTATAAAATTTCTAAAATGCAGTGGAAGTTGCCGGTCGGCTATTCTGCTGTAAACTGACAACCAAACTAGAAAATGCACCATTCATATGTTGCATGATTTTTCTTTATTGTGAGACACCCAGTCAAACCGGGAAGCATGCTGTGTGTTGAATGATGTCTTTACCCTTTTCCCATTCTGATTAGAATCGCAATCTCTCCTCCATCGCCTGTGGTTGCTACTTGAAGTAGGAGGAAAGCTCCACTTTGGTGCTTTCTTCCCATTGAAAATTGTAGGAGGGATCTAATCAGGATCACAAATGGGTTAAAACATCTCTGGTTAGCAACCCTATGTTAGGGTCCCTTTGTAAGACGTGGCCATATAGGACTGGTCTTATTACTAGGCAGAAGGAGGTGGCCAGAAAATGCAGCTGGAGTTGGATGTTGTGAAATGGTAACAAATTATGAGTTATTTACTTTGTTATTATGGTTTTCTTTATTTTTAACTACCAGGGATGGAAGTGCTTATAAAGTTTCTGTGCCAAAATACTTTGAAAAAGTTCAGATAACTTAAAGTAACTGATGCAATTATAGAAATGTCTGTTTAAGTATGAATTAAATTCTGTGGGGCTTGGTCCCAGGTAAGTGGATGTAAGGTTGCAAATAAACACAACTGTGTGGGTGAGATCTGAGCCATGAAGGCTTGGGCACCTTTAATGCACAGTGGACCCTTGGTATCTGGGGTTTGGTTTCAGAACCCCCTCATGGATATCAAACTCTGTGGATGCTCAAATCCCATTGTATACAATGGCATAGTATAACAGTGTCCCTTCTATAAAATAACAATTCAATGTTTATTATTTGGAAATTTTGCATAGTATATTTTCTTTTTTTTTGTGATTTATTTTTATTAATATAAGAGTTCACCATAACATTTAAACAACAACATGACGTGTTGCATAGTATATTTTCACACCATGGATAGTTGAATCTGTGGCTTCAGAATCTGTGGATATGGAAGACCGAATGTATTAATCTTTTAAGTAGACGAGATATGACATAATTTCCCTCCTACCTTGCCCCCACCCCAATAACAGGCAAAATTTGCAAATCTTCCAGAATATGTTTGTGCCACCACATGTTCACAAATCATTGTCATATTGGTTGGTTTCCCAATCATATTTGCAAGGCTGGGCGTGTGGGTGTGCTTACAAATTTTGTGAATACTGTTGCCATTTGTTCACCACGCTTCTTCATGATGGTGTCATTCTTAGTGGAGGCCTTAACTTTTGTCATAGCCTTAACTTTCAGGGCATCTCTCTCATAAAAGGCAATGGCAAGGAATCAGGTGCTGTTCCAACATATGGTCTTTGATTTAGCGGAGTTGGTCTAAGAATAGTTTGACGTTCTTCTTTTGATTTATTGGATTGCCAATGAAATGAGCATCTCAAATTTAACTCTGAAATCAAAACAATCCTATTTATATTGTGGGCATCATTTGGCCTTGCGATGGGAATGGGATCCCAATGGAACGCCTCTAGTTTTGTTCTGTATTTCAAGCATTTTTAACCTGGCCAGGAAAGTATTATGTTGTGAAATGTTATTTTAGTTTTTTTAATGACCCCACCCCCTCCAAAAGGTTCCAGTGGGTTTTTCTGCAATTCTTTCCCCCACCCAACCCCATCCCAGAAGAAATGACTTTTGGTGAGCACCTTCTGGGTTCGACCGACACCAAATTGGGAGGGATAGCCAATAATCCAGAAGACAGGAACACAATTCAAAATGATTAGAGGGATGGGCCAAAATTAACAAAATGAAGTTCAACAGTGACAAATGCAAGATACTCCACTTAGGCAGAAAAAATGGAATGCAAAGATACAGAATGGGGGATGCCTGGCTCGAGAGCAGTACGTGTGAAAAAGATCTTGGGATCTTTGTAGACAACAAATTAAACATGAGCCAACAATATGATGTGGCAGCAAAAAAGCCAATGGGATTTTAGCCTGCATCAATAGGAGTATAGTGTCTAGATCTAGGGAAGTAATGCTACCCCTCTATTCTGCCTTGGTTAGACCACACCTGGAATATTGTGTCCAATTCTGGGTACCACAATTGAAGAGAGATATTGACAAGCTGGAATGTGTCCAGAGGAGGGCAACTAAAATGATCAAGGGTCTGGAGAACAAGTCCTATGAGGAGCGGCTTAAAGAGCTGGGCATGTTTAGCCTGAAGAAGAGAAGGCTGAGAGGAGACATGATAGCCATGTATAAATATATGAGAGGAAGTCATAGGGAGGAGGTAGCGAACTTGTTTTCTGCTGCCCTGGAGACTAAAACGCGGAACAGTGGCTTCAAACTACAAGAAAAGAGATTCCATCTGAACATTAGAAAGAACTTCCTGACTGTGGGAGCTATTCAGCAGTGGAACTCTCTGCCCCGGAGTGTGGTGGAGGCTCCTTCTTTGGAGGCTTTTAAACAGGTTGGATGGCCATCTATCGGGGGTTCTTTGAATGCAGTTTTCCTGCTTCTTGGCAGGGGGTTGGACTGGATGGCCCATGAGGTCTCTTCCAACTCTATGATTCTATGATTTTATGACTGTGTCCTTTCTTCAGTCTTTAGACTTGAGAGTATGCCATATTTTGTAAATGACTTGGAGATGACAAACATCAAATGATGGTCTCTGTACTGAACTTTTATACTGCTTTGATAACCCTGGAGTTGTTGTATGTTTGGGGGTGGGGGGGGAGGGCAGTACTTCATATTTCTGAATTTAATTTCAGATTTTCTTAGTAAGCCACAGCTTGCATTTTCTTCTTTAGAAGAAACCATAATAGATTTTTTTTTTAGATTTAGGAGAAGGAAGTTGTAGTAAAGATATACCTATTTTGTACCTATATTTACATTTTAAAAACAGGAAAGGTTGATAGAAGTGATAGTGTCCCCATTGTTTACCTTCCATTTTTGTAACTTGGGAAGGTACTATTAACAACAACAACAACAACAACAACAACAAAACTTTATTTATATACCGCTCTACCTCCCCAAGGGGACTCAGAGCTGTTTCCAAGTGACATAATCAATACATAAAAAGAGAACAGGATATCTAGAATGATGAATATAACTGTGCAGTATCTGTCATCAATACTCAGTTTATGGTTGTGTCTGTATTGTAGTAAAGATATTTATCGCTTTTACCATCCACTGCAGAGGTGATTCAGATGTTTGCTCTGGATCGGGACCTTGTTTACAGCTTGTTTATTTTAAGTTATGTTGTACTGCGGGTTGTATGCTGTATGTGTATGTGTTTGACAAATGTTTTTGATATGGCCAATGGGCTAATCAACCATATTGCCTTGACTTTTTCCATCCAGTACATGATTTTTTAAAGCAAATGTGGACAATGTGGGTCTTTTTGGTTGTGATTAACTGCAAGTCCCATTTTCCTTTACTTGCATAGATGGTAATAAGAGACAGTCAAGAGCTGCAGCCTGACCATATCTGGAGGTCCAAACCTTTCTCATCCCTAGGTGAAAGTTTTCAGTGTGTTCAATTGTATGGAGTCATTGATTGTGTGTTTGTGTGAGTGTATACACATACATATATATACATACGGTGTGTCCTTGTTAGACCTTAAGTGAGACCCACTTAATGGTGCCAAATTTCAGCAAGGGTTGTCCGTAGGGGTCAGTTTCTTCTCAATGTTTTTATTTTCTGCTGATGTGCTCCAAAATTATTCCTCTCTCTCTTGTAAAATGTTTGAGGATTTTGACTAGCTCATCTGAATGAAGCATCCCAGCAAAGTCAGTCCTCTTCCTCCTCCTCCTCCTTCCCCTGCTCCTCCCCTTTTCCGTGCTCTCTGTGTCTATCAGAGTCTGAGCCAGGCGCCCAGCCGGCCTTTACGTAACCAGGTATCCACAGCTTTAGCGGCTATTTTTATCGCCTGAGCAGGATCTCATTTGTGGGCTGGTTTGTAACAATTGCCCAGATTTTCAGCTGTGGTAAATCTACTCTGCCTCTAGAGATAGCAAGCCTTGATGCTTGGCTCTGCTGTGTCCCAGGAAGGGAGGGGATCAGTTCCAGGCATTGCCAGCCCAGATTGTCGTCGACTTTGTTGCGACCTTCAGTCTCTGGGCCCACACTGCAGTGATGCTGTCTGCAGAGTTTAGCCAGGCTGCAATAGCAAGCTGGATTCTAGCATCTTGGGAATGCATTGTATACATAGGCAAGGATTTCAAGGACTTTCCTAAAATAACGGAATTGTGTGAACATACATGACTCTCCCAATTGCTTCTTAACAAGGACAGGAGTCTTCTAGTTTTGGAACTAGGTTTCATTCAGAGGACAGAACATAGTACTTTGTACCTAGAATCTTTGGGGTCATATTTTAGTTTGTGCAATGAATATTATTTTCCATAAACAATTGCCAGGTCTTCATTCTTTTTTTAGCTTTTAAAATGGGGATAACCAAGAGAGAGATTTGGAACACATCTTTTGTTGTTGTTCATTCATTCAGTCATTTCCGGCTCTTCGTGACTTCATGGACCAGCCCACGCCAAAGCTCCCTGTTGGCCGTCACCACCCCCAGCTCCTTCAAGGTCAATCCAGTCACTTCAGGGATGCCATCCATCCATCTTGCCCTTGGTTGGCCCCTCTTCCTTTTTCCTTCCATTTTATCTTCTCTAAGCTTTTCTTTCTTCTCATGATGTGGCCAAAGGACTTCATCTTGGCCTCTACTATCCTCCCCTCC
The DNA here is from genome assembly GCF_025583915.1 of Anolis sagrei ordinatus. Lineage (NCBI taxonomy): Eukaryota > Metazoa > Chordata > Lepidosauria > Squamata > Anolidae > Anolis > Anolis sagrei. The sequence continues at coordinate 119,546,607 of NW_026845477.1, read as the reverse complement.
AATGAGCAGTTGGGCTTTATTTCCTGAAGTATGGACTGGTTGGATCTTCTCGCAGTCCAAGGCACTCTCAGAACTTTCCTCCAGCACCACAGTTCAAACACATCTACACATCAAACACAGTTGAAACATATCTACACTGTAGAATTAATGCAGTTTGACACCACTTTAACTGTATTGGCTCGATGCTATGGAATCAGGGAAGTTGTAGTTTTATAACAGTGGTTCCCAATCTTTGGGCCTCCAGATGTTTTGGACCTCAGCTCCCACAATTCCTAACAACTGGTAAGATAGCTGAGATTTCTGGGAGTTGAAGTCCAAAACACCTGGAGGCCCAAAGGTCAGGAACCACTGTTCTATAAGGAACGAGCTTTCTGTGTCAAAAAGTGTGGTGCTTCATTAGATTACAATTTCCAGGTATCAAGCTTCACTAATTTTACAGTATAGAACCATCCTTGGACTTGCCTGGAAGTCTATGTGCCAGGGCAACTCTAGATGTTTGTGGCAAATTGTGGGAAAGATGTTGTGGCAAGATGAAGGAAATCAGAGGCTGAAAATGTAATATTTTGGACTACAGCTTCCATGGCCATGCTGACTGGGTATGCTGGGAGTTTTAATCCAAAAGGATCTCCAGCTTTTTGAAGGAAACTATATCCAAAGCTCTCACAATTCCTAACAGCTGGAGTCCCCAGGGACACAGTGAGTTAAACTGCTGAGTTGCTAAACTTTTTGACTGAAAGGTCACAGGTTTGAATCCAGGGATCAGCATGAGCTCCTGCTGTTAGCCCCAGCTTCTACCAACCTAGCAGTTCGAAAACATGCAAATGTGAGTAGAACAATAGGGAAGGTAACAGCGCTCCATGCAGTCATGCTGGCCACATGACCTTGAAGGTGTCTATGGACAACACCAGCTCTTCGGCTTAAAAATTGAGAGGAGCATCAACCCCAGAGTTGGACACAACTGAACCTTAATGTCAGGAGAAAACCTTTACCTTTACCTATATCCAAAGTTGTTCCTCATTATTGGGTTTCTGTGAACAGGGTCTCAAGGAAAGCTGTGGCAATACCAATAGGATCAACAAGGAGAACTGTCAAGTGTATTTAATTTGATGAGTTTGGATCATAATAATAGCTAGTGTTCCTATACTGCATTGTGTACAGTATTGCAGTAACTCTGTAAAATAGGTCAGTGTTGTTTACCTTTTTGCCACTTACAAGGTACTGAAGTTGAAGAAAATGAACTAGACTATAGATGCCTAATTATTTCTTGAGAGGGGATAAGATTTGGTCTTCCTGACTCGGATTGTCTGTCACTACTCAGCTAACCTTGGTCATTAATTTTCTTAGGTTAGTTGGCTGTTTCTTCCAAATTTGGAGACTGAAGGTAGTAACTCTGAAAACATGAGGAATGTTATTTTTATGAACATCTTAAATATGTAGAATGTTGTTTGCACAAATCTGTTAACAAGACGTAATAAGAGTGGAAACACAACTGTTTTTGTTCACTCCTGAAGATTCTCAGCTTGCTATGCCCACCTCACTTGTTGGAAATCAAAAAGAATATGGTAATTTGGAATCAAATGCTTTTCCAATCACTAATTATTGTGCTATCAAATACGGTATATTGTGGTTTCTGTTTGTTTTGTACTGCCAGGAAAACTGGAGAACTTGCATCATCCAATTTGGATTCCAATAAATATGGTGTCCATCCTGGCATGCCTTCCTATCATTTCCTTATAGGGCAGGAAACAGATGGGCAGGGAGATAGAACCATGCCCGCCCACAAGTTGAGAAAAAAGTCCTTGGTGGGAGATCTGTAGACATGGGATATTAAAAAAAAAGGCAGAAGGTACACATGAAATGATCCTTCTGTATTAGATCATAATCCTTATCTTTTGTACCAGAATGTATTACCCACTGCATGTTTGCTTGCATGTATACATTCATGTCCCGGTGGCACAGTGGGTTAAACCGCTGAGTTGCAGAACTTGCTGACCACAAGGACAGCAGTTCAAATCCGGGGAGTGGGGTGAGCTCCCAGTGTTAGCCCCAGCTTCTGCCAACCTAGCAGTTTGAAAACATGCAAATGTGAGTAGATCAATAGGTACTGCTTCGGTGTGAAGGTAATAGCACTCCATTCAGTCATCCTGGCCACATGACCTTGGAGGATCTATGGACAACGCTGGCTCTTTGTCTTAGAAATGGAGATGAGCACAACCCCACAGAGTCAGACACGACTAGACTTAATGTCAAGGGGAAATCTTTACTTTTACCTTTACCGTGCATGTGGTGTTGTGCAGATATACCTGCCACTTCAAATATTTCATGTCATTTGAAGACAACTTTTATGTTGTATTAAAATTTAGGACATGAATGTGAAGTAAGATTCCGTTCCATTCTGGCCTACATTCTGATGCAATATTTCAAAATGAATATTACCTCTGTGAGTAATTTAAAATTCAAATGTGAATCTCTCAGGTCTTACTTCAGTACATATTTGGTCACTAGATCACAGAGGTAAAGCAAGGAAAAAATGCCTTTTAGCTGTCGGAAGAGGCTCATGGGCATAAACTAAGAAGGATGGGCTGCAGCAGTAGCATTACTAGAGGTGCCAGAGATGTGTGTGATAACTGCACCAGGTAATTATCTATAAAATGGTTGTGCAGTGTTTCACCAGATATTTATGATTCCTTTCTAAAAATATCACTGTAGTTACTAGATATAATCACAAACCCATTTTTTTCATATGTTCTGTATAAAGGATAGAAATCAATGCTAATTTACTTTTTGAACCTTTTGATGTACATGTACTCTGGTCAGAGATGTCATTATCACCCTATTACAATAATACACCCTATCATATGGTTTTCTCTGCAACTGTTGTTGCTTTCGTTCCTGATTTTTTAAAATAGTCACTGATTTTGGCGTGTTTCCTGATATTTAACTACAATGTTGTGGTATGGTTTCTACAGGAGGTGGTTCATGGGGGTGACACCATCAGTTTCCATACGAGATTATACCAATCCCAGTGACCCCACTGAGATGGAGTCTCAGAACAGGAAACCTATATTGCCATTTGCTTCACTCCAGTTCCGGGCTAGAAATGTTTACTAGTGCTGATTCTCCTGATTGTTGCTGGTATCATTGCAACTTCTCCTGATGTATGGCCACCCACTTAAGGGCCTTTCATTTGCTACCTCCTCTATTGCAACAGCAGCGTGTGAGTCCATCTAATATCTTGAGGGCTTCTAGAAGCTTGGCCACCTCCATCCTTCCTCCTGAGGAAGGGCTTGTGGAAGTAACCAACCCCTGAAACACTCAGTTATGCCTCTGAGGTAGGGAATCACAGAGCCACTAAAATCTACTTGTAGTATAGATTATTCCAGTTTGGTATATCCACTACAAATCAGAAAGAGAAACATCCTACTACTGCTTAGTTGTGGATGGCTTCCGCATGCCATTATACTAATTATTCTGGTTTGCAGTGTTTGATACCTTTCAGGGCCAACCTGCTTCTCCTGTTATGTGAAGTATGTCAGCATGCATGATCACCACAACAGCTTGCATTCATGACCATACTTTCAGTTTGTGGAGCAACACTGGGGCCATCACTGAGCATCTCTCTTCCCACCTGCTCCAGATTGCAGCATAGCAGTCATTCCTGATGCATTACTTTTAGCCCACATGACCGTGTGGAAACGTTCTTCTGGGTCAGCTGGGGAATACCAGTGTGTTGCAAGGGTAGACTCCTTCATTTTATATAAAATTGGGTTTTTATGCCAGGCAAAAACTGAACTGAGGCATTCACCACCATCACCGTCTTTGAACTCCATTTTTACTTGTCTTAGTCTGGCGTCTCTCAGCTAGGACACCGTTTTGGCAATATTCTTATGTAATTGCATTTTAAAAGTTTCTGGTCTTGCTTTTTATGCTTGTAACAGCCGGCCTGGCCAGGAATGATTCTAGGATTAATTCATTTGGGCGACATTATATTTTGTTCGTCTTTGTGGCCAGCCAATTCTTGGGGAGGAAACCTGGCTTCAGATGTACTGGCACGGAAGCTCTGCTCACCCCAACTCCTGGCACTCCCATGATGGACTCGATGTTGGAAGATGGAGGCTTTTAGAAATTTCTGTTTCAATTCTCAGTCCTTATTCACTGTAGTCAACTTGACTGTTACTTTTCTGTGCTTTCTGAAGCTTGTCGGTTTTGCAGCTACATCTGAGAAGCAGAGAGGAAAGAAATGGCAAATAATTTTAGGTAGACGTGCTGCAATCTTTTCTATTTTGCTACTCTGTGTGACCATGGTTGAACTTGAAGTCTCCCTGGTATCACTTTATATAATGCTAGGAAAGGCTTCACTTGCTAAATTGCAGGTAGGCGAAACTGTAGCCTGCCATATGTTCTTTTTGTTGCCGCCACTGTTGCTACTGTGTACCTTCGGGATTAAACCTATCACAGAGATTCCTTAGCATCATTTTTTCAGAAGTGGTCTGCTGTTGCCTCCATCTGAGGTTGAGGATATGAAATCCAAAGGTCACCCATTGGGTTTCATATCTAACCTGGATTGCAACTCTCAGAATCTCTTGCCAATAGCTATGATGGCTGGAGGGGGATGGAGAACAAGAGGTTTCCTACCTATCTGTGAAATATTGACCATTCTTTCATGAAGCTCTTTGTGTGCACAGCTGATCTATGGTGGCAATTCCATATGACAGTTGCATTTAATAGATGAAGACAACAGCCATGCTTATGCAGTCTCTTGTCTTGCACCAATCATCACTGTCCAAACTTCACCATTCAAGTGCACGTGAAATACTCTGTTCTGCTGATTTGATTTTTGCTTATGCCATACCTGGCCAGGCCCAGCTTTAGAAGGCACACAGGTGTTTCTCCTTTCCCCACATAAATCATCTGTAATATCGGCTTTGCTGGCCTTTTTATTTATCATACTATATATTCCTTCTTTCCTTCAGTGAACTCAAAATGGTATCTGTTGTGCTTCTTCTCTGCTCAACATTATCTTCACAAAAAGACATAGTGACTGATCCAGAGTCAGTGAGTTTCCTGAACCAGTGAGGACTTCAATTTGTTTCTCTCAAATCACACTCTAATTTATGCATTGTTTAACTGCATTGAGCCCCGGGTGGTGCAGTGGGTTAAATGCTGAGCTGCAGAACTTGGTGACCAAAAAGTTGCAGGTTCGAATCTGGGGAGCAGCGTGAGCTCCCATTGTTAATCCCAACTTTTACAAACCTAGAAGTTAGAAAACATGCAAATGTGAGTAGATCAATAGGTACCACTCCGGCAGGAAGATAACAGCGCTCCATGAAGTCATGCTGGCCACATGACCTTGGAGGTGTCTATGGACAATACCGAGTCTTTGGCTTAGAAATGGCAATGAGCACCAACCCCCAGAGTTGGACACAACTGGACTTGTCACGGGAAAACCTTTATTTTTACCTAAACTGCACTGAATCTTGATGGGATGAGCAATCTTTGCTGTGCATGTGTGCCCATGCATGTGTGGGTGTTTATTGGAGAGAAGATGCATATTTGTTTTCTGGTCAAAAGCCTGGAGATCTTGGGTGAGGGACTGGACCCAATAACCCCCAACACTTTCTCTTCTAACGGTGTTAGCAACAAGATTATCCAGACCCTGAGATTTCAGGGTGGAAACCTTAAACCTAGGGATGACGTTGCAGTCCCTGATGGCATCATTAACCATGACATTTTAAACTCAAATGTGCATGTCTTTCAAGTAAAAAGTACCAAATCTTATAAATTAACACACACACACTTACGCATTTTCAAGGCAGTGCTCTTGCCTTCAGATTCTTCTCAATTGCCCTGGTGACTTGAAATCTAATAATCTTAATTAGCAAGGTTAAGAGGGATAAAATAAGGACAATGAATTAACAAGAGCAGGCTGTTAAAAAGAGTGGTCCAGAAAAGCACTATAAAAATGGATAGTTAGATTATACGTGTTCTTTCTTAATAGCACTGTTTATCACCTGAGTGGAACTACATTAAACATACAAATGCTTGTATCTGCATAGAGTCTTAGAGTTGGAAGGGAGAACAAGGCCCATGTAGTACCATACAACACACAACTAAAGCAGTTCTCAAAGATGCTCATCCAACCAATGATTAAAGACCTCCAAAGATGGAGCAGTCCTTTCCACTGTTAAATGACTCTTATGTTAAGGAAGTCTTTCATTATGTTTAGCAACCTCATCAGACAGGGTACTTTTTGGTGGCATGCACCAATACCTCTATAGTTTTATGCCAGAGCCTGTTGGTTCCCATCCAAGACATAGAACTACTTCCAGTGAGTTTGGTCATAAAATTATAGATCAGTAGTTCTTAACCTGTGGGTCCCCAGGTGTTTTGACCTACAACTCCCAGAAATTCCAGTCAATTTACCAGCTGTTTGGATTTCTGAAAGTTGAATGCCAAAACAACTGGAGACCCACAGGTTGAGAACCACTACTCTAGAGGAACCAGTTCATGCTGCCGTGGTGGCAGCATGGAATGCTCCTTGTGTTGCATTGGATCAGTGGGCTGATGCCTTGTGGCAGATGCTTCCCCCATTGGATAAAATAGGGTGGAAGCTGGGTGATGTATGGGTTCCCCCTGCTCCTCCTGGGCACTGCCAGATTTGCCATGATATGGCAATTCCAGCAGCCCATCTGATGAGGATGTTAGTGAAATCTCTCTTTTTGTAATTTGAAGCTTTCAGTTCATGTTATTGTCCAGAGCAGAATATGTATGTTTAAAGACACTTGATCCTGTAGAGTACATGAACTCACGTTAGAAGAGTTCAGAGTCATGGCCATATTGCTGTGGATTAGTATGCAAAGGGATCGTGTATCATCTTTAAACCCGACTGAGAGAAAGAAGTAGGTAGTATCAGCCTCTGTAGACTAAATCTACTTGTAGACTTTGTAAACTTATTTATTTATTTATTTCCGGTATTTCTATCCCGTTCCTTCTCAACCCGTGAAAGGGAACTCAGGACGGCTTAAATTTGGTAACAATCTGATGCCAGTACATATAACAGAGGAACCCCCAGTGGTGCAGTGGGTTAAAGCACTGAGCTGCTGAGCTTGTTGATCGAAAGGTCGCAGGTTCGATTCCGGGGAGCGGCGTGAGCTTCCGCTGTCAGCCCTAGCTTCTGCCAACCTAGCAGTTCGAAAAAATGCAATGTGAGTAGATCAATAGGTACCGCTCCGGCGGGAAGGTAACGGCGCTCCATGCAGTCATGCCAGCCACATGACCTTGGAGGTGTCTACGGACAATGCTGGCTCTTCGGCTTAGAAATGGAGATGAGCACCACACCCCAGAGTCAGACATGACTGGACTTAATGTCAAGGGACTACCTACCTACATATAACAGAGCAATATATTAACAATTAAAATAATAAGTAAAACATTCATTAAAATAGTAAAAAACAGTATTAACAGCCATATCATCATTCCAGTCAATTCCATATCCAATTCCATGTCCAAAGTGCTATCTATGTCTGTTGTCCAAAAGCCTGGTCTCAGAACCATGACTTCAATTTCTTACTAAACAACAGTAATAAGAGGGGGAAATTGACTAGCTATTTGGCCTCTTATCCCACAAATGCTTGCAGCCTCAAAAGCTTGCTTGATGCTGGGGGAGGGATCCTTAAGCCAGTCTATGAAAGTTGATGCTACCAACTTCTTTATCTCAATTACTATCAAAGGTGCCCCAAAATCCTCAGGGTGAGAGGCAAGGCTACATATGCTACCATTGGCCATCACCACTGGCGTATTCTTGAAGTTGTGATGCAAAAAGTAATTTCTCCAAGTTTTTAAATTTCTGCCACTTCATTTCCCAATTTCCCTCTGTGGAGTGGGGAAGCCTGCAGTGGGCTTCTACTTAAATTTTCCTCACATTTTCTTGAATGATAGTAAAATCTTTTGAACAAACGGAGACCCTGATAAAGCAGGTGCCTCAGGCACTTGGAGGCTTCTATTTGCATTATGCCAACATGACTTGAATTCCCCTCCAGACTTCCCCATTCAACACAGAGGAGCTGGGGACACTGGAAGCAGGGCTGCATGTCCGTATTGCTCAGAGCTTGAGGATTTTACTCTTTTGGACGACATTGTCAGAATCCCTCAACCATAATGGCCATCGTCCCTGATGGTTGATGTATTCTGGCATTTGTAGTTCAAAAAGGTAACTTTCCCCAGTTTTGCTGTTATCTTTTACCATTTAACCTATTTATAAATAAGACCTAACAAGAGTAATATAGATAAAGGTAAAGGTTTTCCCTGACATTAAGTCTAATTGTGTTCAACTCTGGGGGTGGTCCTCATCTCCATTTCTAAGACGAAGAGCCAGTGTTGTCCATAGACACCTCCAAGGTCATGTGGCCGGCATGACTGCATGGAGCATACAATACAGTACAATAGGTGAGCTAATATTAGAGCACTAATATATAACAAAGCCATGGTTTATCTGATGATCATAACTCTTATTTTGTGCTCTTCTCTCACACACATTATAATGTCTATTTTCCAGAGTTCGCTAAGTCAGTTTCTTAGTAATCTATACATTGATTGTAGTATATCTTTGGTCTTATTTTACAAGCTTGGGTCATAATCAAAAACTAAATTACAGCTTCTTGGTTTGGATGTGGGAAGATGCGAACACAACGATGGACAGGGTATAGGGATTTTATCTTTGAAGATCCCACCTCTATCACCAATTGCGAGGAGGTGCTTGTGTGTTGCTGAGGTTGGCAACGGCAGGCCCTGATAATGGAGGTATTTTACCTCAGGCCTCAATGGTGTAGAAGAGTATATTATGGAGGAGGCCAATTATTATTTGTAAATTAAGGTCAGTGCCACCAACGTGAGGTATTTGAGGTACCACCGATGAGATCCGGCTCTACAGACGTAGATTAGTTGAGATGAGACAGTTTTCAACAAAAGATAACAAGTTTATTGTGTACAAAGCTTATGGTTGCGGGCTGTTAAATAACTTATGGAACTTTGAATATCACTTGGTTTATAATACAGTCCACTCTTCCAGATAACACAGCTTGTGGCTAACTTTCACTGAGGTGAAGCTCTCTAGTGAACAATGTTGCATTGCTATAAATAGCCTTTCAATTTGATCTTCCCTCGATTAAATCTCTGATCTCTAGTCCTTCCTTAACTAGGGATCTTAACTAGGCCTCCTTTAGTCTTCTTTGACTAAAGAATCTGGCCAGGTTTCTTTCTTCAGCCCTCCTGGACTGAAAAACACCAGCCGCTCACACACAAGCCTCCCTCTCTCAGGCCTTTTCAAGCCTCCCTCTCCTGTTTTTTTTTAAAAACACACATAACTTTTCCTGCTTGGCTCCGCCCACTTCTCCCTCTCAGGAGCTAGCCAGCCTCGTCTCCTTGGCAACGCTCACTGTGGATTCAAACCAGATGACTACAGTTTTAGCTACTGTTACAAACACAAATACATACTCTAACAGTTAAACACAAACATAATAACAATGACTTCTGCACAGATGCAACAATAAACTGTGATTAAAGGAGTAGTAGAGACAAAATGAAAATCAGCTGGAAATAGGGATGGAACACTTCCATTTGATGCAACAAACCATGATTTAAAGGACTGAAATCTGAGATTACCACATTTGTACAGCTTTTGATGTTGAGCACAGAATCGGGAATCCTAATTTCTGATGACATGCTTGAAAGAGTGTGGGCAATGGCCGGTTGTAATTTCAGAAGATGCGGTGGGAGGAGGAACGTCCTAGGACTTTCACAGCTATGGAGAAAGTGCTACGGGGTTCTGCATATAATTTCATGTAGATTACAAAGTCTGTGCAAGTGTATGCAATGCACACTTGCATAATACATTGGATTTTCCAAATCAGTACTTCATGGCACAGAGTGAAGTGCAGATTATACGCAGTCATGGGCGTAGCTTTGCAAGGTTACTTCAGGATACTTCAGAGGCTTAGACTGTCTGGCTGCATCTGTGCAGGATGTCTTGGGGACCTAGGAATTCACTTTCAGCATCACCAGTTCCCTATACGCCACATGAAATTGTTGCACTGCTAGAGATGTGAAGGTTCAATGTGAGCTGTAGAGAGGAAGACAGGGAGCAAAGAAAAAAACCCATACTTTTTTATCTAAGAATCTTTTAATTTTTCTATCTAAAATCTAGAAATTTGAAGAAAGCACTGGAAAACTGTTTTTTGAGTTATTTTCTTTTTGGAATGAATGCAATTGTTTGAAAGATAATATTTTACTTATTCAAAGTGTATCGTTTGCAAGGCAGTCTGTACTATAACTGAATAGTAATTCCTGTCTATACAGCAAACATTTCTGTGCAGATTAGAAATGTTAGTTTAATGCTGGTACTCCCTGTTCTTATGATTGCATCAAATTATTTCCATCCAAATAATATGATTTTTTCTATTTAGTGCAAAATCTCCAATTTCTGTTGCCAAACTTTATTTTTTTCCTTGTTTCTTTGAAGCCAAAAACAAATCTACACATTAGTACATCTCATTTTTTATAATACCAAAAGAAAACTTTTAAAGTTTTGATACCAAAACACTGTGTGCTTAGTTGAGAGTAAGTTTTACTTGGTTGCATCTACAATGTAGTTTGATAGCACTTTAACTGCGGTGGCAAAATGCTATGGAATCATGGGAGTTATACTTTTAGAAGGTCTTTAGCCTTCTCTGCCAAAAGGTGCCCGTGCTTTACCAAATGCCAAAACCCAGGGATCTATAGCATTGAGTCACAACAAAGTGATATTAAACTGCATTTACACTGTATATGTCTATGCACTCATAAACAGGGTTTTCTGAGTAAACATGCATAGCATTGCTCCATAAATTACTGTATATACTTGAGTATAAGCCTAGTTTTTCAGCCCCTTTTTAAGGCTGAAAAAGCCCCCCTTGGTTTATAGTCAAGTGAGGGTCCTGGCGGGAAGGCGTGGGGCTGAAAGAAGGCTTCTTTCAGCCCCTCGATTACCTGCCAGGACCTTCGCCTCTCTGCACAGCAATCCAGCTCTCTTTTCTTGGCTTATACTCAAAGTTATTTATCATTTTACTCTAGTATTATTTTTATTGCATATATTATTTTACTCTATTATTATAATAATTATTATTATTACATTTATGTTATTTTACTATATTAATATTATGTTATTACACTTATTATTTTACTCTGTTATTATTACATTTATTATTTTACTCTATTATTGTTATGATTACATTTCCATTCTTTTACTCTATTATTACTCCTACGTTTATTATTTTACTCTCCTTATTATTATTGGAAGGATAAGTAAGTACATTTACATTGAAGAAGGTTAGAATAATGGTTTAATCAGAGTTGGACAGTCTTAAATTACAGTTTTTATGTAAATATTCAAAAACATTTAACCTACTGATGCCTCAATTTTTATTACATTTATTATTTTACTCTATTATTATTATATTTATTATTTTACTCTATTATTGTTATGATTACATTTCCATTATTTTACTATATTATTACTCTTACATTTATTATTTTACTCTCCTTATTATTATTGGAAGGATAAGTAAGTACATTTACATTGAAGAAGTTTAGAATAATGGTTTAATCAGAGTTGGACAGTCTTAACTTAAATTACAGTTTTATGTAAATATTCAAAAACATTTAATCTACTGATGCCTCAATTAAAGTAATTTTATTGGTATCTATTTTTATTTTGAAATTCATCAATAGCTGCTGCATTTCCCACCCTCGGCTTATACTCGAGTCAATACGTTTTCACAGATTTTTTGTGGCAAAATTAGGTGCCTCAGTTTATATTCGAGTTGGGTTATTCTCGATTATATGTGTGTTTTAATTGTAATCTTTGACATGTCCCTTGTAAGCCGCCCCGAGTCCCCTGGGGGAGATGGTTGGCGGGGTATAAAAATAAAGTTGTTATTATTATTATTATTATTATTATTATTATTATCATCATCATTATTATTATTATTATTATTATTATTATTATTATTATTATTATATGGTACATAACTATGCCAAATAGTGCAACTGTATATGTTGAATTCTTAGGGGGGGAAACACCCATCATTTTATGTTGTTAAACCAATAAAATAAATTTATTTCAGACAGGAAAAGAAATGTTACATAAATTGTAATTCTACTCTAGATTGCTGGGTGGGGTGTTTCCCAGGAGATTACAGAAAATATTTCTCCTCCCATTGGCTTCAAGGTTTCTGGAATGGTTCCTCTCCATTGTCCGTTTTGGCTCCTTTTCCTCTCCTTGTTTTCTCTTCTTCATCCCAAGCATACCAAAGGAGTCTCGATTCTATAGTCAGCAGCACGTATGGAAGCTATTCATATGCACTAACTCAACTGTGTGTTTTTCATGGCATTATTGCTTTGACTTGGGAGCAGACAGAGATTTCTGGCATTTCCAGTTTTGTACTAAGAGAAGAGCTGCTAGTGGTGCAGTTCCCCCAATATTTCTGCCTCCCGTCCACAAATGTTAACAATTGCACCGCTGTGCAAGGAGAGGGGGCAGGAGAACACGAGGGAAGGCTACGTCCTCCTGCTATCATTAGAGAGATGATGAGTGATCCCTGGGACTTTTCATGCAACAGTTCTCTATTTGTCAAGTTGGAAAAGGGCAAAGGCCCTTCTTCAAACCGGTGTTATTTGAAAAAATGAGAACAGCCTCAGTTCCCTCTGCTGATGAGGCAGGCCAGGGTCACTTTTTACATTACTTTTCTTGACAAGAAAAGCAAAGACTGCACTGAATGAAAGCAGAGAAGGCTGCCGATGTCATAAGTTCAGAATGGTTGGAGTGTGTGCCCGTGTGTGTAAAATATATTGTTTGCAATTTTTCACTCTCTATTTCATATTCAACAGAGGTATCCTCTGCTTAGTCCCTGATACCGAAAATCCACGGTAGGTTAGCACCTTTATTAGGTGGGTAAGCAAAAAAGGCTAAAAGAAAGAAGCAACTTTTGAGATCTTGAGATCACTTCATCAAGCAAGATGCAACCACGACTGGTGCAGGGGGCAAAACTCTAATTTGATCTGGCAAACAAATCATCTTGCAATGAACTGAAGAAGGAGAGCTCTCCAGGCTTTGAAAAAGAGCCTCTGTCATGGTGTCATAGTTTTATGTATCGTCTAGAGCAGGGCTTTCCAAACTATGTGTCGGGACGTGTTAGGCCTTCGGACAATAGATGTATGCAGCTTTTAGTGGGACAAGGACTGGAACGGCGACTCGACTGATGAGATTGTTTTATGGTTTTAATAACTGTTTTGATATTTGATGATGTACTGTTTTTAATATGATATATGTTTAAAGTGTGGTTTTACTACTGTAGTTGTAAGGCATTGAATTTTTGCCATTATCTATGGAGGTGTCTACGGACAATGCTGGCTCTTCGGCTTAGAAATGGAGATGAGCACCACACCCCAGAGTCAGACATGACTGGACTTAATGTCAGGGGACTACCTTTACCTTTACCTTATGTGTAAACCGCTTTGAATTCCCCTAGGGGTGAGAAAAGCGGTATATAAATGCTGTAAATAAATAATAAATAATAAATTAGTGTGTCAGTTGCAGCATGTAGATATGTTGGGCAAACGTAACAATAAATAACAAAAATCTTGAAATGTATATTATTGTCTTATGAAGCATTTATTTAAAAAATATAAATGAAATGGGTTGTTGTAGGTTTTTCGGGCTGTATGGCCATGTTCTAGAAGCATTCTCTCCTGACATTTCACCTGCATCTATGGCAGACATTCTCAGAAGTTGTGAGGTTTCACAACCTCTGAGGATACCTGCCATAGATGCAGGTGAAGCGTCAGGAGAGAATGCTTCTAGAACATGACCATACAGCCTGAAAAACCTACAACAACCTAGTGGTTCCAGCCATGAAAGCCTTTGACAATACATAAATGAAATGTTCTCATGAGATATGTTGTGTCCCCATACATTTCCTTATTACAAATTATGTATGTGTCCGTATCTTTTATAAGAAGTTGGTTTAACCTCTTGTTTTCCATTAAAACTGAATTACTGTGTCACTAAATGCTGCATGTCTAAAAAGTGTGTCACCAACATGAAATGTTTGGAAATCTCTGATCTAAAGGAATCTCTGACATCTGCTGAGACCCAATAATCCAGTGGTTCTCAACCTGTGGGTCCCCAGATGTTTTTGGCCTTCAGCTCCCAGAAATCCTAACAGCTAGTAAATTGGCTGGGATTTCTGGGAGTTGTAGACCAAAACACCTGGGGACCCACAGGTGTCAACCACTGCAATAATCCTTTCTTCCCAAGGGGTTGGACTGGATTGCCCATGAGGTTTCTTCCAACTCTCTGATTCTATGATTCCATATTAGTGTAAATAGATGAAATAGAAAGGATAGTAGCATTTTTTGAAAGTAGCTGGATTTGTCAGTGTGAGTTTTCATAGATATCCAGCTAGCTCATGCTGAAATAGACCAGTTACTCTCAAAGATGCTTCTGAATTCCTTCATATATCCTTTCCTTTCAATTTTATTCTGAAACAACTTCCTAGTTGAAATTCCTGTAAATTGATACTATGATTTTTCGATTTTTGGAGGTAGTCACTGCTCTTGTCTATTTTTCAAAGCTTCATACAAAATGGATCTGGAAAGGATAAGTGCCCTTATAAGACAGATTCTTGACTTTCACGAAAGCCCCTTGAGAACAAATAGGGTGTTCAGAAGAAAACACTGATATGATTTGGTGAGGAAATTGGTTCGTATGACTAGGGGATTGTTCAGATAGACAAGAGCAAGATCCCAATCAGCAGTCTGTACATCTTTCAGCCTGACTTCAGTTGGGGATGTGACATTCTGGAAACATTGAAGAAAAGTGTGAAACACAAAAAGCAAAACAAAACAAACTTATTAAAAGAAAAACAACTGGAACATCTAGAAAGAATTTCAACTAAAATATCCATGTTAGCATTTTGCAACAAAAACAGCCAATATTAACACCTTAAAGACTTAATAGTGTATTGGCTGGCTAATTCTAGGACCAGGTTGTAGTTACTTTTAATTTTGCCGGAGTCTGGACAGGTGACGTATGTCCCTGTTGTTTCTGCTGAACATTTTAGGTTTTCAGTTTCATCAATCATGATATACTTTTGGACTGTTGTGCTGGGATGGAATTTGGATGGATGGGTTTTATAATGGTTCCATTCCTACCTGGAAAAGTTGTGGGTAAGCCAGCAGATGACTATTGCACCCCATGGCTGTTGACCTGTGGAGTTTAACTCCTCAGGGTTTAACTCTGTCTCCCATTCCATTTAACGTCCGGAAGGAGCCCCCGGTGGCGCAGTGGGTTAAACATCTGTGCCAGCAGGACTGAAGACCGACAGGTCACAGGTTCGAATCCGGGGAGAGCGCGGATGAGCTCCCTCTATCAGCTCCAGCTCCTCATGTGGAGACATGAGAGAAGCCTCCCACAAGGATGGTAACACATCAAAAACATCCGGGCGACCCCTGGACAATGTCCTTGCAGATGACCAATTCTCTCACACCAGAAGCAACTTGCAGTTTCTCAAGTCGCTCCTGAAACGACAAAAAAAAAGTTGTCTGGACTTGTGTCTTCTAGTTCTATCAATATTCTGTGAACACTACACTGTCCTATCTTTCCTTGTTCTTATCTTTCCACCTCAATACAGGGAAGCTATTTTGTTTCTATACTGGGCTCTGCCTTCAATAATGGACTGTATGAAAGCAAACCAATGAAAACTGAGTCTACATCTACATCATGCTAAATACTCCAGAGCAGCTTGTTCCGAACCTGCCCCAGATATACCATGAGGATTCCACATCTATTGGAGTGGAAGTATCCTAAAGCCCTTTTGGAATCTAGATGGTTAGCTAGGCTGACAGAATATCCTCACTGGTACCCTGTTTTCCTTGGGGTCACCACCATTGTTTCATTGGCCATGAGCAGCTTCAAGCAGCCCCCCAGTAAAACCTTGCTGGTGGCGTTGTTTCCAATGAGGCTACAACAGGATGTCGAACTGTGTAATCACCAGAAATGATAGCTCTAGCAGAGCTTTGCCAAAAAAGTTGTTTCTGACCAACAAAACTGTAGTGGGACACTACACTGATCTGTATCCAACCCAGTCTAGCTGTCCACGTGTCAAAATACTAGGGACATTCTAATTAACAACTAGAAGTAGCACTTTTGCTGTAGAAGTGGCTCTACATAGTGTAGACTACTTGCAGTAGGTTAAAAAAAAGAGTACATTTCATTTGGCCTGTGTAGACATAGTGTCAATCCAAACAAAACCAAGGTGCTTCTGGTTAATCAGAAGGGAATAGGGACTCTGCCTGTGCTGGATTGGATTGCACTTCCCTTGAAAACACAGGTTCACAGTTTGGGTATACCCCTGATTCATCACAGATTCTGGATCCTCATATTTCTGCAATAATTAGAAATTAATTTGCACTATCAAAGCTTATGCCCCAACTGCCCTTCTTTGCTTAGAGGCATCTGATCTGGCTGCAGTGACACATGCCCTAGCTACATCCTGTTTGGATTACTGTAGCACACACTACTGGGGCCTGCCTTTGAAGAGTGTGTGTAAACTTCAGCTGGTCAAAAGAGCAGCTGCCAGCTATTGACCGGGCATAGTTATAGGCTATAAACAACTCATTTGTTATAGTAGCTCCATTTATTGTTGATATATTTCCAGGCACAATTCAAAGTTGATTATGTCTAATAAAGCCTTATATTACTTAGGTCCAAGTTATCTAAAGCAGGGCTTCTTAAACTTCTCTACCTGGGATCCTTTTTGGCATGATAAATTTTTACATGGCCTTGGTACATAGAAATATAAAACAGGTATAAAATCAAACACTTACTAATGATAAATCAACATTTGCAAGGCTTGCTAAACAGTCTGATTTTCCTTTTTTATGAAGCATAACTGAAGCATCTTCTGCAGAGTCCACAGTATACATTGCACAACAGATTCATGTAAATGTCCAAAACAGCCACTTTGTGACATTCATTAAAAAAATTGGGATCCCAACAATGAGCTAAGGGGATCCCATTTGCAGTTGGGACCTACTGTTTAAGAAACAGTGCTCTAAAGTACCTTATTCTTCCATGTGAACTGGGCTAAATTTGGATATCTTCTGTGGAGGCTCTTCTTTTATCCCTCCATCATCTTAGGTACATCTGCTAAGAACACAGGGAAGGCCCTTTTTGGTGGCCTCTCATAGTTCTTTGAAACTCCCTTCTTAAAGTGACTAAAGTGGCATCTTCCATAGGGGTTTTTTTTTTTTTCCAGAGGCAGGTTCTGCTCATGGGAAAAAAGCTTTTCATAATGTGTTGTAACAATTGTTGGGCTCTTTTATGAGTGTGTTTTTAAATTGCTTTTAACATAATTTGTATGTTAATTATGTTTTAACTTGAATTGAAATGTATATTTGCTTTAACTTTTAATCAGTAGTATTCATGAGTCCAGATACCCTAAAGGCAGTAGATCAGATCTAATCTTGGAAGCTTGGGAGGCTCACCTTTATCAGTACGTGGATGTGAGAATGTAGGATATATTTCAGAGGAAAGAACTGTCAAAACTATCTCTGAATTTTCCTTGTATGAGAAAACTCTATAAAATTCATGGCCTCATCATAATTGACAGGCAGCTTGAAGGTACATACACGCACATTTAGTAATAACATGGTTTAATGGTTTGAGTGTTGGACTAGGACTCTGGGGGACTAGGGTTCGAATCCCTGTTGGGCCATGGAAGATCACTGGGTGATGTTGAGTCACTCACACTTTCTTGATCTCAGAGGAAGGACCTCTGGTAAAACCCCTCTGAACAAATTTTCCAAGAAAACCCTATGATAAGGTCACCACACAATAATAATCATTCAATTATGTAGTTTTGTTATGAAGATATGAAGAAATCCTGTAGCATCTTTGCAATTGAGAAATGTCTCATTGGGGGACAGAATTCTTATTTGGGAGGCAACACCCTCATTTTGCTCCTCTTTAACTATACCTTGGACAGCCCACATTTTAACCCTGCATCACTGCTAAGGTTAAGATGTTGTTGTGAGTATAACATGTTGGTAGGGGAAACAACGTGTTTGCTTTTGTGAGTTCCATAGGCAGCAAACATTGACTCAGACATTGAGTTCTATTGACAGCAAATTCAGCTGCTCTGTGCCAACAGGATTCGAGCCAGAATGAGGCCACTGAGAAACAAGAAAGGGAGAAATCAAGATGCCTAGATAAATAATTAGGAAAATATTGAAAAGGGAGAGAGGTAAGGGCATCAAAAAGCCTACAAAACAGCCTGGTGAGAACAAAGCATACTCAATTGGCACAGAAGGCTGAGTACTTGAGCAAGGCTTTTGTGTATTTCTCTGTGTGTGCCATAGAGAGAGTTGTGGGAAAAGCTGTTTGAATCCAGTATCCTGAACCATACTGGAGATCCATGTTGAAAATAATTAAATGAATTATCCATTAAATGTAGACAAAATCTTGGTGGTATCTTCACCAAAGCAGGAGAAGTCAAATCATCAGGTGTTTTGCAGGTACTGGGTAATTTACAATTGTACTTTCTATATATTCACTTCTGATAAATGGTTGCATGGCAATCTCTAGGTCTAGACCAGTGGTTCTCAACCTGTGGGTCCCCAGGTGTTTTGGCCTACGACTCCCAGAAATCCCAGCCAGTTTACCAGCTGTTAGGATTTCTGGGAGTTGAAGGCCAAAATAACTGGAGACCCACAGGTTGAGAATTACTGGTCTAGGGCATGATAACAGTTCTGAATGTGGGTTAGATCTTAGAAATCTGTAATTTTTTTGTATGGAAATGACTAAACCACAATTAAAACTTCAGTAACTAAGGCCTGCCTATAAACCATGCCCATTCAGCAGTCAGTGTAGTTTACTATTGAATTGGGACTTGGGATAATGGGAATCTTGATTCAGTCTCTCAGTCATAACACTCTTTGGATGAGAGCTTGGACTTAGTCTTTTTGTATCTTTCTTGGCCTTATCTAACAAGGTGTCTGTGAGAGCAAAATTGTCAAAGAGAAAAGCCATATCTGCCATCTTGAGCTTGGATAAAAGACATGAAGTGACTGTATCCCATGACAATGTGAGACCAGGATGCAGAGGGAAAGGAACTTCATGGAGTTGGAGAGGAACTTCATTGGGGGGCCCTTCCCCATGCAGAGCAACTGATAATATAAACACGACCTGGGAGTTGCCTATGAGATATCATATCATTACTTTGCTTCATTCATGGAAATTTACTGGAGACCTTATGTCTTCCAACAATTCTACAATCTGTTCTTTCACCAGTACAAAACCACTTCACAGTTAAGAGAGAAAGTGTGACTCGTTGCATTATTCCTTTTGATTTGCCAGAGGCCCTTGATATTGAGTTTTATTACTGGTCAAGCTGAGAAGCCAACCTTTTGGAATGAGAGGAAGAGCACAGACATCTTGTTAGAAGTCCTCGTTTGTATCATTGGATGCCTACTTGGTGTTGCTGTGTTTGGATCTGGCCAGTTGCCATGTCACAGATGGTTGTGCCATGCTTGTTGGGGGTGGATGTAATGGAGAGAGTCAGGCAAGGGTCACCTTCTACCCTGCACCAGGCAAGTGGCATCATCTGGTGCCTTGGCTGCCCTTTGCACTTGTCGGCTGACTCCGACACACCCTGCATGCCCTTGTGATGGTGGGAGTGGAGGAAGATATATTGGGGAGGGGAGTTGGACCTTTGCCAGGCACCTGCTGCTGGGGGAGTGGGCTGAGAAAAAATGTCAGCTGCCAAGGACAGGAGGCTGGGGAGGCTTTGCACTGTGCTGTATGTATGTAAGTGTGTGTGAAGGTTCAATTTTGCTTAAAGCTTTTGTCCAGGATACCACTGAGGAAAGTTTAGCACTGTGACCTGTCTGCCTTTGCATCCAAAGAACCAACTAGTTTGCCACTGGCCAGTCAATTCTTGGGACTATGAGGCCTCTGTTGAAATTACAGCTCTGCTATGAGATTTCAGGATGGTTTGGGGCAAGTCAAAGCCCGTTCTGGTGTCATCTTAATACCCAGGAGTTTGTTGCATGAATTGAACTTAGACTGCAGGACCTGCCATGTTCTTTAAGTGCTCTCATGATAACTATGTGTTTTTGGTCCCTATGTTTGTTTTGTAGAATTTAATATTTCATTGCACCTGCAGGAACATGGAAGTGCTGTGTTTTCCTGATCCTTTTTAAAGGCAAGTTCTTGATGACAAGTATTGGCTTTCCTAGCTTGCAGTGGGCCTTATTATTTCTAATACTCATTAGGAGAATCATACACCATGCCCCTTTCCAAACTGGACTAAACCTGGCACTGCCGGTCTGCTCAGGGTCAACAAAATATAAGTTTAAAAAAGTCATCAATGATGTACAACTCTGCATTTTTCATGAGATGTCATGAATCCACCTGCACTTCTGGGAGTTTTCATAATTTCAGGGTTCTTATTATCTAGGTGTAAAGCTTGCGGGAACAGCATTGACCAGAGTTGGAAGGCTTTATTTATTTATTTCGTGTCAAAAGCATTGTATAAAATAGTTTATCTAAAACTGATAAAATAAAGGGATCACAAGCTGCTAAAGAGTTTTAGACCAAAAACAGGCAACAGCGACCGCATTGTCTGTAGCTTTCAACAGTTCTTCCTCTGTGTATGAGGCAGGGCATAGTGAGCAAGCATACAGGTGTTGAGTTGTTTGTTCTGCTCCACAGTCACACAAAGTGGAGGATTCTTCTAGGTAGTGCAATTTTGCCAGATTGTCTTTTGATCTGCGAACTCCGCTTCTGAGTCTTTTTGTTTTTTTGTTTGTTTTTTTGTTTGGGGTTTTTTGGCTGGAAGGTTGTCTTGGCCTGACAGATGTCTGTCTGGCCTTTTCATATCCTTCCTTTACCAATAAATGTAGATCTTACTTTATCCTTACCAGCTGCATTACCTTCCTCTTCAAAATTGCCAGAAGGCCCTAGAAAAAGTATCCCTAGACCCTACCCTGACCAATAATCAGATCTACTCCCGGCACTTTACTTGTTCCCTGGCCTTCATTATTTCCATAGAAACCCTGACCAGCCCTTTCAACCTGTTCTGGCCTACTTATAAGTGGGGCGTTTGGTTACTCATCTTGCACAATAGTTTATGGAACTGGTTTGTTTTAATGCATAGGATTTTGTTAACCAGTTATGTTTATATTTTAATGGCTACTCTGTATGTTTCATGTTTGTCTGTGGAAACCACCCTGAGTCCCCTGGGGGAGATTTATTTATTTATTTATTTATTTGTCATGTCAGGAGCAAATCAAAACAGTTGTATTATATTAAAAACAAACAAACAAACAAACAAACAAAACACAAAGTTTGCAGACTTGGTATTCTATTAAATGTCCTTTGACCAGTATCTGGCCACTTGGAGTGCCTCTGGTGTTGCCGCAAGAAGGTCCTCCATTGTGCATGTGGCAGGGCTCAGGGTGCATTGCAGTAGGTGGTCTGTGGTTTGCTCTTCTCCATACTCGCATGTTGTGGATTCTACTTTGTAGCCCCATTTCTTGAGGTTGGCTCTGCATCTCGTGGTGCCAGAGTGTAGTCTGCCTTCCAAGGCGCCCAGTTTTCTGTGTGCCCAGGGGGGAGTCTCTCATTTGGTATCAGCCACTGATTGAGGTTCTGGGTTTGAGCCTGCCACTTTTGGACTCTCGCTTGTGAGGTGTTCCAGTGAGTGTCTCTGTAGATCTTAGAAAACTATTTCTTGATTTAAGTCATTGGCGAGAGGAGACAGAGCAGTATATAAATAAAGTTATTATTATTATTATTATTATTATTATTACCTCATTATTTGATCACCCCCTTTTCCTTTTTGCATCGGCTCTACCCATATTGTTATTAATGTGGCTTAAAAAGCATTCCTTGCCGCATTATCTGGTGCTGCATGATCTTTTGCCTACCTTTCAATCTGCTTTATCACAGTCATATGATGAATCTACCTAACAGAGAGCATATTTCCAATTTACTTAACACTTTCTTGATTGCTTCCCTTGGGTGTAGGAATTGTGGCTAGTTGGGACCCAATATCCCTTAAGATTGGATTTTGACTACTCAAGTTACCAAATGGCAGTTTCCCCCCCTTCACTCCAGGATGTACATTGATATCTGTAATATGGGATTATCTGTACATCTGATATAATTCAGAGAATGGACCATAGTTTAATAATAGAGTGCTCAGTCAATAGGCAAGCAGCCGCAGGTTCAATCTCCAGGTAGTAGCAGCAAATGAGGGGTGGGGGGACTAAGAGCTGTGGCTGGTCAGAATGGACAGCTGTGGCCATATATAAAATTGGCTCTTTTTAGATTCCTCTGCTACCTGTATGTCATCTTTCTTCCAAAAAGTCCATTACAATATGCTTCTGGCAATGCTATTTCATTTCCCCAGTGATGACTGGTGAGAGGAGATGCTTTACTCAGGGATGCACAGCAGCTGAGGAAGAATTTAGTGTTGAGTCTCCCCAGTCCAGCACTTTATTGAATGTATTACCTTAGCCGATCTCTTTTCAGGATCTCAACCTCAGGACACAGGACAGGAACAAGCAACGTACACCTGCCAGCTTCCTTTTTGTCAATAGCTCCAGATCAGGGATGGGCAAGTTCTGAGGCTGAAGGTGCATCATTTGACATGCTGACTAGCTCAGCTCTCTTGTCAGTTCTTCTCAGATTGATTTGAGGTCCTAAAATTTGTTTTTCCTGTTGTGCCAGGAACGGCTCCATATTTGTTCCTTTTGGATATCACTGTTTTCTTGCTTTCCTGGAGATATGCAGTGAACCTGCAGCCAGTGGCTCAGAGACCAGCACCTGTTGACACACTACCATTTTGAATAGCTTGACTCTAGATTAGTGAATCTCAACCACAGATGTTTTGGCCTTCAATTCCCAGAAATCCTTACAGCTGGTAAACTGGCTGGGGTTTCTGGGAGTTGTAGGCCAAAACACCTGGGGACCCACAGGTTGAGAACCACTGCTCTAGATGATTTATGTGGGTGAATCAAACTATTCTCTGGATCATGTGTACTTAATATGAAATTTTCCGCATTGTGTAAGAAGAAGGAAAAGAGAGATGAATGCTGTGACCTATATAGATTATGCAAATTAATAAAATCTTCCTTACTTTGCATAATATCATCTTCTAAGTTTGTTGGTGACCAAGGAGTTATGCAGGCCACAGAAATCACACAGCCCAGACTACTGGAAATTCTGCTCATCCTTGCTATGGTCTTTACAATTTAAGTGGCCATTGATTGAACATAACTCTGGTCACACACTACATGTATGGCAAGTAAGTGAAATATTTTGGCTACCAGCTGATTTGACCTGGTGAATAAAATATTTTACTTTCTGTAAAAAAATAATTTAGTATCAAGAAAGGATATTCTGATTCCTAATTCTTGCCACCAGACAGGAACTATTCAGCAATGGAATGGACTGGCTTGGAAGGTGGATGGTTCTCCATTGGAGGTTTTTAAACCGAGTTCAAATAGTCACCTCTCAGAGATTCTTCAATGGTAGATTCCTGTCATGGCAGCACGTTGAAGTAGATGGCTCTTCGGGATCTCTTCCAGTTATATGATTCTGAAATCAATGCACATCTTCCTTTGATCTTGTGTAAATGAACTTTTATTTTGCTGTACCGACCTTTTCCTTCACTACTCCTGCCTTCTCCTATCCAGTTTGGCAATTTCCTAAAGGATGGAAGACTTTTATGGCTCAAAAACTATAGGAGCAATAGGGAAACAATGGGTGTCTAAGTCAAGGTGCCAAAAAATTAGAAGATTCTTCTGACATTGTTCATGGGTCCATCTTAAAATCATAAGGCACAGCTGTCCTAAGCAAACTAGTTTAAATTTTTATGGGTTGTTGTAGGTTTTTCGGGCTATATGGCCATGCTCTTGAAGCATTCTCTCCTGACATTTCTCCTGCATCTATGGCAGGCATCCCCAGAGGTTGTGAGTTCTGTTGGAAACTAGAGAAGTGAGGTTTACATATCTGTGGAAAGTCCAGGGTGGGAGAAAGAACTGTTGTCTGTGGGAGCTAGGTGTGAATGTTTCAATTGGCCACCTTGATTAGCATTTGATAGCCTGAGAGTGTTTAGGTGTGGCTTGTTAGTGCCTAGGGGAATCCTTTGTTAAGAGGTGATTAGCTGTCCCTGATTGTTTCTTGTCTGGAGTTCTCCTGCTTGAGTGTTGTTCTTAATTGGCTGTTATAATCTTAAAGTTTTTTAATACAGGTAGCCAGATTTTGTTCATTTTCATGGTTTTGTCCTTTCTGCTGAAATTGTCCACATGCTTGTGGATTTCAATGGCTTCTCTCTGTAGTCCGACATGGTAGTTGCTAGAGTGGTCCAGCATTTCTGTGTTCTCAAATAATATGCTGTGTCCAGGTTGGTTCATCAGGTGCTCTGCTATGGCTAACTTCTCTGGTTGAAGTAGTCTGCAGTGCCTTTCATGTTCCTTGATTTGTGTTTGGGCCTTGCTATATTTAGTATATGGTAGACTCCTGCAGGGGTGAGAGGATCTCTCTTGTCCTTTGCTGAACGTAGCATTTTTTGGATTTTTGGTGGGTCTGCAGATAGTTTGTATGTTGTGTTTCCTCATCAGCTTCCCTATGCGCTCAGTGGTTCCCTTGATGTATGGCAGGAACACTTTACCTCTGGGTAGATCTTTGTCTTTACTCTCGTGGCTTGTTATTGGTCTTGCAGCTCTTCTGATGTCTGAGGTGGAGTATCCATTGGCCTGTAGAGCCCAGTTGAGGTGGTTCAGTTCATCTTAGAGGAGGTGGGGTTCACAGATTCTTTTTGCACGGTCTGCCAAGGCTTTAATGGTGCTTCTTTTTTGACTTGGGTGATGGTTGGAGTTTTTATGTAGATATCTATCTGTGTGTGTGGGTTTTCTGTAAACAGTGTGACCCAATTGTTGATCTGGTTTACGGATGACTAGGACATCTAGAAAAGGCAGTCTTCCTTCATTTTCTTTTTCCATGGTGTCTGCATTTGGGCAGCATGGTATTTGCTTAACAGGACAAAAGATTTGAGGCAAATTCATTACTGAATTTGATCTTCCATCACCTAATGATCTTGGCTGTCCGAGGTCCAGATCAACCCAATGGAATAATTAATCTTTCAGGCGAAATCTTGAACTTGCAAATCTAGCATCTTGACTTTGCATTCCCTCCTCTGGAACCTGTTGGGCTTTCTTTCAGAAACCTGAATCTAGAACCTGAAGGTCATCATTGCCAGGCCTCCTCACCAAGCTGTGGCATTATGTTCCCTTTCACTGTTCTTTTCCGGCAACTTGACCACAGTTTGAGGCATTCTACTCTTGTGTGCTTCTTTACACATTGCCTCTCATGTCATAAGTGGCTGTTCCTTCTCCCTGTTTCCCCCATTCTCTCCCTCTTCTCCCCCTACCCCCACCTTGCCACTAACCTTGGGCTCCCCCTTCGCTGCCTCCTCCACACCCCTGGCTGCTGCAACGGGCGGCAGGAAACTGGGCCAGATTGTCAGGACAGATCAGAGTCTCTTCTGCCTCAATGCTCGCCTGCTCTGCACGCAGCCATGGCTGGATTGGGTTGGGGGTGAGAAGAGGAAGGGGGGGCACACATGGCGTGCCGGGCATCTAGAACATGAGGAGGAAGGACCTCTCACTCTCTCTCTTATTGCTCAGACATAGTCAAGCCTCAAGGCATGGGAGAGCTCCGTGTGGGTGGCCAAGTGATGCGTGATGTGTGTGTGTGTGTGTGTGTGTGGGGGGGGGGGGRTTCTGTTTTGTTTCAAGGCTGCAGTGGAGCTTCTCTTCCAAACTCCCAAGCCTTGACTCAGAGAGCTTAGAGCTGACTGCCCAGAAGCTGTGCTGAGGCAGACTTTTCAGGGACACCTCATACTCCCTCTCTCTTATTTAGATCCCAAAAGCTTCGAATCAGGGATCTAAAAGAGTGGGGGTAGGAAGATCACCAGCTCAGCATCCCACATATCCCTTGAATCATCAGTTCCAATAGATTTATCAGTTTAATCAGCTTCATCCTTGTATAGGCGTCTGGGATGGGCAAGGGAGACTGGGAAAAAGTATGCATATTATCTCCTTTAGAAAGAAAACAAAGAAAAAGGCACACTAAGGCTCCTTTTACACTGTCATATAATCCAGATTATCAAATCAGAGAATCCACATTTTCTGCTTTGAACTGGATTATATGGGCGTACACTGCCATATAATCGAGTTCAAAGTAGATTATCTGGATTTTTATGGCTGTGTAGAAGAGGCTTGAGATATCTAAGAATTCTTGCTTCAAAAAGAGTAGAATTCTTCAGGTAGAATAAATTATGAATGCTAAACAATTTGACATGCTTCTTCACTTTTTGCATATTTTTTCTTCTTCTAAGTTATTGAAGTCTAATCTTTTGGAAGTCTTGAATTACCACCTATGATTTCCAACGTGGTGGTGTACACTTTTCTCTCTCCCAGCCCCCAAGGATATAAGGACTAAAGACTACAAAGTTGCTTGAAAAGGAAAGTGGAGGGGGAAGCTGTGATTCTCCAAATAGCAAGTACGGTAAAGTAAGTTAGCAGATGTGATGGGGATATCTGGACGGCACATTCTGAGCCCTGCTTGGAACCAGAATTTTATGCCCTTGAGAGAAGATGTATTGTTTGCTTATAGTTAATTGGACTCCAGCTGCCATCAGTCCTAGTGAACATATCTCGTGTTGGGAGATGCTGGGAACTGCAATCCAACATTTGAAAGCTCAAATTATTCACATCCTAAGGGACAATTTGGATAGATGTCTTTTATTGCTTAGCACAAGTATGAGATACAAGCTGCAATTGCTTGGATTCTTGTAATCATCTCTCCTACTGACCAGGCAGTGTGAGTTTGCCAAAGCTTATTCTAAATCAGTGACTAACCCAGCTCTCAGATTTTCATTGGCTGGGATAGGAGCACCCACTAGTGCAATAGTTAAACCCTTGTGCTGGCAGTACTGAAGACCGACAGTTGGAGGTTCAAATCCGGGGAGAGCGTGGATAAGCTCCCTCTGTCAGCTCCAGCTTCCCATATGGGGACATGACAGAAGCCTCTGACAAGGATGGAAAAATATCAAAACATCTGGGCGTCCCCTGGTCAATGTCCTTGCAGATGGCCAATTCTCTCACACCAGAAGTGACTTGCAGTTTCTCAAGTCGCTCCTGGCATGAAAAAAAAAATGGCTGGGATGAACACATTGTAGGGATAAGGTGCGATTTTGAACATGTGCAAAGGGCTTCTTCTGTATCAACAAGGAACTCAACCAAGGAGGGGGATGAGCTAGAATGGATGTTTCTATGCCTGGGACATGCTTCCAGTTATACTGTGTGTGTTGTGCTTTGTCTCCTTTTGTGTCTCCCAATCCCACCCCACTCCGGAACTAGGAAACAGAAGGCTTTTGGTATGATGCCTTGATAGCTTCTTGCAGATCAGGATTTTTGTACTCATCTGTAGAAATCAGACCTTATTTATTGGTATTGTGTTCTATGCTTAACATAAAAGGTTAATTTAGTTCTGATCCCAGAAGAGCCATAAATGTGGTGGTGGTAAATCAGTAAAGTTCTTTTTTCATGCTTTTAGACAATGAATAGGGAGACACATTGTCTTTCTCAACACGCTGGAATGCAACACATCCAATTAAATTGATTGGTAGTACATTCAGGGAAGTGCCTCATACACATCATTAACATGGACCATAGTGCCACAAAATACAGTGTTTGAGGTAGTGCTTCAGACCTACAAACATTTTGAACTGGGGATTGATCCACCCATTGTATTAACGGCAATAGCTCGGTTGAATCTCTGCATACAGAAGCATCTCTTAGTCTAGTCAGTGAAAAAGGGAATTAATAGGGGAAGGCCATTAACAACAACAACAACAACAAAACTTTATTATGGTCCATGACCAGCACAAAGTGGGACACAAATGCCCTGGGAAGGGGAAACACAGTTCTCTAGTGAAGCAGATGTGTGTGTGTGTGTGTGTGTGTGTGTATGTATGTATGTATATACGTACACAGATTAGAAAACAGTTTGAAATCACATTTTAAAAACACAGGTTAATGTAGCAGATATGGAACCAAAACGGGGGGGGGGGACTGAAAGGAGGGGTCAAATCACTGCAGGGAGGCACTACAGGGGATGGGAGGGACACATTACAAGTCTAGTAGCATTTCAGCTTTAGCTCAGTGGTTCTGAACCTTTTTTGACCAGCGATCACTTGGACCATGGACCATTTTGATCAGGGACCACTTTGACCACCCTCCAACAATAGTACCAAAAGTGTTATGAATCAGATTTTAGTCAACTTTAGATTCAGTTTCGTTATTTGAGGTGCAGATTCAGAAAATTACATTGGGTAGACCATATCAGCTCTAGTTTCTGATACAGAACATATGCCATCCAATTGCTGCCATCTGCTCGCCCACAGAAAATCATATTTAATAAGCCTCACCACTATAAGAGGGTTTTGCAAGACCAGTCACTCTCATTGCAATGCTGTAGTAATGATGAGGCCGCAGACCATATTTTAGTTCTTGAGGAGCACTGGTGGTCCACCGACCACAAGTGGGAACCACTGCTTTAACTACATTCCCAACAGGATGTTGCTCTGCAGGGTCGATCATAACTCACCTAATTTTAAGTACTGCAGCACAAAACTTAGCAAAACTCTAAGTTATTGTAGTGCTAGAGTCCAAAAGCAGAAGGGTAGAGTAATGTTTTTGTATGCGCCCTGGGTATTTTAGAGGCCATGGTCTAATGAGATTAGTTCTAATGTCTCTAAAGAATATGCATTGAAGGAGCACGTGCTCAGTTGTTTCTATGTGTCTGGACTCGTAGGGGCATAATCTCTCTTTCAGTACCTCCCCTCCAATACCACCAATGGAAGGGCATGGCATCTTCAAGGGTAAAAGCCCTCCGTGTTTAGACACCTCCAGGATAAGCCATGGAGATGGTGAGGTATTGTCGATTAGCTTCACTAATGATAAAAGCAGTGGTGCAGACGAAGTCAGATTGGTGCTCTATGTCCAGGATCCATTGCTTATTGAGATCCTTGCCTTGGTCCCATCTCATGTTTAGCAGTTGTCTAATGTTGCGATCTTTACTGACACTATTTTAGTCCATGTGGACTAAAAGTTGTCCCTCATAGTTAGGGGCAAGACCATGTGGTGAGAAGGACAGATGTAGTCAGTAGTTGAGTATGGCTGTCCACACTCTCAACTCCACTTTCATGAAGCCTATCTCCAATTGCAGGATGGTGTTAGAGGCACGTCTTGGAGCCTGTAGAGCTGATCTTAGGAATTTTGATAGATCATGTTATAGTGGGGTATAATTTGAAAGGGAAGGCCATCATGTCCATGGATAACATGTGGGCTTCCCGGAGGAATCTAACTGGCTCAGTTGGAAACAGAACACAAAATCAAAGGGCACCAAGTCTGCCCCAAAATTCCTACTCTTATGTTTGGTGGAACCATTATGCTTCCTTCAGGGGTGCTTCTCATTCTGACAGAATGAAAGTGATGTTTGAAACATACTAAGACAATCCATAGCAAGTGGCACGTTTATTCATTAGGCTCTCCAATTTTGCAGGGGTTAGGTGCACAAGGTCTCAGTGAGAGTGGAAAATGTGGAAAAGATACACTTCTTTAAAGCCTGGGAGAATATCTCTCTAGGAATCTCTAGGTCCTCCAGCACCATTTGATCATCGGCTTATAGGGGAAAATGACCATAGAATCATGCTGGAGGGCCTACAGATTCCTAGAGAGCTGTTCTCTGTAAGAATCCTTAGGTCCTCCACTGCAACTGTGGCCAAATCCTGGCAGAAGTTGACCATAGAGTCATATTGAAGAACCTAGTGATTTCTCAAAAAGAATCAAATTCATCAGCAATCAAATTCACCAAAGTTAAACCCACAAATATGAAGGGATTTCTTTCATAGATGTCAAAATAAAGTTTCCTTTCCTTTTTCTGGAACAGCTTCTGTGTGAGAGTGTTGTGTTCATTCATTTCAATAAAAACTACTTGTCCTTTGGCATAAAATTCATTTTATGAATTGGGTTGCAGTCCATAAAAGCTTGAGTTTGAATTTTCTTTTTTTTTTAAAAAAAACTACATTTGCCAATATTCCCTAGTCCAAGTCTTATTGGTGGGGAGGTTCTGGGAGCTGTGATCCAGGAAAGTAACTTCCCCAAACTCTGTGCACCTTGTACCAAATAAAATTTGTTAATCCTTAAGGTATCCTTGGAAATCCTGTTTTCTCTTTGCAGTTTTCATTTCATTGCACAATCCTACCACTATCCTTTTTTTAAAGGCTCAGTTTTAAGTGAGCTGTTGGGTGACGCTAAAAGTGCTTCCCCGAGCAGGATTTATAGTTATCCCAGATTCAAAGAGTTCTGAACCCTTGAGCTGGTCCCTATAAACTTTGTGTGTCCAGCAACATATGGTCTGGCTTGGAAGATGTCTGTGGGTATGTGTTTGTGTGTGAAACAGAGGGGGGGGGGGAGGAATCAGGCAGAAAGACATACAGGCAGAAAGATAAACAGGCAAAGAAAGATTGCCTCCTTTTAGCTCTTTTTCCTTTTAAATATGGCCCTTTAAAAATTACTTACTGATCTCAGGATGTAGATTCTCCTGTTGTTTGTAATGTGAGCAACTTCCCCAACCTCCTCCTCCTACTACTACTTCATCACACTAGAGAATGAATCCACTTTAAATCTGGTTTCTGCCTCTTGCAGAATTCTGGGATTTGTGGGTTAGTGATGCTGTTAAAGGCTCCTCCCTAAACTACAAACCCCAGAATTCTACAGGAGGCAGAAACTAGATTTAAAGTAGATTAATTCTCTGGTGCAATGAGGTCCCTAGATGTTATTAGCTAGATTTCCTGCTCAGCATTGCCAGTGGTGAGGAATGCTGGACATTGAAGTCCAAAAGCATCTGAACAACCACACAATCCCTATGTCTGTTCTGTAAGAGGAAAGTACTAGAACCCTTTCACATTAAACAGTTATAATGCTGTGATCCCACTTTAACAACTTTCGGTTAAATTGTAGAGTTTGCATTTTTATGGAGTTCTCTGGCTGAGAATTTGAAATACAACTCCCCAAACAATGAAATCCAGGATGGAATCATGGCCATTAAAGTGGAGTCATAGGAGTATAATTGTATAGTGCAGCAGGCCTGTAGCCAGGATTTTGTTTCGGGGGGGGGGGGGGCTGAATTTTTTCAGGGGGGGTTCGGGCGGGGGGCTGAGTCTGAGTGAAAGAGGGTCTAGCCTAGCAAACCTTTTGTATCATTACCCCAATACCCCCATGCATATGGGATATATTGAGTATGGTGATCAGATCATGATATGAATAAACATAACAGTTTAAATAATGCACCAGTAAGGCCTTTTCGCGAACCACCATGAGAATTTGAGCCCCCCCCCCCCCCCCGGCTACATGCCTGTAGTGCAGAAGAGCTCTTAGAAAAGGGATGGAGAACATTCATCCTGTCACAGGCTGTGGGACTGCAACTTCCCTCTCAGCCCTAGCTGCATAACCAGTGAAGAATCATGGAAATTGCAATCCAGTAATATCTGGGGGGGGGGGGGGACGGGACAAAAAGCTCCCCATCCTTGCCTTATGAATAAATTAGACATTAAAGTGAACATAGTGTGTGTGTGTGTGTGTAAAATAAACTAAATAGCAGTCTATGAGCATATCTTTCTTTGCAAATGTCATAGGGCATCCTCCCTCCAGTCATAAACATGGATTTCTTCCACATGGTTTCTGTTTGTAAACATTTTAATTGAAGGAGATGCAGCCACAAGCCAGTTCATGGGGTCTTCAGTTGAGGAATACTGATTAAAATTAAATGAATGGCCCTTTGCCTCTAGAGCAGGCATGGGCAAACCTCAGCCTTTGGACTTCAGTTTCTAGAAATCACAGCCAATTGTTGAAGTCCAAAACACCTAGAGGGCCGAAGTTTGCCCTTGTCTGCTCTAGAAGAAGAGGGAGGTAAACTCAAGCTGCATTTAAACTATAGAATTAGTAATTTGCATCACTTTATCTTCTATGGATTAATGTTATGAAATCCTGGGAGTTGTAGTTTGGTGAGGCAAAGTCTGAAGACCTTGTCAAAGTACAGCTTCCCAGGATTCCATAGCATTGAGCTGTGGCAAGTGATGTCAAGCTGCATTCATTCTTCAGTGTAGATGCACCTTGAGATAGCAGCTTTCCCAAGGGTTTAGGAATTGTGAACTTGTGTTAGGTGGTGCCGAAACCTACATTTTCCACATCTTAAGGCAAATACCTTTTTCCCTGCAATGCTTTTCTGTTTCTTTTGGAACTGCTTCACCACCTGGCTCCATGACAAAGCCCAGCATAAGCCAAGATGTCTGTCTGTGTTGTGTTGTAATTATGTTAGTGATTCTTAGGTTATGAATTTTTTTGGTCTAACTTTGCTTAGGATTCTTAGTATATAGCATATCTTGAGTGGAGGCAACCTTTGTTATAGCTCAAGAGGCTGGTATGTGTGTTTATGTTTGAGAGAGAATGGTGTGTGCATGTATGATAAATGGAAAAGGAGTGAGATTCTGCTGCAGAAATTCTTCCTTGCTCATCTCACAAGGTCCTGTCCCTAAAGCAATTGGAAGGTCAGCTGGAAGGTCTGTTGGCAACCTTGGTTATGGGCAGAGCTCCATCTTGCATCCAGGCCAGGGCAATTTGCTCTCAAGGACAGGAGCAGAGTTACACTGATTTTGTAGAATCAGATGTCATTGCCAAGGTGCACACACTAACGTCGTTGCTGCTGATTTGTGAAAAAGATAAATCTGTCATCTACGGCTGTGGTTAGGAGGTCACTCTGCATTTATCATGTTTCTTTTTTATAACTTGGAACCATTGGGGTCATCCAGATCCTCAAGTTTTCTTATTGGGTGTGTGCTTTTTAAATGAAAACGTGGTTTCATATTCAAGGTAGGATTGACAGAATGGGTCCCATGCGACTCGACACGGAGGCAAAGTTACCTCATTGTAAAAGCAGGAACTGCAGCGTGGCAGAGAGGTGGCTTCAGGACTGAAGTGAAATTGGATATTTTATGATGAAGTGTTTTAACTATGTTGTGTCCCACTTCAAAGCCACAAGGAGAGGTGGAATAATAATAATAATAATAATAATAATAATAATAATAATTTTATTTATTTAACTCACTTTTATCCCATGCTTTTCAGCCAAGGGCGACTCAGGGTAGCGAACAAACTGGCAACAATTAGATGCTGAACACACATAAATACATCATTTAAAACAAGTTAAATCACAACAATTTAAAACTATAAAAATCAATGACTTCCAAGTTAAAATCCATGTCCATATGCATCGTTAAGCCGTTCCATATTCATTCACAATACTTAATTGTCTGGTTACAATGAGGTTCCAAAAGCTTGCTTGAAGAGCCAGGTTTTCACTCTTTTCCTAAAGGTCAGGAGGGAGGGGGCTGATCTAATATCCCCAGGAAGGGAGTTCCATAGTTGAGGGGCCACCACTGAGAAGGCCTGTCTCTCATCCCTGCCAAATGCTCCTGTGAGGCAGGCGGGACCGAGAGCAGGGCCTCCCCAGATGATTTTAAATTCCTGTAAGGTTCATAAGGGGAGACACGTTCGGATAGGTAAGTTGGGCCGGAACCGTTTAGGGCTTTATAGGCTAAAGCCAGCACTTTGAATTGTGCCTGGTAGCAAATTGGGAGCCAGTGGAGCTGGTACAACAGCAGAGTTGTGTGCTCCCTGAGCACTGCTCCTGTTAGATGATAATGATGATGGGTGGAATCTTAGACAAGGTAGGTAGAACCTGATAATAGAGCTAGTCACAGTAAGGCTTTTGGGAGCTGCTCCAGTTAATGTGAAACAGCATCTTAAAGAGGTTTTGTGCTGATATGGCCAGATGTTTTTCTTCCTGATCATCACCTGGGTTTCCAAATGTACATGGTGCCACCTCTTCTTGAATAAACCCTTTCTTCAGCATAAACCTCCCTATCCTAGCAGTTTCCTTGGAGCTAAGTGAGCAACACCTTTGCTAATTCCCTGTCTGCCTTCATTATATCTCCATGAGACTAGGGTGTAAGAGTTTCATCCCACAGCATAATGTGCATTCATATTGGAAACCTGGTTCCTTAAAGTGTCTTTCAGGCAAAAGGCTAGGGAAGCTACTGGAGGATGCTGAGAGATGTAGGCCCCTTCTACATTGCCATATAAAATCCAGATTATCAGCTTTGAACTGGATTATATAGCAGTGTAGACTCAGATAATCCAGTTCAAAGGAGATAATATGTATTATCTGCCTTGATAATCTGGATTATATGACAGTGTAGAAGGAACCATAGTCACAGAATCATAGAGATGCTAGTATGCTAGTATCCTTAGGGGTCATTGAATCCAACTTCTTCTCTCCAGCGACAGCATCTTTCTTGTTGAAGATGTCCAGAGAACGGGGCCTTCATCATCTTTCTAGGCAGTAGGTTCCATTGCCAACCTTCTCTTCTCATCAAGAGGTTTCTCCTAATGTTCAACTGAAATTTGCCATGCTGTAACTTAAAACCATTAGACCTGGTTTTGCCCTCTGGAACATGGAAGAACAAGCCTGCTCCCTCCTAGAGATATTGAAAGAGTGAAGTCATGTCACCTCTCAGTTCAAATAAGTATCTTTCCCAAGCTCTGTTTCAAATATAATAATAATAATAATAATAATAATAATAATAATAATAATATTTATTTGTACCCCGCTACCATCTCCCCAAGGGACTCGGTGCGGCTTACATGAGGCCAAGCCCAAAGTACATCAAACAAAACATCAAAAAACACAACATCAGTAAACAATCAATAAAATACAAATCATAAATCACATAAACAAAAACAATCAATGGTGACATATAAACAATTTTAAAACTGGTTGGTGTGTGGATGGATGGGAACTCTTATTAAGATTCCCCATGGTCCTAAGACATCTTGGCTCATAATACTTCAGAGGTTGAGGTAGACAAGAAAGTTTCATTCATGTGAGTAGACTAGAGTAGTGGACTTCCCTCCTCTCATTCCTGAAAGAATCAATGGAGCAGCTGGCTCCCAGGTCAGTGAGACAATGAATTTTATTGCAGGCTTTCAATGAGCTCTCCAAGGTGCTGAACCTTATTCCTAAATATTTTCAGACCCATGGATAGCTCATTTTAAAGCTTGCTAAAACCTGGAATGGATTCATTGCCCACCAGCATGGGAGCCAATAGCCACTACAGGTATAGAGTTAAAATTGATACTGTTATTTATACAACATGTTTCCCACCACATGTGCAGAGAACTTTTTGAACCACGTTGGACTATACACAACAATTCTGTAAGGTAGGGCATTAATGCTTCTCATTCCATAAACCAAGAACCAAGGTCATGGGAGAAGGGAAGAGAAAGCAATTTATTTGGACATCAGAATGAACCCTTTCAGATAGTATGCCACATACATCAGTGTGCAAGCTTTCAAGAGCTCTTCCTGAATTTTGATGTAGAAATAAAACAAAAGGGAGGGAGAGAAAAATGTTGTATGTGCGTGGAGCTTTCTCATAATGCCCTGAATAAACATTTCTGCATCTCCTGTTCCTTTCAAAGGTCTTAGGCTGAGTTGCTCAGTTATGCTATATATTAATTGGCAAAGAAGCAGAAAAACACAATCAAGGAAGCCAATTCTGAAGCAAAGTTGCTGATGATTGGGTGTCTTTGAGGCCTCTTATTCACGGGTTTGTCATAGGGTGGAATCATCTTGACCACATTTAACAGCAATACTGTGTGATCCAGATTTTCAGTAAAGGCACCCAAAGAACTACAGTGAGCTCTATGAAGTCATCCCCAATATGGGATTATTTGTATTCCAGGATCACAAAATACTAAGAATGTTCTATTCCTATGTACAGAAGTATTTCTTTTGCCTGAGACTATGAAGATAACCTTGAAAATCCCTCTTTTTGTTTCTGTGTGCGTGGGGGAGGGGGGCTGAATAAGCACTGCTTGGTGAAATTTCAGAAGCCGGGAGGAAAACTAAGCAGAACAAATGATCAGGGGGCAGCAATAACATTACAGAACATTTAAGTGAGCAACTACACAATTGAAGTATAAGCTGCTATTGGTCCTTCTAGCACAATGGACTCAGATTGGGATATCATCAGTTCCTGTGACACACACTTTCTATGCCTGCCATTGCAATTTGAACTTTAAAAATTCAGGAGAGAATTTTTATGTCATTTGTATTCTAGCCAGAGTTAAAACTCTGCTAGGAAATCAACCTATGGTGATAGGTAAAGGTTTTCTCCTGACATTAAGTCCAGTCATGTCTAACTCTGGGGGTTGGTGCTCATCTCCATTTCTAAGCCGAAGAGCTGGCGTTGTCCGTAGACACCTCCAAGGTCATGTGGCCTGCATGACTGCATGGAGCGCCGTTACATACCTATGGTGATCGTACCAATAAAAAGTCACCTGAATTGATTCAAAGTGTGGTGATCACTCGAGATTAGTATTCTTTATATATAAGGCTATAGATCCAATAATCCTCATGCTATTTAGGATGGTGGGAGAGGCTGTCCAAAAACATCTGAAGGGTGCCATGCAGAGAAAAACTGATGTAGTATGAGGAAGGCTGGCATTCTTCTCCTTGCCTTGTTTTTAGTGTATTTTGCCCCAAAATATACTAAATATATTGGAATATGTCTGCCCTAGCACTTTGCTACTTCTTCTGCAGAATATGCATGCCCAGTGTGAAACAGTAGATATAGCTCTTGTTAAAACAGTAGATATAGCTCTTCATGAGACATGTTGCATTATCACTAGAAGTCAACACCTTACATCACTGGAGAAATTATACTGTTTAGCTGGTATCGCTCCACCTGACACCTGACATCTGTTGGGAAGTAGCAGCCAGTAATGAAGGGGCCAAGGCAGTGACGTCTCTGGCCCATCCTCTGTTCAGATATCATCCAGCATACCAATGCCTTAAATCAAGAAATAGCTTTCTAAGATCTACAGAGATACTCGCAGGAACACCTCAGCAAGCGTGAGTCCAAAAATGGCAGGCTAAAACCCGGGACTTCAATCCATGGCTAATACTAGATGACCCCCCCCCCCCCCGGGCACACAGAAGACTGGGCAACTTGGAAGGCGCTGAACAGACTGCACTTTGGCACCATGAGGTGCAGAGCCAATCTTCAGAAAGGGGCTACAAAGTGGAGTCCATGACATGCGAGTGCATAGAAGAGCAAACCACAGACCACTTATTACAATGTGGCCTGAAGCCTGCCACATGCACAATGGAGAACCTTTGTAGAGCAACACCAGAGGCACTCCAAGTGGCCAGCTACTGGTCAAAGAACATTATAATGCCAAGCTTTTAACTTTTATTTGTGCTTTTAAATACATTATAACTGTACCCTAAAATTGCTTTTGACATGATAAATAAATAAATATGCAGAAATGTTTTGTAGTTAGGAGTTTTGCTTCTTCTTCCACCAGCTTGTTTAGCTGAGTACTATTTTCACATTTAGTTGGAGGATGTGTCTTGACTTCTGATCTTTAAAGCTCTCTTGTAGTGCCTCTGTTCTTTAGTCTCAGCACACAGTCAGGGGACTACTGGGTGCTGAAGATGGCCTCCCTGTTTGTATCCCTTTCGGATCTCTCGTTTTGTGACAGCCTGGAGTTCAATCATCCCATATTTTCTTTTTTGTCTTTACCACTGATGTCAATGGCAAGAGCATTTGCCTTGGGAAACCTACCACAGCCTTTTGTGAGTGTTTTGCAGACATTGCTGTAGCGGGGTGATGATGGCCAAGACTCTGTACAAACTTGGCTTAGTGCCTTATTCCCTGTGACCTTCACATCTATTGTTTTCCTTGTGGTTTGGTAATTTGAGCATATCTTCATCCTGAGTGTTTTCTAGGCTGCCTGAAGAGTGAACAAACATGATGGGCAGAAAGAGCTTTGGCTGCCTGTTCTGCCGCCTTCTTCTGCCTCCACCTTCAGCTGATGATTTTAGGAAGCGCCTGGAAGGGTACCGCACATACTGTGTCTGGAGAGGGAGTCATGGGGCATTGATAACCTTGGGGGCTGCAGAACTGAAACTCAAAACTCCCAAATCTTTGGGTAGATAAAGAGAAGGTGTGAGTGGATGTAAGGAGCGCTAGCCTGAAACCTTTGGGCAGTTTTCCTGCATCCCAATTGGCCAAGTTGTCTCGCGCAAATTCCTTGGACCCCCCTACCTGTGCCAAGTGGTGTCAATGTCTGATGTGTACCTAGATGTTCTTAGGAACAGAATTTATGCTTTGTCCCATTCCATGTGTATTTTAGAACCGTTGCCAGCTATTTGCAGTGGAAGGCAGGAAGGAGTGGAGTTATCAAAAAACTTTGACCATGTATTCTCCTTATCCAACCAGCTTTCTTTCGGCCCCCCACTCAAAGAGGAGTGGCTCGGGGGTATGCCATTCCACAGCCGGCACCTGGTCTTCCACAGACAAAGGGGCTTTGTCTCACCTGCCTTCCCTCCCTCCTCCTTCTTGACCGCCTTATGACCTGAACAAGGGCAGCAAGGAGTGCAGCTCCTTCAAGGTTTGCATCTGGGCCTGTTCCATAGCCACAACAGTAGCAGCACTGCAGAAGGGAGAAGAGACATAGTGTTTTCATTAGGAGGGTGGGAAAGTGCCACTCAATCTCCTTCCCTCCCAAGGAGTACTGTACTTCTGACACTATGTCATGGGACGGCAGGGTTTGAGTTCAGACATATTGAAGGACTGAAAAGCAGAGACTGCTCCTGTTCCTTTAATGGTTGTATAGAAGAGAAATTTCTCCAGGTATTGATTGCTGCACAACCAGGTCACAAGCCACACTTGCAGCAAGTCCCTCTTCTACATCACCATTAAAGGAACAGAATCCCACTTGATTTTTCAGTTTGATAATTCTAGAGTGACTTTCTAAAGTGGAGGGGGATTCATACAAGGACAACATTGTCTGCCACTCTGTGTCTAGGTATGTGTTGCTTGCAAAGTTGGGAATTATGAATGTGTTTGTATAAATGTGCACTTATGATTTCTGATGTCTGTATGTGTCTCTACAGGGTGGAGTGGTAACAAGAGGTACTTTTTTGCCCCCTTTTTTTCCTGTGGTTATGTGTTGCATTCGTGAGTATGTGGAGGGAGAAATGTGATAGTTTTCCCCCCTACTTTTGTGCTTCTTTTGTGACAACATGTACAAGAAATGCCTATGCTTGTGTGGCATTCCTTTATGCTTGCTTGTTGGTTACTTAAGTAGGAGGATGTTGGTACTTCGGTATGTCTATCCAAAGGCACACTTATTAAGAATGAATAGCTATGCACATCTACATGAGGGTAGCCAAGTGAGCGAACACTCAAAGTTTCACTGATGTCAGGCCTGGCTCCTACTTCAGCTTTTTCTAAACCCTGCACAGCCAGGACTTTCTAAGCGTTCCCCACTTTCCCCACTCCTCCCCCTCCCTCTAAGCCCAGGGACAAACTCAATTATGCTTGGATTTCATTTGAGCTGCATCTCTTCATGCCAAGACCTGCCTTGGGAGGAGAGCACTGCTCAGAGGTGGCAGAATAGTGGTGTTGGGGAAATGAACTGTCAGTAAGAGAAGTGGCTGAGAGAAGTCTCAGGGGCAAGCTGGGAAATCTGGCATGGAGAGAGGGATTGTGAATCTCCACAAGGTGGTGAGATGCCCCAACTATGAGCAGAATCCTATGTGAATTGGCTGCAGGGAACCTGCAGAATTGAGTGGAATAAGCTGAAGGACTTCTGTACACAGGTATGTGAGTGAGAGATGCACATTTGGATGATTTCTTCAGATAAAAGCAAACTTTAGAAGAATTTCTTTGTTGACTTGCAACATCTCTCACACTGGCACACATGTA
Source organism: Anolis sagrei ordinatus (assembly GCF_025583915.1). Classification (NCBI taxonomy): domain Eukaryota; kingdom Metazoa; phylum Chordata; class Lepidosauria; order Squamata; family Anolidae; genus Anolis; species Anolis sagrei. The sequence goes on along the minus strand of NW_026845477.1, from coordinate 119,506,540 downwards.
GCTTTCTGCAATGGAAAATCAGCATATCTGACAAAGGAGTTGGATAGGGCCCTTCCACACAGCCCTATATCCGAGAATATCAGGGCAGGAAATCCCACATTATCTGAGCGTGGACTCAGGACCCTTCCACACAGCCCTATATCCCTGAATATCAAGGCAGAAAATCCCACAATATCTCCTTTGAACTGGGTTATCTGAGTCCACACTCAGATAATGTGGAATTTCCTGCCGTGATATTCTGGGATGTAGAGCTGTGTAGAAGGGCCCTTCTCATTCTATGATGTAAGGGCTTTGGCTATTTTGATTTACTTGGAGTGATTTTCATAGGCAAGTTTTCAGAGAGGTAGCTGTGTTCTTCTGCAGCAAAAACAACAGCAGATGTCTGTGGCACCAAATATCAACCTGTCTTCTGTTTCAGTTGCCCATATTAGCTGTTTTGGAGTGCTACTGGGAATGGGTGTATTGTGAGGAGTAGCCCATGGCTACTATTCCTAACATGAAAATCCAGGCTAGCTCCCAAATGGGGTCACTAGCTCAGTGTTCAGCTTCATTCCAAAACTATATTTGGGAGCTGGCCTACTGTCTTCTCTGTTTGACCTTGATGATAGTTACTTAATGTCCTTGATCTTTTCTTCTTCCATTTTGATTTACCAGAATAGTCAAAAGATTGGGAAGAAAGGGATGAGCTGAATGATAGTGACAGAATGGATCGTGGCCTTTAGGAATATAAGCTTTGTGCTTATATTGATCCAACTAACCATAAGGATTGTTGTGTCCCTGTATTGGGAGAAAGATGGGATAAAAATAAAGCAAGTAATAATAATAATAAATAATTCATATCCTTAGTTGCCTAGTAACTGTGACATGTTTTCTCTTAGTTTCCCTATTTTCCAAATTCAGGTCCCTTGATGTGGATGCACTATAACTTCTGCCATCATCAAGGGGATTGTTGGTAGTTTCAAACAACATTAGGGAACTAAAGGTTGTAGAAAAGGCCACCAGATGATGCAAAACACACAGTGGTTCCTCTTTCAAAAATCACAAAGTTTGTCGGCCAAGTGCATCTTTTGCTAGTGGACAAGCCAATCCTGGACCAAGAATTAGTAGCTGCTTCCTGTTGTGTTGTCAACTAGTCTTTATCCTGCAGCGTTGCCTTTGCATTAAGAAAAATTACTGTTAGTGTATGGCTCAAAATGTCCTTTATTATCCTTATTCCAGTCATTGCAACTCTAAGAGTGGTAGTTATTTTTGGTTTTTATTTTAATGCAGCTGGCCTAGTTTCCTGCTATAGGACCAGCAGGGCTTTCCTGATTCCCTGCATTTCTTCAAGCATTATGATCTTTTGGCAATCTAGAAAAGTTGATTATTTCATGGGGTCAGATAATAATGAGTGAATATCAAGATCAACTAGATGTAGTCTTGCTGTGAGAAAAGGACCCAAAAGTCCAGCTTTGCTTTGCTTTGCTTAGGGTCCTTCCACACTGCCCCTATAGCGCAAGATCTGAAGGCAGTGTGGAAGGACCCTGAGTGATCTCTGCATATTTGCATGTATTGGAGAACAATAGTCATGACAGATGCTCCTTCATTCTTCTGATTTGCTCATTAGCTAGTCTTGCTGGGAACCCAAGAGATGGTGAATCAATTCTCTCCTTTCTCCTGCAAGGCCACCCTTGATCTGTGGTTGATCCAGCTGTGCCCCTCCTTCTTCTGCACTCTTGCCCCACTTTTGAACATCCTTAATGGCCTGTTCTTTCTGAAACCTGTTCTATGTGGTTGAAGAAGGGAAGACAACTTCATGATGGTGGTGGTGGTGGTGGTTGAAGGGGAAGGGGCGAAGAGGGGAGAAGAGGAAGGAAAAGGGGGAACTAGGAATCACCATGCGTAGTTTGTGCTATTTCCAGCATTGTCCCTTTTACATAATCGCTGAGCAGTTTCCTGCATATGCAAGCAAGCGTGTGGGCGAAGGAAGCCACCAGGAAAAAAAACCCACTGTGGGCCTTCCATTAGGTAAAAATGACATACTGCACATACCTATTCTCCCCTCTCCCAACAAAGCCACAAACCAGATATAAATAGAGATAACTGTCAAGGTTGGTCCTCTTAGTTTCTTGACCTTCTGGGCTTTTGTTACTAAGACTCAGGCCCCTTATTAAACTCCATATTGAACTGGATTAAATTTCAGTGTGGATTCAGTTAACCCATTTCAAAGCAGATATTGTGGATTATCTGCCTTGATATTCTGGGTTGTATGGCTGTGGGGAAGGGCCCTCAGTGGCTTCAACATTTTGCTTCCCATTCCCTCCCTCATCTCTACTGCACTGCCGCATCCCTGCCTCCAAGCTCAGAAATGCTATACAGCCCAAAGATATAAATTGTGAAAGTAAGCTTATAGCTCATCTTAACCCTGTTAAAGCATCACCCAGGAAAAGCGCTTTTGAAGGAAGTTAGAGAAACTGCTCATCGTAAGATTATTCTTCCATCCAACCACCACAGCTTCTGCCTCTGAGGTTATTTAATCTTCTGTAGGTTGACATCCTTTTTGGTTGTCTTTTGACATTGATGCTGGAGTTATTGGCGGAGGCCACTCTAGCTGTTCTTGTATCATCTGCATTTGTGGGGGGTGGGGAATACAAGACAAAATAATAAAATGTTTTGCAATTTAGTAGGCATCAAGGATGGGACGGGAATGCCGATTAAATTCAGAGAAAATTGGTAGAACTACACAGCCAGTGTCGACAAGACACCTTTTCTCTTGCTTCTTTATTTGAGTATGGGCCCTTCCACACATTCCTATTTCCAGAATACCAAGGCAAAAAATCCCACAATATCTGCTTTGAACCGGGTTATCTGAGTCCACACTCAGATAATGTGGGATTTCCTCTCTTGATATTCTGGGATATAGGGCTGTGTGGAAGGGTTACATTATACAGTTACATTAGTTTGATGGCACTTTTCCCCACTTCGTCTTCTCTTTCTTCAATGAGAAATCAAGTAATACCTGACTCCTCCAGGGGAACTCTGGGCTCCACTTCCTTTCTGCTTCCGAAACAGAGCCCCACAGAGTCCCACTGGAAGTTTCCCTGTGTCATGTGATAGGCTCCGCGGGATCTGTTCCCACAGCAAAGAGAAGCGGGTAGAAGGCTCTCCTTTCTCTGCATCTGGTGAGGTCCTATATAATCCTAGTATTGGAAGAGACATCATGGGCCACCTAGTCCAACCCCCTGCCAAGAAGCAGGAAAATTGCATTCAAAGCACCCCCGACAGATGGCCATCCAGCCTCTGTTTAAAAGCTTCCAAAGAAGGAACCTCTACCACACTCCAGGGCAGAAAGTTCCACTGCTGAACAGCTCTCACAGTCAGGAAGTTCTTCCTAATGTTCAGATGGAATCTCCTTTCTTGTAGTTTGAAGCCATTGTTCCATGTTCTAGTCTCCAGGGCAGCAGAAAACAAATTCGCACCCTCTTCCCTATGACTTCCTCTCACATATTTATACATGGCTATCATGTCTCCTCTCAGTCTTCTCTTCTTCAGGCTAAACATGCCCAGCTCCTCAAGCTGCTCCTCATAGGGCTTGTTCTCCAGACCCTTGATAATTTTAGTTGCCCTCCTCTGGACACATTCCAGCTTGTCAATATCTCCCTTCAATTGTGGTCCCCAGAATTGGACACAGTATTCCAGGTGTGGTCTAACCAAGGCGGAATAGAGGGGTAGCATGACTTCTCTGGATCTAGACACTATGCTCCTATTGATGCAGGCCAAAATCCCATTGGATTTTTTTTTGCCGCTGCATCACATTGTTGGCTTATGTTTAACTTGTTGTCTACGAGGACCCCAAGATCTTTTTCACAAGTACTGCCCTCGAGTCACGCATCCCCCATTCTGTATCTTTGCATTTCATTTTTTCTGCCTAGGTGGAGTATCTTACATTTGTCACTGTTGAACTTCATTTTGTTAGTTTTGGCCCATCTCTCTAATCTGTTAAAATCGTTTAGAATTCTGCTCCTGTCTTCTGGAGTATTGGCTATCCCTCCCAATGTTGTCTGCAAACTTGATGATCATGCCTTCTAACCCTTCCTCCAAGTCAATAATAAAGATGTTGAACAGGACTGGGCCCAGGACAGAACCATGCGGCACTCCGCTCATCGCTTCTTTCCAAGATGAAGAGGAACCATTGGGGAGAATCCTCTGGGTTGTCTGCTTAACCAATTACAGATCTACCTAACCGTGGTTTTGCCTAGCCCACATTTGACTAGTTTGTTTGCCAGAAGGTCATGGGGGACCTTGTCAAAAGCCTATATATCTCCTTGCGTTATATTTAAGGAGCTTTTCAGTGGAGGATATGCATTTCTTTTGGGGTGCTGTGAGGGTGTCCCTCATTTGTGGGTACTTGCGCAAGCAGCTGTCGGATTCTGCCATCAGAGGCAGTCCCTGTGGAAAAAGTTGTCTTCGGCAGACAAAAGCACCTTCCTATCAATTAATAATCTTAAGCGTTAGATTTAAAGTCCCATAAAGATTGGTGGGAGACATGGTGAGATTCTTCTGCACAGACTTGCACTGAACACTAGGATTTCCAATAAAAGCTTCCCAGGGTGCATCTTCACTGTAGAATTATGCAGTTTGATGCCACTTTAGTTGCCACGGTGCAATGTGGTGGAATTGTTTGTCATTTGGTACAGCACCTGTGCTTTTTTTGGCAGGGAAGGTGAAAGACTTTGTAAAATCATGATTGCAGAGCACTGATCCATGGCAGTTATTGTGGTGTCAAACTGCATTAATTCTACAATGTAGATACAACCTCAGCAGTCTCTGCTCAACCGGACAGTGAAAATGCTGTGTGCAATTACCCGCTTCTCCGGTTCCAAAAATGCTGTGAGCCGGTTCTCGTTCCCTCAGGACCTAAATAGCCTCTTCACGTTCTTAGGTTTAGGAATGTGAGTGGAGAAGCGGAGAGTACGGCCCCCCATTTGGGACATCACGTTTCATGTAAAAAAACAAAGCAAAACAAAAACCAGACCTAAACCCCCAGGTGGCTGGCTGCTGGCATATGTCCAGTCACCCATCATTGTTCGGAGGCGTCATGCCTTCTTTTCCTTACTATACACAAACCCAAACACACGCGCACCCTGCTGTCGACACCCACACACATTTGCAGTGCCATCTTTTATTGATGTTCTGCGTGGCCTCGTTAGGGGAAAAAAAACATGCTTCTATTCACACAGGCAGATGGTTGGCTTTTTTTGCGGCTGATGGTGGGAATGGCGGGGAGAATCTCAAACTCCTCCACATTCATGGAAAATCCCCTTTCTTGAACTGAGATGGTGTGTGAGTGTGTGGGGGGTAGCTATTGGCCAAGCTTTGCATAGTATCCATGGGCAGCCATCTGCCTGCCTACCCCCCTCCCCAAATTTCCAGATTTTTTGTTTTGTTTTTCTAATTCTTTGTCACTGGCTTTTGCTGCAGAGTCTTACTGGAAATTTCCATGCGACTCCTCCAGCATCTAGAACAGCTAGAAGGAGCATTTGGTTCTCCCGGTGTCTGGAACTACAACTCCTGCGATCCCTTCCCATTGGCTGCAAGGGTGATACAGATGAGCGTGGTAGTCCAAAATACCTGGTTAGCTATACATTATCTACTCAAGGTTTAGGGCTTTCCTAGATATTGAGCTCTCAGCATTCCTCCTCTACTGTTTTTTAACCTGTGCATAACTAAAAGGATAGCCACACTACACAACTGCAGCAGTTTAATACCACATGAAGTGTCAGGGCTCCATCCCATGGAATACAGTAATAATAAACTTACTAATAAACTTTATTTGTACCCCGCCCCTTCTCCCCGATGGGGACTCAGAGCGACTTACATGGGGCCAAGCCCGAACAACAATTACAATAAAGAACGACCGAATGCAAACCAAAAACGCAAACAATAAACAATAAACAACATCATAATTACAAAGGACATATGAATATACAACAATATAAAATTACAATAAACAGAAACACACTGACAATGGGCGGGCCACATGTAATGGTTAAAAGAAGAACTAATTAAAACTAGTTAAAAGCTCGGTGAGATAAAAGAGAAACAGCTTGTGGAGGAGGGCTCATTATGGGGGAGTTGTGGAATCAATCTTTCCCACAAGGGGGAATATATACTCCAATGACAGAACATTTCACATGAGGGATAATGTGGGATTGAGTACCTATTCACCAAAGGCGCAACAGAAGAGCCAGGTTTTGAGGTTCTTTTTAGAAGTGTCTAGGGTAGGGGCTTTCCTAATTTCTCCAGGTAGTGAATTCCAGAGTTGGGGAGCCACCAAGGAAAAAGCTCTATATTAAATAGGTATGAAAACCAAACATTTACTGACAATAAACCAGCTTTTGCAAGGCTTGCTAAACAAGTTTCCCTGTTTATGAAGTACAGCTGAAGCATTCATTTTCTGCTAAATCCACTGTAAACACTACACATCGTTGCTAACAGATTCATGTAAATGTCTAAAACAGCTACTGTGTGACATTCAAAAACCTTTTACCGTTGCCAAAATTTTGGTGACCCCAATATTGATATAAAGAGACTTCATTTGTGGTCAAGATGAATAGTTCAACAAGCAGTGAATTAGGTCCCTTCCACACAGCTGTATAAAATCCACAGTAAACTGAATTATATGGCAGTGTGGACTCAGATAATCCAGTTCCAAGCAGATATTGTGGATTATCTACCATGATAATCTGGGATATAGGGCTGTGTGGAAGGGCCCCAAGACTCTTTTAATATAGTGTAAGGAAACAAGCAGAAAGTTGGATGGCTGATTTCTACATGGAAGAGGTGCTGGTGTTCTAGTCTGGCAATCACATCCCATATTAGCATACCAGACCCAACCCAGAGATCCTGCTGTCTGAAGAAGAATATAGAAACCAGTGTGTGTCAGGAGTGTGAGAGAAAGCCTAAGTTGTGAATGCTATAGGAGCTGTGGTGGAAGGGAGTCACATGAAAAATGGGGCATCGAAAACAGTTCCAGAGACTCTCCAGTTACTTCAAAATATTTTAAAGGCCCATGAAAGTTCACCAGCTTCCAGTTAGACCACTTTCTCCTAGAGCAGTGGTTCCCAACTTTTTTTTTTTTTACTAGGGACCACTTTGACCAGGGACCACTATCTGACATTAGTATCAAAAGGGTTACAAATCGGTTTTTGGTCAACTTTAGATTCAGTTTGGTTATTTGGGGTGCAGTTTCAGAAACTTGCATTGGATAGACCACATCAGCTCTAGTTTCTGATATGGAACAGATGCCATCCAGTAGTCACCATCTTCTCACCCACAGAAAACCATATTTAATATTGTAGAGTTGCGGACGTTATTTTACGTCTCGTGGCCCACAGGCTGGGAACCACTGCCCTAGAGCCATCACTGCCCTCCCCCTTTCAAGACCCCCCCCTCTCACTCCCAGATGTTTGGGGCTGTTTGAGGTCTTTTAATGGGGCAGTAAGGATCTGAGCATGCCTTTGTTCTGATGCCTTGCAGAGCGACTTCAGATCTGCCAGGGCTGAGCATTAACAGTGGAAAGGGCMGAATGGGTTCCCGAAGGAAGACTGTCCCCATTTAGCAGGGCATGCCACAAATAATAATAGCACTAGAAATATTAGGTAAGGGCATTTGTCCTCTTAGTTGCTGTGGCTTCTCTCTCTTCCTCTCTGATTTAAAAACCAGAAGGGCCTTATTATCTCTGTGTCTCTCGGAAAGATCCTCTAGCTCCCATTCTGGAGCCTTGCCACTCTGCTGTTGGGTAAAAGTGGATATTAAGCTGCTCTAAGCCCTTGCGCCATCCTAGTCCTCTCAAGCAAGAGTGCCAGGGACAGGCCGGGCACGACAAGGACACAAGAGAGCCTTAAGAGTGGCAGTTGGTCCTGGTTTTTTCCCCCCCTACCAGAAATGAACAATCATTGAGGAAATTGTGACAAGCGACAAATACACATCTTTCAAAGACATGCATGCCAGTTTGAAAATAAGGATGAATTGTGTTGCTTTAAACAGTTAGAGAGGCTGTCATTCTCTATATTTTTTGTATTAAATTGAAAGTTTCAGTGAAATTCTGTGATTCTTTGCATTAGTGTTGCTCTATCATGGGGTGGAGAAAGTGCGCCCCAATGGGCCATTTATGTGCACCCCCCCCCCCCAATGCACCAGAGTCCAAAAATTTGTGTGGCGGATTCTCAAGTGCCTTGTGGAGGTAGGTAGGAGGCAACTTGGGGCCATCCTCGACTATTTTGGGCTCGGGGAGGCCCTTTTCCCCCAAGAAGAAGTGAACTTAAAGTTGTCTTCCTGTTGGAAGGAATTCTAAAACATTTTGAACAACCTAATGAGGCCTGTATAAAAGTTAAAACAAAGTAAATCCTAAATGTGTTCTTGTGAGATACCACGCTTGTAATATCAAATATTGGTTTGCAATTAAGTTAACAAGACTTAACAGCTTTACAAAAGACCTGCTCCTGGTAGGGATAGTTCCTTTCAGAATTTGTTTTATGTCAACACAACTGCAATTTGTCACTGTCCATAGGATCTTCACTTTGTAATGTACCACTACACCACTGAGTGTAAGGCTGAAGTAAGGCACTGCCAAGTGTTTGAGCGGTTAGAGGGAACATAAATACTCTCCAGCAATTCCAACAGCCAGTGCTTCTCTTGGACTTCAACTTTCACTGTCCATAACCTTTGTCATGCTAGCTTAGGGCTGATGGGAGCTGGAGTCCAGCAATATTTGAAAGGCCACAGGTTCATAGAAACATTGAGTTGGGAGAGATTCCAAGAGCCAACCAATCCAACCCCATTCTACCATTTTAATCATGTCGGAAGTGACATGAGATACTGCAAGTCGCTTCTGATGTGAGAAAATTTACCATCTGCAAAGACATTGCCCAGGGACGCCTAGATGTGTTACTAACCTGTGGGAGGCTTCTCATGTCCCCACATGAGAAGTTGGAGCTGACAGATGGGAGCTCACTCCATCTCGTGGATTTGAACCTCCAACCTTCAGGTCAGCAGTTCTGCCAGCAGAATGGATTAACCCATTGTGCCACTGTGTCTCCTGTTCTACCATTCAGAATACCCAACCAATGCACTCTCAACAGATGGCCATTCAGCCTTTGCTTAAAAACATCCAGAGACTCCACCACTCTCCAAGACAGCGTATTTCATGGTTGAGTGGTTTTTTCCATCAGGAAGTTTTCCCCATAGTTTAGATGGGATCTTTTCCTGTACTTTGAACCCATTCCTCTATCGTACATCAGTCAAGTTTTAAGAAGCATGCCCAAAAGGTCTCAGCGTTTGGAAGCCTGCTGGGAGGATTAGAAGAGAAAACTTTCAGTTGTGGGCAGAAGGTGTAGTTGGGGCCTACTCAGAGGCCAGGACAGCCCTGGACCTCTTACGTTTTGCATTTTTTAAAATTTGGATGTTAACTCTGTGTCCCAATACATTTATATCAATGAGGAAAAGTGATTTTCACAACCCCAGTCCTTCCCTGCATTGGAGACAGGGCGTTTTGCCCTTACCCTGATTGGCTTCCTAACAGTCCTTTGTGTTATGTCATGCCTTCATCATAATGCAACCCCAAGTAGGGACAAGACTTCTTGTGCCTCATGGTAAGGGAGGATTGGCACTGGATAGCTACTGGGTCATCTGGGAATGCCATGACTGCTGTTGCTGCCCAGACTTCGAATCATACAGCATGGAACAAGTGGTGAGGAAAAGGAGTTTTCAAGAAAACTTTTGCCCCTTTATCTCATCCCATATGGAGACTTCTTTGTGTTTCTGCTGAACAAAAACTCCAGAAAATGGTTTCATTTCAGCTCCATCTGAAGCTTTTAACAGAGATTGCATTCACATAGCAAAGTTACAGCTGTTTAACAACACATTAACCGACATGGCTCCATGCTATAGAATTCTTGAAGTTGTAATTTTGTGAGTGGTTCTCTAATCTGCACCAACTACACATTTCAGGATTCCATGGAATGGAGCTATAGTGGTTAAAGTGGCGTTACAATGTTTTAGTTCTGCAATGTGGATAGGAGGATGGTCTTTAAAAAACATACTTTACAAGTCTGGAAGAATTGCCAGCCAGAATTGCCCTGCAACTGTAATTTCTCAGTAAAAATAGATGAATATGGTAGGGCCTGGGAGCTCCTGGTGGTGCAGTGGGCTAAAGCGCTGAGCTGCTGAACTTGTTGACCGAAAGGTCACAGGTTTGAATCCGGGGAGCAGAATGAACTCCCGCTGTTAGCCCCAGCTTCTGCCAACCTAGCAGTTCAAAAACATGTAAATGTGAGTAGATCAATAGGTACTGCTCCAGCGGAAAGGTAACAGCGCTCCATGCAGTCATGCTGGCCAATGACCTGGAGGTATCTATGGACAACGCTGGTTCTTTGGCTTAAAAATGGAGATGAGCACCAACCTCCAGAGTCGGACACAACTGGACTTAATGTCAGGAGAAAACCTTTACCTTTACCTATGGTAGGACCTCTGTCCTCTAACTTTAGTATCCCCTTTTGTCTACAGCAGGCTTCACTAATAAGGCAGGCCCTTTATAATTTATGTCGTTCTATAAACATTGGTGCAATACACTTCTTCAGTCCCATCATGTTTCAAGGTAGAGTTATTAGGGGACCTGAGGTCTTGATGCTGAACTACATGATATGTGTGTGGGTTGTGAAATGTTGCATATTCCCTGTGGTGTCACCACCACTTGAAAATTGACGTTTTACAAGTTTTGTGTAATGTTTGCATCAGCCCTTGGCTACCTTTCCACACAATAACAATAAGTTGCTATTTGTCAGGACAAGATGCATGACAAAGTGCTCTTCCGTCTGTTCTCATAACAGCCCTGGCAGGTAGGTCAAGTTGAGAGAGGGTGAGTGACAAACCAAAGGGAATTGTATCTGGCTTTCCCAAGGGACACCACATAATAGGAAACTGAACAGGACCGACTCAAGTCCTTTTGAGGCTCTCCACCCTTAAAAGACTTTGGTGCCTCTATATACTTCTAATTCAAAATATAAACAATCATAAATTTACAGTAAGATGGAAAATAAGATGTATTTTTGTATACTCCCACTTTATTTTTGGAGCCCCCGGTGCCACAGTGGATTAAACCACTGAGCTGCTGAACTTGCTGACTAAAAGGTCGGTGGTTTGAAGCCGAGGAGCAGGGTAATCTCCAATTGTTAGCCCCAGCTTCTGCAACCTTGTTCCTACCCCACTACCTTTCCCTGCCTGCTGTGAGTAAAAATAAAGCAGTGCATTAAACCGCTAAGCTGCAGAACTTGATGATTGGAAGATCGGCGGTTTGAATCCATGGGATGGGGTGAGCTCCAGTTGTTAGCCCCAGCTTCTGCCAACCTAGCAGTTTGAAAACATGCAAATGTGAGTAGATCAATAGGTACTGCTTCAGCGGGAAGGTACCGGTGCTCCATGCAGTAATGCCGGCTACATGACCTTGGAGGCATCTATGGACAACGCCAACTCTTCGGCTTAGAAATGGAGATGAGCACCACCTCTCAGAGTCGGACACGACTAGACTTCATGTTGAGGCGAAACCTTTACCTTTTTAAATATATATTTGACAAGTTTTCTCTTTTTTTCAAAGTGCAAAGTCTTTTATTTTGGGATCTCTCTTGTGTAGAACCTGATTCAGCTGTACCATTGGTAGTTTTTCACAGGAAATCTGCAGAGCCAACTTCGTTCTAATTAGTGGTAGTAGAGATAACATTAAGTACTTCACACCTGGGACGATGTCTTGTCTTGTTCTTGTCTTGTCCTCTCTGTCTCTACATGTTTGTGCTCATCTAGTCAAGTCATGTTAAGACCAGTAGCAGAGGAGCAAATGCATAATCTGTTGTGCACAAGGTTTGTTATTTTGGCTTCTGGGTCAGAAAGCCAGGTACACAACACTCCTCTTCCTGGATACCCCATAATATGTGCTAGAGGCATTTTCCTTACTTTTCCTAATGATCAGGCTTGGATAACATCAGAAGCAGTAGCATAGAGAGAAGTCGCGCTGACTATTATATTTTAATGAGTGTATGTGTTTTTATGGTTGGAAACCGGGCTGAGTCCCTCAATGAGGTTGAGAAGTTCGGTATAGAAAACTTTGAAATAAATAAAATAAATACAACAGCAGTGGACAAATCTTGTGCTTTTTAAAGCAACCTCCACAGTAATTACACACTGGCTGTTCTATCTGATGGGAGCTGTAGTCTAGAAATGTATGGGGTACTACAGCTGCCCACTTCCTGGACCGAACACCCTCAACCATCAACTGAGGATGAGGAAAAGGGGAGAAGAGTTCCCAGTTAGGAGATGTATAAATGATGGGTGCTTTAAGGGATTTGGCAGAGGCATCTCTTTAGGGTCTCAGTACCCATGGGTTTTATCCCACAGCTTCTTCTGGTCAAACAGATTTTGCCAAGTTTTTAAAATATTTCTTTATTTCTTTAATATCCAATCTTTTTCCCAGTATGAGATTCACAGCAGTGTACAACCTCTTGCAAACACAACTAAAGAAAACTTAGTGTAAAAGTTGAAACTCAGTGAAACCAAACCTATTTTTTACAAAAATATACTTTAAAGTATATATTTTTTAAAAATAGAAAAGAATAATGGAATAAGGGCCAGCAAAACATTTGAGAAAAGCTTGAAGGAGCTTGTTCAGTCTGATGAAGAGAAGACTGAGAACTGACAGGACCATGCTCTTTAAATGCCCCCAAGGGCTACCACAAAGAGAAGGTGGCAGAGCAGTTCTGTGATGCATATCTATGGTTTGAAGTTACAGGAGGATAGGTGCTAACTTGAACATTAGAAAGAATGTATTGACAGTAAGACCCAACAGCCCATGAGACCCAATGGTCAAAGGACATTTAATCAACTACCAAGCTTGCAAACTTTGTGTTTTGTCTGTTTGTTGAACTTGCTAACCAAAAGGTTGGCAGTTCAAATCCGGGGAGCAGGGTGAGCTCCCACTGTATTGTCGAAGGCTTTCATGGCTGGGATCACTAGGTTGTTGTAGGTTTTTCAGACTGTATGGCCATGCTCTAGAACTCCTACTGTTATCCCCAACTTCTGCCAACCTAGCAGTTCAAAAACACACAAATGTGAGTAGATCAATAGGTACAACTTCTGCAGGAAGATAACGACGCTCCATGTAGTCATGCTAGCGACATGAACTTGGGGGTGTTTACGGACAACGGCGGCTCTTTGGTTTAGAAATGGAGATGAGTACCACCCCCCAGTTGGACTCAACAAGACTTATTCTCAAAGGGAAACCTTTACCTTTTCTAAGATTCTTAGAATTTTCCCCGTTGCATTGAAGTACTGAAGACTTCTAACAGACATTCTCACAAAGCTACAAATCCAAACATTCTATAAGTTGACAGCATTATAATTGAAGGAGTACAAAAAGACTATAGCTGTGTGGTGTAGATCCCCTTTGTGACATAGGTTTTAAAGCAGAGGTGAGGAAAATTTGGCCATCCATATTGCAACTCCCATAGCCCTTTGGAGCAGAAATCCAAAATATCTAGACGGCTAGACATTCTCCACTTCTTCCGTTATAACCAGCCTCTGCAAGGAACTGTACAAGTAGAAAATGCTGCTGCTCTTGTTATTTTTCTTGTCAGACTTCCCCAACAGAAACACTACTCGCAACTGAAAATCTCAGCTTTCATCTGTCAAAGAGCGCCTTAGAATTCTGGAGTGCACATTCCCCACAGCTGCAGTCTTTCTGGTTGTATGGACTCCCCATCCATATCTTGTCTCTCTTCTTGTACTTTCTGTTGTGAGAATCTCTCCTGGATTCCCCTCCACTGCATCAAAGAGTGTGGAACTATGGCGGCGTATTTCTGGCTTGTTTTCTATTTGGTACATTTTGTTCTCTGAACCCTAGTGTATCAGAGCTTTTAATCCTGAATTACTAGGCTGGGGAATTTCATTGCAGATACCATCAGTACAATCCTTGTGCAGTTTCTCCTTACTCCTGCTTCAGAGCCTGGAAATAATGCATCAGATGTAACAACATTAATACATCCATTTTGGTACCAACAATGGCATACCTGTGGCCTCCTTATGCATTTTAATGCTAATACTAAAGTTATTTTGGGAACCATAATAAGTAATGTTTATTTCTTATTCTAAAATAAATGTTTAGCATTTTAAAGAATTTTTGGAAATTTTTCTGGTTTTAAAACATGTGGCAACTTGCCTTTTAAAAAACCCTATGAAATGCATTGGGTTGGCATAAGTTGACAGGCACACACACATATACATACATACACAACACATTACTAATACATCAATTCTTGAATTGTTAATGCTAACATGGTTTTAAAACGATGACGAATGATGACCATGTTTAGGCAATTTCACCAATGTATTGTCGAAGGCTTTCATGGCCAGAATCATTGGGTTGTTGAAGGTTTTTTCGGGCTATATGGCCATGTTCTAGAGGCATTTCTCCTGACGTTTCGCCTGCATCTATGGCAAGCATCCTCAGAGGTAGTGAGGTCTGTTGGAACTAGGAAAATGGGTTTATATATCTGTGGAATGACCAGGGTGGGACAAAGTACTCTAAAATTAGTTCAGCACAACAACAGACAGGAAACAAACAAGGACATCTAATCACCTCTCAACAAAAGTTTGCTCCAGGCACTGCCAGGCAATCAAATGCTAATCAAGGTGGTCAGTTGAAACGTTCACATCCAGCTCCAACAGACAAGAGTCCTTTGTCTCACCCTGGTCATTCCACAGATATATAAACCCTTTTGCCTAGTTCCAACAGACCTCACTACCTCTGAGGATGCTTGCCATAGATGCAGGCGAAACGTCAGGAGAAATGCCTCTAGAACATGGCCATATAGCCCGAAAAAACCTACAACAACCCAATTTCACCAATGTTTTCGTACATTTCAGGCAGTCAGAGCATTCACCATCATCACCATCACACAATGTGTTTTGCTTGCCAGTGTCACACTGGGAGTTCAAACTGGATGCGAAACGATTTAGCAGCAAATATCTCCATTGCAGTTTCCAGATTGTATTATTTCCCTTGATACTCCCCTCAGGGGAACGTGGGATCAATGTGTGGTAGTGATGTTTTCGAGTCATAAATTTGACAAGCTACAACCTGGATAATGACTGGGTTTGCAAGAATGATGGAGATTTCCTGTGTTTTGGACCCAACTAAGTCATTTACATTTGTGGCTCTGAGCAAAAGAAGTGTAAATCCTGTGATCTGAATGCAGGATGCAGATTATTAATATGTCATTGCCAAGTTAGGGCTATCAACCAATGTTAATCTATGATTTTTTTAAAAAAAAATCTATTAACTACTGGACTATTAAGCAATCCGTCAATCCCATTTATATCGTGTTTAAATACATTTACGTACTTTAGTGATGAGAATCATGTAACCCTTCACGTAATGCTGGAGTACAATTCTCATCTGTTTGTAGCCAGCATAGTCAATGGTGAGAGATTGTGGATCTTGTAGTCTCTTCATTATCTTGGAAGGCTGGATAGAGGCCTAGATAAAGCCTCTATCAAGGTGATTTTTGTGATACTTGATAAGAACATTGCTGTTGTCTTCTAAGTACATTTTACAATGTTTTGCCCTTTGCAGATTTTCACAGCATAGACTCATAGAGTTGGAAGAGATCTCGTGAGCCATGCAGTCCAACCCCCTGCCAATAAGTATGAAAATCGCATTCAAAGCACCCCTGACAGATGGCCATCCAGCCTTTATTTAAAAGCCTCCAAAGAAGGCGCCTCCACAACATTCCGGGGCAGGAAGTTCCACTACTGAACAACTCTTACAGTTAGGAAATTCTTCCTAATGTTCAGGTGGAATTGCCTGCCAGAAAGAAAAGTAGCGTTTTGAGATAGGGGTTTAATGTAATGTGTTAAAGCCATAATCTTCTTGGTTCTTCTATGTTAGGCACATAGAGATGGGCTCTTACAAAACTCTTGAGAGCAAAGATTGCTTGTCAGGTTTTCAGATTGATTAGTGGAGGAAGAAGGTTGATGGTGGTAAACTTTTACTTGTATTTTAAGTGTTGTCGCTGCAATTAATCATTTAATAGTTGCAGCTCTGCAGCAGCTTTGCTTCATTTGCATAAATGTACTGCATTAGTATGTCTTAAACATCTGTACAGATGAATATCTGGGACAATGTGTAACATAAGCGTCAATGGTGGAGGAGGTTTGCTACTAATCAATCCTAAATTGCACATCCTGAAAAAGCAAAAATCAACTGTAGATTCCTATAGAAAGGATGCAGTTTCAGCACATTTGCAGAATGTCTTTCTGTTGCTTTACTCATACTGAGATGATCTTCAGGCACAGCCCAAATATATGAAGACTATAAAATCCTACCCATGGGTTTTCCAGGATTCTGGATAGTTAGGATCCCAAGGGTATTTCTGGTCCACTAAAGGCTAGTGTGCCTCTCCCAGTTTTTTGGTAGCTACTACATCTCCTTCCTTTTCTGTTTGGTGCACAGTACAGTATATACCAGGCATGGGCAAACTTTCTAACTTGGGCCTGCATGGTGGGCCAGAGTGGGGTGAGTGGGTCAAGAGGGGGGATTCTCCCCAAGTCCCCTTCCTGCCCATTCTTCCTCTTTCTCTTCTCTTTCGGGGGAAGAAAGTGAAGGAAAGATGAAAAACGTTTGGATCCCAAAAGGGTTAGCCTTGGTCAGGACAAGATGGTGGACGGGAAAGAAAAGGTGTATCCATGAGACCCTGTATTGTCTACTCCTGATATAGAATCTTAGAGCTAGAAGAGGCCCCCAAGAGCCATCCAGTCCAACCCCCTGCCATACAAGAAGGCACAATCAAAGCACTCCCAATAGACAGCCTCTGTGGAAAAGTCTCCAGAGAAGTCTCTTTCCCTGCCATTTGAAACCATTGCTCCCTTGTGCCCTGGTCTCTAGAGCAGCAGAAAGTCAGTTTTCTCCCTCCCTCCCCCTCAATGGGACACCCTTATAAATCTTGAAACATGCTTCTCATGCTCCCTCTCTACTGTCTCTTCTTCCAGGTAAACATCCCCCAGGAGGAAAGAAGGAAAAAGGGAAGGGAGGGAGGAAGCGGATGGATGGAAAGAAGAGAGGGTGAAAGAGAATGGAGGGAGGGAAGGAAGGAAGACAAAAGGGAAGGGAAGGAGGGAAGGGGGAGGAAGGAAGGGAACGATGGATGGATGGATGGATGGATGGATGGATGGATGGATGGATGGATGGATGGATGGGAGGGAGGGAGGGAGAGAGAGAGAGAATGGAGGGAAGGAAGGAAGAAAGACAAAAGGGAAGGGGGAGGGAGGGGGRAGGAAGGAAGGAAGGAAGGGAACGACAGATGTATGGATGTATGGAAGGAAGGGAGGGTGAAAGAGAATGGAGGGAGGGAAAGAAGAAAGACTAAAGGGAAGGGAGAGAGGGAGGGAAGGGAGAAGGAAGGAAGTAAGGGAACGCTGGATGGATGGATGGATGGATTGATGGAAGGGAGGGTGGAAGAGAATGGAGGGAGGGAAGGAGGGAAGACAAAGGGGAAGGAAGAAAAGAAAGAAGGGAGGGAGGGAGGGAGGGAAAGGGAATCTAAAGAAGGAAGAAAAAAGAGTGAGGAGGAAAGAGGAAGGAAAGAAGGAAGAAAAGAAAGACGAAAGGATGGAAGTGAAGGAAGGAGGGAGGTAGAAAGAGGAGGGGAAGGAAGGGAGAAATGGAAGGAGAAGGAAAGGAAAGTGAGAAGGAAGGAAGGATAGGATGATGAGAGATAGGAGGGCCTCAGAAAAGAGCCGAAAGGGCTGCATCTGGCCCCTATGCCTGGGTTTGCCCATACCCGATATATACTCATGCATAAGTCAACATCATGTATACGTTGGCAGGCTCAAAATTATGGATATTGCTATATCCCTTGAATAAGATGGGGTCATTCTGTGGAGTGTACAATTTGTAAGAGAAACAATTGAAAATGTAAATTTCAATACAAATTCATCTGTAATGTTTTATTGAAAAATGCACATTGATACAGAAACCAGAGCAAACAGCCTTATGAACAAATTCACTGTGAAATTGACATATATCAGGAATAAGTGGGTTGACTTAAAAGTGTCTATGGATTCTACAGCATCCTACCAAGGTCATCTTCCAGTATCCTAGTTCTGTTTGTGAGTGCTTCTGCATGTCTAATTTCAACTGATGGAGCTTGTCTTTGTGATGACTATATAATTTACTGGACACACACACACTGTTGTACCTACTGCTCAGGGAATTACCCCAAAAAATCATCTTGTGAGATGGGTTAACACCCCGCATGAGTTTGCTGCTTTGTGTAGAGAGGTTGCAAAAAGGAGGATTGAAACTGACACCCCACCATCACCAGGAGTTTAATCTCTTTCTGACAACTTCACCTTACCATGAACTGGCTTCTCCCCTACTTAGTGTGGCGGGAGAGAGAGGGAAAAGAAAGCATGCCAGATTCACCTCTGCTCTTTGCAGCCTTTGCAGTAGGCACTAGATAATGTGCAATTATCACTGAACTTTCCAGGACAGATGGCTGGATGCACAATAGTTATGTAAGCAAGTAGGGATAGGAGAGGAGAGAAAAACAGCTCTTTCTGTTGGGGGGAAACATGCACATCAATGTGAATATTGTCTGTAAATATTGGTTGACATTGTATAGAGTGTCTGGTAAACTATATATAGCTTGGTAGAACCTTATTGAAACTAGCCAACTTATTTGTCACGAGGCATCGTTGCCATGAACCTGGAGCTTGGGAAAGTTACTTTTTTGGGCTACAACACGCAGAATCTCACCAGCTAAGGTAGCTAGTGGTTTATAGTACCTATTTCTCCAACTATAACAAGTGAATGGGTTTGAGGTGGGATATCTTTGGTAGACATCCTATGCAAGAAAAAGAACCCAAGCAGGAACATCTGAAAAATGATATTAAATTAATTTAGAAATGAGTAATTGAGTAGATAAAATTCCTAAAAACACAGGTGCGCATTGTTGTGACCATGCAAGCTTTGCAGAGTGTTCGTGTCCTGAAATGAAGTGACATTATCACTTATTATTATTATTATTATTATTATTATTATTATTATTCATAATGCCTAAATTTCTTTATATTTGAGTTGGGAAAAAACATGTCTAGGGTGGATACACCCACAGATTCATCCTTCCAGGCCTAGGATATAGGTCTATGCCTCTTTAAAGACATAGGTTTGAAATCCTGCTTATTTAACTATGGGTGCGTCTATACTGCAGTTTGACCCTGCTTTAATTACCATGGCCCAATGCTATGGGATCGTGGGGATTGTAGCCCCTTCTGCACTGATATATAATCCAGATCATCAAAGCAGATCTACATTATCTGCTTTGAACTGGATTATCTGAGTCTACATTGCCAGATAATCCAGTTCAAAGTAGACAGTCTGGATTTTATATGGCAGTGTAGAAGGAGCCATTCTCTCTTCCGGACCCCTCAATTTGTCTCATGACATTTAGATTACAAGGTCTTTAGCTTTCATTGCCAAAGCACATTAGTAGTACCTCACCAAACTACAACTCCCATGTTCCATGGCATTGAGCCATAGCAAATAAAGTAGTGTCAAACTGCCTTAATTCTACACTGTAGATGTATTCCATGTTTTTTTCTTAATTGGGATGATGGCTACCTCATGTTATTCCATCATCTGTAGCAGCTACGAAGCCAGCAAGGCCAGAAAGGTCCTTTCCATGCTGTAGAGAGCTATATCTGTTCAGTTGGACCAGTGCAGATAGCAGAGGATTTAGTGTTAGTTATTTGGGATGGCAAGAACAAGAGGTTTAAACACATTGGGAGAAAGCAACCTTGATGGCTGTGTCTCAGCCAGGTATTGCACCACAGGCTCTTGATGCTTCCCTTTCTCTCTCCTTGCCTAGGCAGCCTGAGCCGGGCGGGCCCAATCCCGGCCATCCTGCGCCCGCCGCCCGCCATGATGCAGCCGCCCCTCGATCTCAAGCCCTTCCTGTCGTTCCCCATGGAGGCGCAGCCAGCCGTGGGCCTCTTCCCGGGTTTCAACACGGTAAGGCCGTGGCTGCTTCCGGCCCAGGAGGTGCAGGCTCGGGTAGGATTGTTTGTATAACTCCTCCCCATTTTTTTCTCTCCTTCTCTTCCTCTGACCCCTCACCAAAGTCAAAGGGACCTCTGAACTGGACACCTGGCCCTTGGGGATGCCAGGTGAGGCCCCCGGGGCACCAAAACAGTGGGTGGTGGGGGCAGTGGCATTCTCTTTTGCAACAGTGCTTATCCCTGAAGGGTGAAGTATGCCTTACGGTGGGCAGTAATAATAGGGTTAGATAGTTGGAGTGACCTGACTTGTCTCCCTCTGTATTTGTCTATCCTGACCCCTCTGTGATGTAAACTGATTATCATTGGAATGTTTTCTCCATCTCTTCTTCTCATGAGTCTTGTCTCACTCTTCCAAGACATAGCTAGGTTAAATCAGCACCTTGAATAACTTTCCCATCTTGCCTTAGTCCACTGGAAAGCACAAGAATCTGCCCCCCTCCTCTCCTGTCCCCCTATTGAATTAATTGAGCACAAACTTTGCTTTGAACTCAGTTTGCAGCAACCAAAGTAAGCAGAGAATGAAGGAGGAAAATGAGAGGAGAGAGAAAATTTTAAACACAGCAGAAAAAAGTGGGACAATGACAAAGGATTAATCAGGACCATCTCTACCAAATCAGGACATTTGGAAAGTAGACATACATTGTCAATTCACTTATAATAGTCTAAGTAAAACATATAGCTGTATCTATATATAAAATCTATTATTGTTCGTTCTTTTTTCTGTAATATATTAATAGCTGCTCTGGCGAAAATGCCATTGATTGCTTGGAGATCCATTCTTGAAAATCTGATATACAAGTCTGCATGAAATGTACTTGCATGAAATAAGTGTGACAGGCTTATCAAATGCAAAGCTGGTAAAATTTACTCTTGGATTAGTTTTTTTCATGTCAGGGGTGACTTGAGAAATTGCAAGTTGCTTCTGGTGTAAGAGAATTGGCCAATCTGCAAGGACGTTGCCCAGAAGATGCCTGGATGTTTGATGCTTTACCATTCTTGTGGGAGGCTTCTCTCGTGTCCGTGCATGGGGAGCTGGAGCTGACAGAGGGAGCTCAACCCACTCTCTCTGGATTCGAACCACTAACCTGTCAGTCAGAAATCCTGCCGGCACAAGAGTTTAACCCACTGCGCTACCAGCAACCAAAAAAAATTATCATGGCCAGTGTCCATACTAGAGTCAAGCTTCTTGAGATTTACCACCCAGATAGACAAAATGACCAAGCCTTGATTCAGGATGTTGCACACACTCCAGTGCACCTGTCCAGGCAGGAAACGGTTGTCTGTTTCTTTCTGAGAATTCCCTTTGTGGGATATGATGATGGGAGCTTGGTAAGCAATGCAGGTTAAGATCACTTAGGGAAACAGCTCAGGAAATTTGCTTTGGCTTTTCAGACTCTAGTGCTGACTACCTGCCAAAATGCAATCTGTTTTGACAGTCCAGTAAGAATGAATGAGAAGTAAAATAAACAGTGGCTCATTGGAAACACCAGAAGGATGTAGTCCTAAAGGAGAGGCATTGGAGAGCTGAAATGCAGTGCCTCTGCTGTCCTCACTCTGTATTCATTGAGAGATGCATATCCCGTGTCCATACATGAGCTCCTTTGATCTCTGAAGTCTCACGTGGGCATCTTGCTGCTTCATTGAAACTTCTGGTCTCTGCTTCCAAGAGTGGCTTTGAAAAGATCTGGGATGATTGTGCTCAGAGCTTTGGTTGGAAAGCAAAACTGGCACATGACTTTCTCATCAGGTGCATTAAACTGTTTTTTTTTCTGCCAAATCTGTGGATACCTTCCTATTGCTGCAAAAAAAAAAAGGAGAGGGGGCATTGCCAGCCCTATGGTGATGTGATGGTGGTTCTGTGTTTACAGTCATTTGACTATCCATTTGCCTGTGTTGGACTACCCTCTGCTGGTGAGAGTCAGAAGATGTGGCTGGGCTACAAGGGAAAGTAGTTAAGATCCCTCTTGTGACCTGGTGTGGAGCCAGTGTGGTATAACAGTTTGAACATCAGACTATGACTGGAGATGAGGGTTCAAATCCCTCCTTGGCTATGGAAACCTTCTGAGTGACCTTAGACAAGTTACATACTCTCAGCCCCAGAGAAAGGAAAAGCAAGCCCTCATGTACAAATCTTGCTAAGCAAAACCCTGTCCATAGGGTCGCCAAAAGTTAAACACAACTTGAAGGCAACATAAACAACAAAAGTTTATTGGCTGCTTTGGATCCCATCCATTTTCCTTCCAAAATGAAATCATGAAAACAGCTCTTCCAAAGGGAGAATAATAAGTGGATGTATAAATATTAGCTTGGCAAGCTGTAATAGATTTCACCGCTAGACTGAACCTCATAACTTACTGCTGAAGTTTTCTTCTCACAAAATGGCAAGGACAAAATGAGTTGGTTCCCCCCCCCCCCCCAATAATAAAGCTTAGAGGAGGAGGAGGAAGGGAAAGCTCTATGCTCATTTYCATTTTAACATTTAACATCTTTGCTTATTTCATTCTTAAGTTKGGATGTTTTGCCATTGGTTCTGACATTTTGACAGGTTTGTAATCTGTAGTAAAACAATAAAGGATTGATCTTTAAATAGTTTCCTTCCTGAGTGAGATTATGAGAGTTTTAATTCATTTTCACAATGATGATTTGCTTTGGGAGACTCTATTTTGTGAGTTGTTTTGCACAAAATGCTACATTTTTGAAACAAAACCTTCTTAATTATTGATAAGGAAGAAGACTATATTGAGGGCAAAGAAGAGAAAGGAAGTAATGATGCTTTCATAGGGTGAAAAATTTTGCAGTTGTTGACAGGTTTTTTTTATTCGGCCTTTCTCATCATGGAAACTTTATGAATATTCTTTACAACCCTATGTTCCTGTGCCCCCTTCTTCAAGTGCTTTGCCCCACTTTGCCGCACTGCAAAGCAAAGAAACGTCACCGTTGTAAGTAAGGCCATTTATTTCCACCTTCTTAGAGGATATGGTTCTGATGCTGAAATACTATAAAAGGAGCACTTTTGAACTCAAGCAAAAACCCGTTTGCACATTTTCCACAAGTGTGGTATGCAGGTTGAATAGGGATCTAGGAAATCTGGGTTCAGTCCTTCCCTTCTCATTGGGAGGACTTTAGACTAAATAATTTTCTCCCATGTCGTCTTTCCTCTGTGAATTACCTCACAGAATTGTGTGTTGGTCCAGAGCTCCTCAAAAGTTTTTTTCAGTGCCAAACAGTTTTTTTCCCATGTCAGGAGTGACTTGAAACTGCAAGTCATTTCTAGTTTGAGAGAATTGGCCAACTGCAAGGATGTTGCCCAATTGATGCCCAGATACTTTACCATCTTGTGGGAGGCTTCTCTCATGTCCCCACATAAGCTGGAGCTGACAGACAGGAGTTCACCCTGCTCCCCAGATTTGAACCGCTGATCTTTTGGTCAGCAGTCTGCTGGCACAAGGGTTTAACCCATTGCATCAAACAGTAAGACATTGTATTGCTACAGCATAAACTTTGTTGGGAGTAAATAATGCAGCAGATGTGTTGTCAAAGGCTTTCATGGCCAGAATCACTGGGTTGCTGTGAGTTTTCCAGGCTGTATGGCTATATTCCAGAAGCATTCTCTCCTGATGTTTGTCCACATCTATGGCAGGCATCCTCAGAGGTTGTGAGGTTGCAGCAGATGATGCAAACATTGATAGGAGCATTCAATTCCTTTTAATGACAGAAGTTCAGCATTGCCTAACAGCCGATGATAGAATTGGGCCCTCAAACTACCGCAATTCTATTATTATTTTCTTATGATGATGTTTGTTTATTTATAATCCACTTTATCTCTCCTGAAGGAGACTCAAAGTGGCTAACAATTAAAAGTATGACCACATAATTTAAAATATACAAATATACAAACAATAAAACTGAATTAATTCTACCCGAACTATCCCCAGCTAGCCAGTAAATTCAGTACCTATTGCATATGGGGTTGCAGTACATCTCCCTAGCAAAGATGAACTCGCACAACTAAATTAGTTCATGGACAAAGAAAATCAAAGTGCAAGTGCTACTCATCACATCCCTTAGCTGGGAGAACTGTGAAAGCCAGTTAGTGTCAGATAAACATTTCCTCCTTGAGTCATTCTTCAGCCCTTATATCTCTTACTTTTCTCAAACTGTTAAGTTAATGCCAAAAATGTCCAACAAGGCGATTTGGACACTTTGTCTACACTGGATAGCTGTTAACCCTTGACTGTCATTCTAACAAGGACTCCAAATCCCATCACCCCGGTGGAAGAAACCCAGCTCACTACATATTGTTTACACTGGGGGGGGGGGCACATATGCTGTCTTGAGCTTGTTGGAGGAGAGGCAGGATATAAATGTAACTGACCTTCAAACATATAACACCAGCAACATACTGTAGTTTGGGTCTTGTTGGTGGTTATTCCCCTCTTGTGTTGCCAGACAGATACCAACAGGGGGAGCTCCTGGCCTTATGTCCTGTGCAACTGGGATGAATGGTGCTGTCTGGTCCTCACTCTTTGGGATGGTGCCAAACTATGAAACAAGGCTGAGGCACTCTAGTTTGGGAGACTCAGGATTCCTCTAATTATAACAACTATTATGTTAGCATCAGAAAATAACAGCTAAAACTTGCAGTGTGAAAAAGCTAAGCTTTTTAGTTATTCTCCCTGTCCTGAAACAAGGTATATCTACATTGTTGAATTAATTCAGTTTGATACCATTTAAACCACCATGTCTCAATGCTGTGGAATGCTGGAAGTTGTAGTTTGGTGAGCACTAGAATGCTTTGGCAGAGACCTTGTAAAACTACAACTGCCATAATTGAACTATGGCAGTGAAAATGGTGCCAAACTGCATTAATTCTACAGTGTAGATGCAACCTGGGACTTGGGAGATCTGGTTTCAAGTTGCTAGCGGCTTAGGAATTCACTGGTTCTTTCAACCCAGCCTACCTCACAAAGACATAATTCCTTTGAAGATAAAGTGAGGGGAAGGTTAGCCATATACACAGCATTTACTTAATCAGAGGAAAGCCAAAATAGAAACATAACCCATAAAAATAAAATAACATACCTGATAAAAGCTTTGTGGGTAGGGTTGATCTCGAATGGGATAAAATCTCCTTGTGTAAGTTGTGTGATTTGACCCTGAGGACAGTAGTGAGTAGGAGCCCCCGGTGGCGCAGCAGGTTAAACCGCCGAGCTGCTTACCATTGGTGGTTTGAATATGGAGAGTGGGGTGAGCTCCCGCGGTTAGCCCCAGCTTCTGCCAACCCAGCAGTTCGAAAACATGCAAATGTGAGTAGATCAATAAGTACCGCTTCTGCGGGAAGGTAACGGCGCTTCATGCAGTCATTCTGGTTGCATGACCTTGTAGGCATCTACAGAAAATGCCAGTTTTTCTGTTTAGAAATGGAGATGAGCAGCACATGACTGGACTTAATGTCAGGGGACAACCTTTACCTTACAGTAGTGAGTATAGAGTAGCCCCCGGCGGCACAGCAGGTTAAACCGCTGAGCTGCTGAACTTTGCTGACCAAAAGGTTGGTGGTTCGAATCTGGCGAGCGGGGTAAGCCCCCGCTGTTAGCCCCAGCTTCTGTCAAACTAGCAGTTCGAAAACATGCAAATGTGAGTAGATCAACAAGTACCACTTCAGCGGGAAGGTAATGGCACTCAATACAGTCATGCCGGCCACATGACCTTGGATGTGTCTATGGACAATGCTGGTTCTTTGGCTTAGAAATTGAGATGAGCACCATCTTCCAGAGTCGGACGCGACTAGCCTTAATGTCAGGGGAAATGTTTACCTTTACCTTTTACAGTGAAATAGGAGCCAGTGCAGCATAGTGGTTTGAACATTGGACTATAACTTCGGAGAACATGGTTTGTTACCTGTTTGGCCATGGAAACCCACAAAGTGACCTTGAGCAAAGTCACACAGTCTTAGCCTCAAAAAAAGCTGTGTGGTAGGTTCATCATATTGTCATAAGTCAGAGATGATTTGAAGGCACAAAGCAACAATAGCAGCCAGTTGAACCTTGAAGCAATCTGCTTTCCTAGGCTTCAAGAAGGTAGGCTGTTTAATGTTCTGGGGTATGAAAACAAGAAGGAGAAGAGGAGGAGCAGGAGACAGATCAGCAGATCAGCTATCCTAGTTCTCCTTCAGTTTCTTTTCATTTTCTCCTTAAGATCATCCTGAAAATATGTTTGCGTCATTTCTAGGGTGCATCCAAGCTCAGAGTTCTCAGTACAAAAGAATGAGAAAAGGCTTACGTATTGCTCTTGACTGTTCCCAGGAACTGAATGTTTTGCTACCCTGATTTAACTTGTTGGCCAAGCTACAGCGCATCATTCATTCTCTGGTTGCAAGGACAACCCACCCGCCTTTTTTTGCTTTCACGGCTTTCTTTTTTACATGTACTCTTCCAACCCAGCTTTCTACCTGCATACAGTGTCTGCCCTGCCTTCCAAGTCTTCAGGAGTCCCCAGCAGAGTCACAGCTAAGAAAAGAATTTTGAATGACAACTCCCAGAATCCTATAATGTCCCAGAAATTTTGGAAGCTTCACCCAGAGCTGTAGTCTCTAAGGAACAAATTAGTTTATGCCCTTGAGCTAAAGCAGAAGATGACAACCTGAAACCCACCAAGTATTTTAATTGACAAATTCCATGAGCTGAAGCCCAGAAAACTATTGCTTGGGGATTATGGGAAGTGTAGCTAAACACATCTGGAGGAATCACATTGTCTAGCCTTGAATGAAAGAAGCAGCAATCCTGAATGATATTTAAGTAGGATAGGGGAGAAGATATGGGCGGTAGGACACAACAGCTATGCTTCATATGTTTCAACACCGCCTGAGCTCTGCGAGTGCAGCATTTTTCCGAATGAAGCAGAGAGTGTTTGAGGACCGGGACATCCGTAGGGATACCAAGGTGCTTGTTTATAAAGCTATTGTCCTCCCAAGCCTGCTATACGCCTGCGAGGCGTGGACAGTCTACAGACGTCACATGCAACTCCTGGAATGATTCCATCAGCGCTGCCTCCGATAAATCCTGCAAATCTCTTGGGAAGACAAGAGGACAAATGTCAGCATGCTGAAAGAAGCAAATACCACCAGCATTGAAGCGATGGTCCTCCGCCATCAACTTCGTTGGACTGGTCATGTTGTCCGGATGCCCAACCACCGTCTCCCAAAGCAGTTGCTCTATTCTGAACTCAAGAACGGAAAACGAAATGTTGGCGGGCAGGAAAAGAGATTTAAAGACAGGCTCAAAGCCAACCTTAAAAACTCTGGCATAGACACTGAGAACTGGGAAGCCCTGGCCCTTGAGCACTCCAGCTGGAGGTCAGCTATGACCAGCAATGCTGCAGGATTTGAAGAGGCACGAATGGAGGGCAAAAGAGAGAAATGTGCCAAGAGTAAGGGACGTCAAGCCAACCCCGACTGCCTTCCACCTGGAAACCGATGCCCTCACTGTGGGAGAAGATGCAGATCAAGAATAGGGCTCCAGAGTCACCTACGGACCCACCGCGAGGATACTACACTTGGAGGACCATCATCCTCGGACTATGAGGGATCGCCTAAGTAAAGTAAGCTTCATATGTTGTACTTATTGTAGTTGAATTGGAAACACCTAAACTCAGATTCCTACAAGATCATAAAACTAACCAGGGAAACTTGAACTCAGCTTCAGTTTTGTTTTCGGTCAGCCTGACCTACCTTACAGCATAGTGGTAGTAAAGATAAAATATCAGGAAAATGAAACCTGCGTGTGATATCCTGAGTATGATATAAGTGTAACAAACTAGTAAACAAAACCTTGGAAACTGCCATTCCTGATTTTCTTCTCCTGACTTTTAAGACAAAACAGATGCTGGCATGATCAACGTTGATATTAGGATTGGCACGCTGCTCAGTTGACTAGTCCAAGACTGTCAGTATGCTTTGATGGAGTGATACTTAGGATGCTTGGAGAATTGGCACACTGCTTTTTAGCATCAACTGTCTTGAAAATGGCTTCTTTTTCAATTTGGTTTCTTTTTCCTCCAAAAGAAATTACTGTCAGATTGTTTTAATTTTTTTTAAAAAAAATGTAATTGTAGACTGACATTAGTCTTCCATTATAAAGGCAGACAGAAGAACTGTTGAGTGAATCATTCATATTTATAAAAGCTTATCTAGCATTGATTAAATGTTATAATATGATTCATTTAAAAAATCTATTTTGTTTTTTTCACTGCCAGAATTAACTCTTAGACTAGAGAAAGGAAAATATTGTTGTTGGGCTGCAACATCCTCATCCATTACTATGCTTCATAGGACTATGGATAGTTGCAGTTCAACAAGGGCTGCGCATTTCCCATCCCTGTGTTTGAGCAATTTGGATGGGGAAGGAGAAAGGGAAGGGAGTCCCACAAAAGTTTAGAAATCCAAAGTCCTTCCTCTTCACTGCCACCAAGATGGAAGGGTGTATGTGGTCCATCTTAAAAACTCACCTATTCTTTTGATCATTATGATTAATAATAGGCATGGGTTCAGTATCCACAGATTCAAATAAACCATAACTTGATTTTTTTAAATCCCAAAAGCAAATCTTAAAGAGGTAAAATTAAAGGATTCCCTTACATTAAGTCTAGTTGTGTCTGACTCTAGGGTAGTGGTGCTCTTCTCCATTTCTAAGCCAAAGAGCCAGCGTTGTTCGTAGACACCTCTAAAGTCATGTAGCCAACATGGCTGCATGGAGTGCCATTACCTTCCTGCAGAAATAGTACCTATTGATCTACTCACATTTGCATGTTTTTGAACTGCTAGGTGGGCAGAAGCTGTGGCTAACAACAGGAGCTCATCCTGATCCTCGGATATGAACTGCCAACAGCTCAGCATTTTAACCTGCTGCACCATCAGGGGGGTTAATGTGATTTAAGGGACAGCATTACATTATGCTCTTGTATGTAATGGGATCCTGGTTAAAAAAAATCATAAAAAAACAATTGTTATGATTCAGTTTATCAATTTGTTTTTACCAATTTCTGGTTTTATTTCTAGGTGTTTTTTTATTTCTCCTAGATGTAAATACCCTCATGTGGCAGTGTTTCACCTGTAACTCATGGGGTATTGGAGGCAAACAAAATACAGGTCTTGTCCTCAGTATGTAAAGGGATGCTGGGAATTACAGTGCAACAACATCTCAAGAGACACACCATACCCAACCCAGAGGATGGAGATGAGTTTGATAATACCAGAACAAAGTACTGTATTTGTAACCAGCTAAGATCAACTCTGAGTGATTTTCTCTTGTACAGAGCAGCTACAACTCAACTACGAACCCTTGTCACTCTGGCCAATGTGTTTCTCTCCTGCTCCCCACTCGTTGGGCAACTAATTGGATATGCCTTCAGGTCCCATTTCCGTATTGGATACTGTTGATTTGGTCAAATGTGGCCTGTTTTCTCCCTTTGAAGTATAGGATATGGGTTGACTCTGTTAGGAAGAGTAAGGCCCTTCTGCCATCTGTTGTATCATCTAACCCCATGGTAGTCTACTAAGAGAAGACTGTAGCATGTGTGATACTTTGGAATTCAGATCCCATCACCCTTGGAGTTGTAGTTGGGCAGTATTGGAAAGGCTTTACCTATACTATATCCAAAATGTCCACATTTGGTCCTTCAGATACTTTAGATTTCAGTCCCCATAAGATCCAACCCTAAAGTACAGTATTGTGGGATTTTTAGTCTAAAACAGCAGGCCCAAAGGCTCCCCAGCTCTAGTTTAGAGACTGCAAAGCACCAACAGCGAAAGGGGAGCTGCTACACTCCCTTTCCTTATTGATCCCTTTGCCTCGCTTGCTTTTCAGCCCTGCTGTGGACCAAAAGTGAAGTCATTGCCTCTGCTCTCCTTTCTGATAAGGCTCTTCTTATCTAACAGCTGCACATCAAATACTGAAAGCTTAATCGGTGGATCTTTTCCTGACATGGATCTGACAGGATGGCTTAAGCTTCTGTGTAATTTTGACTTTCCAGGGTGACATTAAAGGTCAAATAGAGAGGAGGGAATCCTTTAATTTGCCAAAGTGTGACTGTTAGGTCTCTCTTATATGCAAAGTTATAATGCTATGATTCCAGCTTAACTCCTATGATTTTTTTCATATGGATTCTGGGATTGACAATCAAGTGAGAGGCTTTTAGGACCGCCAGCCATGAAATTCCCATGCTGCTTCTAACCAAACAACAGATCCCAGAATCATGGCAGTTAAAGTCAGCTCAATGCACTGTTACCATGTAGTATGAGAGACACCTTAGGCTAGTTAGAACCTCAAAGGGCTCTTCCACACAGCCCTATATCCCAGAATATCAAGGCAGAAAATCCCATAATATCTGCTTTGAATTGGGTTATCTGAGTCCACACTCAGATAATGTGGGATTTTCTGCCTTGATATTCTGGGATATAGGGCTGTGTGGAAGGGACCTTAGTTTGGGAGACAAAATGGCAGTATGGTATAACCCCCATATCTATGGAGGAATATGTTCAAAGACCCCCCTCTTAAACTGGATAATGTATATTTTGACTAGGGATCAAAACATACAGTGGAAGAATTGCAGTGGAGGACCTAAATAGGCCCACAAATACTCATTTCAGGGATTTTTTTTGGAGCATTGCTATTGAAGCCATGGATAAGGAGGTCACCCTGTATAACAGGGGTCCTCAAACTATGGCCCAGGGGCCGGGTGCGGTCCTCCAAGGTCATTTACTTGGCCCATACTCTGGGTCAACCTACGTCTGAAACAACTTGAAAGCACACAACAACAATCCTATCTCATCAGCCAAAAGTAGGCCCACTTCCCATTGAAATACTGATAATTTTCTATTTGTTGAAATTGTTCATTTTAATTATTGTATTGTTTTTAAGTTTTTTTGCACTACAAATAAGATATATGCAGTGTGCAAAAGAATTCATTCATGTTTTTTCCAAATTATAATCTGGCCCTCCAACAGTTTGAGGGACTGTGACCTGGCCCTCTGTTTAAAAAGTTTGAGGACCCCTGCTGTATAGTATCGCACAAACCTTAACTAACTTAGGATCAAAAGGCAGCGGAGCCTTGGATGCTTGTGAAATTCCCTCGGTAATTAGAGACTGAAGAGGGAGGAGGTGCCTGCTGCATTTATGCAGATCAGATGTGGTTTGGATTAGCTGTTCTGTACGGATTGAGTGTCGCTTCTTGGTGCATCGAAGATGCCTAACGTGATTGTTGCTACGGCACCATATGTCCCAAACGTATCTTGTCCAATGAGTGGCAGACAACCCTCTGATATATTCCGTAGCTGGACAAAATAAAGCTCTCTTTTTCTAGGACACAGTCATATTATCAGCCAACATCAACGATTGACCCAGCTAGGCTGCTTCAATTGGTGTTGGCTGATAATATGGTTGTCCCTTCCATACTCTTTGGGGCTCAGAAGAATAGGGCAAATGGGCTGCCAAACGGAGCCCTGGCTTTCCTCCTGTCGCCTGAATACTGCCTGCACCTGCTGCGGCAGAGTGACAGCAATTCAATCCGGCACGTGGCTCCTCCATTCGTCCGTCGGTTCTGCATCATCGGCACCGGTCCCTTTTCCCAGAAATGCTCTGAATGGCCAGCTCTTGTAAAATAATTGGTGGTCACACAATAGCTCCTTGAAGTCCACCTGCGAATCATACGCAGGTGGAAAATGTTGCATTGAAAAAGCTGGTGTTTGTCGGCTGAGTCATCATTCTTTTCATTCATGAATAGTTTTGTGTTGTGGCTGCTGCTGTTTTTAAAAAGTAATGCCCTATTCAGCCTTACAGCACATCTACGTTTGTAGTGTTTCTTCCCCCTCTCCTTCTCCCTCTCATCCTTTTTGTTCTTCTTTGTAAAACTCAAAAGGAAAGCCTGGGGATGGGGGAGTGGGATTGCTGAGGGAAGAGGAGTTTCTCTTTCGAAATGCAGAAAGGCTTGAGCCTATTTTGCACGAAGACAGCAGTGGGGTTGGCAAAAAGCTCCTGGATTGTACCACTAGAGCACATGCAGGCAAAGGACTGCATAGTCCAGGAGCTGGTGAAATGCCTGGCTTTCCAAAGTCTACTAGACTGCAAATTCCATGATTCCCTACTGTTGGCTATACTAGCTAGGGCTGATGGGATCTGAAGAGCCACACACTCATCACCCTTAATTTAGTATATGTCTGTCCACATTACTATTTTTGCACTAAGTTTGTGCTTTTAAAGGTAAAATAGGGTACATCTTATAATACTGAGGTCTGCTCTGATCCTGCCTGGGATCACTGGCCATCCATCATATCATGAGCAACATTAAAGGGCAAGAAAGTGCTGTATGGGTCTGCTGTCACACTCGCTATATGGAGAATTGTCGTGTCCTAGGGCCCTTCCACACAGTCCTATATCCCAGAATATCAAGGCAAAAAATCCCAGTGTGGACTCTGATAACCCAGTTCAAAGCAGATATTGTGGGATTTTCTGCCTTGATATTCTGGGATATAGGGTTGTGTAGAGGGGTCCCTAGTTAGAGGTCAATTGGAAAGAGGCAAGGACAGGTAAAGATACAGCGGGCAGCTTCTTTTGCAAAGAGGCCCATAAGTAGCCTTTCATGTATTGAATGAACCAAGTAATCACCTGCCCACGTACACTTAGTCTTGGAATTGGCATGGATTCATTCAGTGAATGAAAAGTTCATTCATAAATAAACATGTTCATTCAAAAATTAATTTCTGACCACTGCAGTGTGTGTCCTGACACCACATTTGAGAACAGCCAGTTGTGAATGCCACAGTTCTTTCCAATCACTCACACATCTAAACATATTCATTTTTCAAAGACATGGTTATCTTTTCCCCCTTCTGAACCTATTTCTTACTTGAAAATTTGAATTTGTAACTTGAGGCAAAGTGTTCAAAATCTAGCTGGACTTGGAACATTCCCAAATTAAAATTCTATGCTGGGCGCTTGCTGACCTTTACTTTGTTTTGTGATGCCTTCTGTTTAAGATTAGGTTAGAGTTGCCAATTTTGTAGCTAAACTATACTGCTGTACTTTTTAAAGGTAACTGGATTTCCAGACACTAGCAGCATTTACTTCAATTTGATTTAGCCTTTCACATACTAAAAAAAGTAATGATTTTCCCTTGACATTAAGTTTAGTCAACTCTGGGAAGTGGGTGCTCATCTCCATTTCTAAGCCAAAGAACGCGTTGTCTGTAAACACCTCCTAAGTCACGTGGCTAGCATGACTGCATGGAGCACCATTACCTTCCCGCAGAAGGGTACCTATTGATCTACTCACATTTGCATGTTTTCAAACTGCTTGGTTGGCAGAAGCTGGGGCTAACAACATTCATTCAAAACCCAACAACCATTTTTGTCATTTTAACAAGGGGTTAATTTTTCAAAGAGTGCTTGGGGGCTGAAAGCAGCCAAGTACAGTACAACCCCAATATCTACGGGTAAGTTTAATTTTTCCATGTCCAACAAAGTACGGGGAGTCCCTGAGTTACAAACAACTGACTTATGAACGACTCATAGTTAAAAACAGGAGTGAGACAGCAGGAAGTGAGAGAAATCTATCCCTTGGAACGAAAATTTACTCCTGAAAGAGTTATCAGTGGGGAAAGGTGTCTGGAGCTTTATCTCCAATCCTTGTTTCCACAACAAGCCACAAATCCAATTATCACAGGGACAGAAAGTGAGGTGAAATCTTCTGAACAGGGGAAACAAACACAACAGGGATGTTAAACCTTCCCCATGCTATCCAAAGCACTCTCTCTCTCTCTCTCTCTCTCTCTATATATATATATATATATATAGAGAGAGAGAGAGAGAGAGAGAATAAATAGCATGAGGAAGGTTTAACACCCCTGTGGGAGAGAATAAAGGTAAAGGTTTCCCCTTGACATTAAGTCTAGTTGTGTCCTACTCTTGGAGGGGGATGCTTATCATCATTTCTAAGCTGAAGGGCCAGTGTTGTCTGTCATGTCGCTGGCATGACAGCATCTACTCACATTTGCATGTTTTTGAACTGCTAAATTGGCAAAAGCTGGGGCTAACAGCGGGAGCTCATCCCGCTCTCCGGATTCAAACCGCCAACTTTCTGGTCAGTAAGTTCTGCAGCTTAGCGGTTTAACCCACTATTTTATTTTTACTCACAGCAAGCAGGGAAAGGTAGTGGGGTAAGAACAAGGCAGTGGTTCCTGGAAAGAATTAAAGCAGTGGAGAGCACAGCTATGATGCCTCACTTTCTGCTTGTCAACTGATAAAGGGAAAGCAAAGGCTGTGAAGTGGTAGTGTGTCTGTCCCATGAGCATTGCTTCTTAAACTGGGGGTCCTGACCCTAATTGGAGTCTCCTGGCAACAGTAAAATGTTTCTAAATACCATTCATTTATCCATTTACACAAAACTATTAAGAATAGTGTGCAGTGTTTACAGTTGACTCAGCAGAAAATGCTTCAGCTTTACTTGCAAATGCTGATTTATTATCAGTAAATGGTTGGGTATTTATACCTATTTTATATACCTATATAACCGGGCTCACATAAAAATTCCTCAGGTGGAAAGAGGTCATGGATAGAAAAAAATTAAGAAGTCCTCATTCAAACCCAACAATCATTTTTGTCATTTTAACGAGGCGTTAATTTTTCAAAGAGTGTTTGGGGGCTTTAAAGCAGCCAAGTACAGTGCAGCCCCAGTATCTATGGGTAAGTTTCATTTATCCATGACTAAGAAAGTACAGGGAGTCTCCGAGTTACAAACATCTGGCTTACGAATGACTCATAGTTAAGAACAGGGGTGAGACAACAGGAAGTGAGAGAAATCTATCCCTTGAAATGAAAATTCACTCCTGAAAGAGTTATCAGTGGGGAAAGGTGTCTGGAGCTTTATCTCCAATCCTTGTTTCCACAACAAGCCACAAATCCAATTATCACAGGGACAGAAAGTGAGGTGAAATCTTCTGAACAGGGGAAACAAACACAACAGGGATGTTAAACCTTCCCCATGCTATCCAAAGCAGCTCTCTCTCTCTCTCTCTCTCTCTCTATATATATATATATATATAGAGAGAGAGAGAGAGAGAGAGAGAGAGCAAGCTTTGGATAGCATGAGGAAGGTTTAACACCCCTGTGATGTTTGTCTATATATATATATATATATATATATATATATATATATATATATAGGGAGAGAGAAAGGTAAAGGTTTCCTCTTGACATTAAGTCTAGTTGTGTCCTACTCTTGGAGGGGGGTGCTTATCTTCATTTCTAAGCTGAAGGGCCAGTGTTGTCCGTCATGTGGCTGGCATGACAGCATCTACTCACATTTGCATGTTTTTGAACTGCTAAATTGGCAAAAGCTGGGGCTAACAGCAGGAGCTCAGCCCGCTTCCCGGATTTGAACTGCCAACCTTTCAGCCAGCAAGTCCAGCAGCTCAGCACTTTAAAATGCTGCACCACCAGAGACTCCATATATGTGTGTGTGTGTGTGTACCTGTTCCAACTTACATACAAATTTGACTTAAGAACAAACTTGCAGAACCTGTCTTGTTTGTCTTCCTGTACTCCCCTATAGGTATTTCTCGTTCCTTCAGTGCAACTCTATTGTATCTGGGCTAAAAATCTTTCATTTCAATACAGTTCTCTATTTTCTGCAGTTTTGTATATGTATGTGATGTCTGGCAATATATCCCCCATGAATAAAGTGAATATACTAGCAGACTCTTGCAATGTCTGCCTGGAAGGGAAGCCACATTGAGTTAAATGGGGCATACTCCTAAAGCAAGTAGATTTAAGATTTCAGCCTTCATCCTAGGTTTGAGGGATGTGCCTGCCACTGTTGTTGGCATGTGAGAAGTGCGCTGTACATTCTTAGCGGCCGCCTTTCCCTGCCTTTGTTATAATGTTCAGAGTGTTGGCAGTTAAAATATTTGGGAGAACAGAGTCCTAAAGAATAAACAGCACGTGATACGAGCCTGTTTTGAATCACAGAACCATTTGGAAACATTTACACATACCAGCCTCGTTGCCTGCTCCCCAACCTGTCTAGGTACCGGGTTGAATAATTAATATTGCCCTACTAAATGAATAACCCAAGACCCTTCCACGCAGCCATATAATCCAGAATATCGAAGCAGAAAATCCCACAATATCTGCTTTAAACTGGATTATCTGAGTCCACACTGCCATACATCCCAGTTCAAAGCAGATAATGTGGAATTTTATTCAGCTGCGTCAAAGGGGCCCCAAAGTAAAGAGAAAGACTGTGCTGGCCTGCAAAGCAGTTACATGAATGTTACATGTGGTTGCTGTAAGTTTTATGGGCTGTATGGCCATGGCCCAGAAGCATTCTCTCCTGATGTTTCAACTGCATCTATGGCAGGCATCCTCAGAGGTTGTGAGGTCTGTTAAAAACTAGGCAAGTGAGGTTTATATATCTGTGGAATAATGTCCAGGGTGGGAGAAAGAACTCTTCCTCTGTTTGAGGTAGGTGTGAATGTAGCAATTGGCTACCTTGATTAGCATTGAATAGTCTTACAGCCTCAAGGTCTGGATGTTACATTAATTCTTGTTCTGATTACGCCCCCTCCCCCAAGTTAAAAAAGCAAAACAAAACATTTACTCCAGAGGATGGGAACTCAGGGCCCTTCCACGCAGCCCTATCTGTCATATAATCCAATTCAATGTGAGATTTTATACAGCTGTATGGATGTAATCTATACCATAGAATTATAGAACTAATGAAGTCTGACACCCTTTGAACTGAGGTGGTACAATAGTATGAAATCCTGGGAGTTAAGAGTTTTCCCTCTTTGGCAAATGGCTATGTAAAACGACAACTTCCATGATTCCACAGCATTGAGCCATGACAGTTCCAAGTGACGCCACTGCACCCATAGGCCAAGGCCTCTTCCACACAGGTGTATAAAATCCACATTGAACTGGATTATATGGCAGCGTGGACTCAGATAACCCAGTTCAAAACAGATATTGATATTCTGGGTTATATGGCTGTGTGGAAGGACCCCTAAAGCAAGGTGGCTTAAAAGCAAAGTGGTGTTGCTTCATCCAACTGGCTGGATCGCTGCTGTCATATAATTCAGATTATCAAAGCAGATAGTCCATATGATAGTCCCTTCCACACAGCTCTATATCCCAGAATATCAAGGCAGAAAATCTTACAATATCTGCTTTGAAACAAGTTACCTAAGTCCACACTCAGATAATGTGGGGTTTCCTACCTTGATATTCTGGGATATAGGGCTGTGTGGAAGGGCCCTACGAGGCCCCGTATACACAGCTGAATAAAATCCCACATATTCTACTTTGAACTGGAATATAGGACAGTGTGGAGTCAGATAACCCAGTTCAAAAAAGCCAATGGGATTTTGGCCTGCATCAATAGGAGCATAGTGTCTAGATCTAGGGAAGTAATGCTACCCCTCTATTCTGCTTTGGTTAGACCACACCTGGAATATTGTGTGCAATTCTGGGCACCACAATTCAAGAGAGATATTGACAAGCTGGAATATGTCCAGAGGAGGGCGACTAAAATGATCAAGGGTCTGGAGAACAAGCCCTATGAGGAGCAGCTTAAGGAGCTGGGCATGTTTAGCCTGAAGAAGAGAAGGCTGAGAGGAGATATGATAGCCATGTATAAATATGTGAGAGGAAGTCACAGGGAGGAGGGAGCAAGCTTGTTTTCTGCTTCCTTGGAGACTAGGACACAGAACAATGGCTTCAAACTACAAGAAAGGAGATTCCATCTGAACATTAGGAAGAACTTCCTGACTGTGAGAGTTGTTCAGCAGTGGAACTCTCTGCGTCAGAGCGTGGTGGAGGCTCCGTCTTTGCAGGCTTTGAAACAGAGGCTGGATGGCCATCTGTCGGGGGTGCTTTGAATGCAATTTTCCTGCTTCTCGGCAGGGGGTTGGACTGGATGGCCCATGAGGTCTCTTCCAACTCTTTCTCTTTCTAACCCAGGCAGTGGGTTAAAGCACTGAGCTGCTGAGCTTGTTGATCGAAAGGTCGCAGGTTCGATTCCGGGGAGCGGCGTGAGCTTCCGCTATCAGCCCTAGCTTCTGTCGACCTAGCAGTTCGAAAACATGCAAATGTGAGTAGATCAATAGGTACCGCTCTCTGGCGGGAAGGTAACGGCGCTCCATTTATTTATTTAAAAGTTTTATATACCGACCTTCTCACCTCTCTTGAGGGACTCAGACGGTTTCCAACCATAATATCACATACAATTAATAAAACATACATATTACAGTAAAACATTAAAACAGCAATTACAATCAATAACTATAATGGTCAGTCGTCACACTAAAATCGTTGCTCATCATCCTCCATCCATATCTCAGGGTGTTGGCTCACTCGTCGAATGCCTGTCTCCATAACCAAGTCTTCACCTGTTTCCTAAATGTCAGGATAGACGGGGTGGTTCTGATCTCCAGTGGAGAGAGTTCCAGAGTCGAGGGGCCACCACCGAGAAGGCCCTGTCCCTTGTCCCCACCAGACGCGCTTGTGACGGTGGGACCGAGAGCAGGGCCTCTCCAGACGATCTTAATAATCTTGATGGTTCATAGGGGAGAATACGTTCGGAGAGGTAAACAGGGCTGGAGTAGTTTAGGTCACATGACCTTGGAGGTGTCTATGGACAATGCCAGCTCTTCGACTTAGAGATGAGCATCACACCCCAGAGTCAGACATGACTGGACTTAATGTCAGGGGACAACTTTTACCTTACCTTTTAATGTCACCCCGATTGTTACCATCCTGTGGGAGTCTTCTCTCATGTCCCCTCATGGGAAGCTGGAGCTGACAGACAGGAGCTTACCCAGCTCCCTGACATTACCTTACCTTTTACCGTTTATGAAAGCAGATATTGTGGGATTTTCTGCCATGATATATTGGGATATAGGGCTGCGTGGAAGGGCTCTGAGTCCACACTGCCATATAATCCAGTTCAAAGCAGATCATCTGAATTTTACAAGAAGAGGACCTCATCTTCCATGATTCCAACTGCATTGAGCCAGGCGTGAAACGGGGTTACATCCACATCGCACTGGAAG
Organism: Anolis sagrei ordinatus; assembly: GCF_025583915.1. Classification (NCBI taxonomy): domain Eukaryota; kingdom Metazoa; phylum Chordata; class Lepidosauria; order Squamata; family Anolidae; genus Anolis; species Anolis sagrei. Next base: position 119,467,297 of record NW_026845477.1, on the reverse strand, counting down.
AGAGGCGCCTGGGCAGAGGCAGCGCGCTCTGTGCGTGCGCAGAGGCACTCTTTCCATCCCGCCGCTGCGGCGTCCAGAAGATTAGCCGGAGTGGCAGCGAGTGCATCATTGACACCCAATTAATGCCTCTCCCCCTTCCTTTCCCCTCGGCGCTCCTCCCCGGCCCGGGAAAGAGGAGGTCGCTTTGCAACGCGTTCAGACCCAGGCGGGCACGCGCCCGGGTCGGGATTAGGAGCGGAGGGACTGACTGCCCGGGCAAGCCAGGGGATCGGCTACACTGCGCACGCGCACACTCTCTCTGGCGCGCGCCCTCAGCCACTGGGTTCATCTGCTGCGCACCGCTTTCTGCTCGGACCTCTCTCTCTTATCTCTTTCTTTTGGACCTCCCGTTCTGCCTTTCCCTGCGATTGGAAGCAAAAGTTTGGACCCAAAGATGAAAGAGGCGGAGGTAAGCATCGGGGACACCTGGTCCCTGGCCTCTTCTACACTTGCATACCATTGCAGTTCGAAATTGCATTGCTATATAGCAGTGTAGATACTAGGGCTTCTATGGGAAGTGGATGGAGGCATCCCTCTCTCTCTCTCCCTCCTCTCAAACATCAAAATCATAGTTAAGGTGCAATAGGTGGGGAGAGTTTGGAGCCAACTTGCTTTAAGTTGTAAGCTCTCATAGGGCGGGTGCATCTACATCAGTGTTTCTCAACCTGGGGGTCAGGACCCCGGGGGGGGGGGGTTGTGAGGGGGTGTCAGAGGGGTCGCCAAAGACCATCAGAAAACATAGTACTTTCTGTTGGTCATGGGAGTTCTGTGTGGGAAGTTTCGCCCAATTCTATTGTTGGTGGGATTCAGAATGCTCTGTAATTATAGATGAACTATAAATCCCAGCAACTACAACTCCCAAATGTCAAGCTCTATTTCCCCCAAACTCCACCACTGTTCTTATTTGGGCATATTGAGTATGTGTGCCAATATTTTGTCCAGATCCATCAGATCCATCATTGCTTGAGCCCATGGTGCTCCCTGGAGGTTGGTGAACTAAACTCCCAAATTCAAAGCCAATACCCACCAATTCCTTCCAGTATTTTCTGTAGATCATGTTTGCCAAGGTTGGTTCAATTCCATCATTGGTGTTCAGAATGCTCTTTGATTGTAGGTGAACTATCAATCCCAGAAACTACAACTCCCAAGTGACAAAATCAATCCCCCAATCCCACATATTGGGTATTTGTACCCAATTTGGTCCAGTGAATGAGATAACACTCTGCATGTCGGATATTTACATGACGATAACAGTAGCAAAATTACAGTTATGAAGAAGCAATGAAAATAATGTTATGGTTGGGGGTCACCACAACTTGAGGAACTGGATTAAGCATTAGGAAGGTTGAGAAACACTGATCTACACTGTAGAATGAATGTAGTCTTCCATCACTTTGACTTCCATGGCTCAAGGCTCTGGAGTCACCAGAGTTGTGGTTTAGGAGGTCTTTAACCTTCTCTGCCAAAGAGGGTTCCTCCTCCCCCAACAAACTACAAATCCAAGGATTGATTTGGTCTTGGCATTTAAAGTGACGGCAAACTGCATTTATTCTGGGTTGTTGTGGGTTTTCCAGGCTGTATGGCCATGTATTGTTGAAGGCTTTCATGGCCGGATTCATTGGGTTGTTGTAAGTTTTTTGGGACTGTATTGTCATGTTCCAGAAGCATTTCGCCATTATCTGTAACAGGCATCCTCAGAGGTTGTTACTGTGTCTTCTTACTATGACAGTAAGAAGCCAGACCTTGAAACTTCTAGGCCATTAAATGGTAATACCTATACACGGCTATCATGTCTCCTCTCAGCCTTCTCTTCTTCAAGCTAAACATGCCCAGCTCTTTAAGCCGCTCCTCATAGGGCTTGTTCTCCAGACCCTTGATCATTTTAGTCACCCTCATCTGGACACATTCCAGCTTGTCAACATCTCCCTTCAATTGTGGTGCCCAGAAATGGACACAGTATTCCAAGCTCCAACAGACAAGAGTTTTTTCTCCCACCCTGGACCTTCCACAGATATATAATCCCCACTTGCCTAGTTTCCAACAGACCTCGCCACCTCTGAGGATGCCTGCCATAGATGCAGGCGAAACATCAGGAGAGAATGCTTCTGGAACATGGCCATACAACCTGAAAAACTTAAAACAACCCTGTAAGAATTCTCTCCTGACGTTTTGTATCTATGGCAGGCAAACTCAGAGGTTGTTACGTGGCTTCTTACTATGACAGTAAGAAGCCAGACCTTGAAACTGCTAGGCCATTAAATGCTAATCAAGGTGGACAAGCTCCAACAGACAAAGAGTTTTTTCTCCCACCCGGGACCTTCCACAGATATATAAACCCCACTTGCCTAGTTTCCAACAGACCTCGCCACCTCTGAGGATGCCTACCATAGATGCAGGCGAAACGTCAGGAGAGAATGCTTCTGAAACATGGCCATACTGCCCGAAAAACTTAAAACAACCCTGTAAGCATTCTCTCCTGACGTTTCGCATCTATGGCAGGCAACCTCAGAGGTTGTGAGGTCTGTTGCATTTATTCTGCAGTGTAGAAACACACTTAACTACTACTATCTTCTTTCCTCGGCCTGCAAGAGGAGAGTGAAGGCAGTGCATTGGTCCAGGTCCCAGAGATCCAATAAGGGGGTTAAGGATTGTTGTTTTTCATGTCAGGAGCAACTTGAGAAACTGCAAGTCGCATCTGGTGTGAGAGAATTGGCTGTCTGCAAGGACATTGCCTAGGGGACATGCTGATTGTTACTATGGGAGTCTTCTCTCATGTCCCCTCATGGGAAGCTGGAGCTGACAGACAGGAGCTTACCCCGTTCCCTGGATTTGAACTGCAGGGTTAAGGATTTCTGATGCTAAATGCTGTTTAGTTCATATTTTATCCTAATGATATTTTACTACAAAAATAATATATTTTTTGAAAACTTCAGTCAGGGTGTCTGGAGAGAATGCTTCTGAAACATCTGCATTCAGCCCAGAAAACTCAGCAACCCACTTCATTGACGATTTAGGGTCCATTTGGAGGACCCTTCCACACAGCCAGATAACCCAGAATATCAAGGCAGATAAAAAACAATATCTGCTTTGAACTGGATTATCTGAGTCCACACTGCCATATAATCCAGTTCAAGTGTGGATTTTATACAGCCATGTAGAAGGGGCCCTTGTTCCACCTTGCAAATTTCCTTCCTTGAGTCCCTTCCCCTCTTTTTTTATTGGGAAGCCTGTTTCTCTCTTGTTTCCTTTCCCCATAATTTGTTCTGGTTGTTTTTCATTCTGCCAAACACTGTTGAAAGGTGTTGCTAAAAGGATTCCTCCATAGAGATTTCACAGTGTGGGTTATGACCTTAAGAAGCCCTAAATGGCTCGTTGTGTGCTTTCAAGTCATTTCTGAGGCCCCCCTCCACACAGCTGAATAAAATCCCACATTGTCTGCTTTGAACTGGGATATATGGCAGTGTGGACTCAGATAACCTAGTTCAAAGCAGATTTTGTGGGATTTTCTACCTTGATATTCTGGATTATATGATTGTGTGGAAGGGCCCTGACTTTATGGTGGCCCTATAATGGGGATTTCTTGGCAGAATGTTTTTCAGAGACTAATGTTCTCCTCTGAGGCTGAGAGAGTGGGACTTCCCCAAGGTCACCTAGTGGTTTCTGTGGCTGAATCTCAAACTGCTACATATTCTGATTTTCTCTTATATGACCCAGGCTGTTTGAAGGATCATATCTTCTCATGTGAAATGGGCTGAGCTTTAAGATCTGCAGGTTGAGGCTCTTTTCTGGATCCTTAATTGCTGGGATACATAGTTTAGAGAGGGCCTTCTCCGTGGCTGCTCCCTATTTTGGCTCTCCTCCCTAGGAATCTTCATATGGCTCCTTTTTTTCTTAATAGAGGTAAAGGGCCCTTCCACACAGCCATATATCCCAGAATATCAATGCAGATAATCTACAGCAGCGGTCCTCAAACGAAGGCCCGGGGGCCGGATAAGGCCCTCCAAAGTCATTTACCCGGTCCTAAGTCTGAAATGACTTGAAAGCACACAACAACAACCCTATCTCATCAGCCAAAAGCAGGCCCACACTTCCCATTGAAATACTAATAAGTTTATATTTGTCAAAATTGTTCTTCATTTTAATTATTGTATTGCTTTAAAGTGTTATTTGCACTACAAATAAGATATGTGCAGTGTGCATAGGAATTCATTCTTGTGTTGTTGTTTTTTCAAATTATAATCCGGCCCTCCAATAGTTTGAGGAACTGTGACCTGGCCCTCTGTTTAAAAAGTTTGAAGACCCATGCTTTATAGTATTTGCTTTGAACTGGGTTATCTGAGCCCACACTGACATACAATCAAATTTAATGTGGATTTTATAATGCTGTGTAGAAGGGGCCCAAGATCCCTTTTTCACTGCCATATGAAACCCAGATTATCTGCTTTGAACTGGATTATATGACAGTGTAGACTTACATATTCCAGCTCAAAGCAGATAATTTGGATTAACTGCTTTGAAAATCTGGATTATATGGCAGTGTAGAAAGGGCCTAAGAATTGTCAATTCCAGCAAGACTTTGGGAATTGATTGTTAACAAGCGAATAGTTTTCAAATCTTTATTTTAAGTTATTATTTTCAATGCAGTCATTGTAATACTGTTTTCATCTCTATTTTATTCCTTTGTTGTGATATTTGGCTATGTGTAAACCTCATGAATCCCAGAGTGGAATATAAATCAAGCGATAGTGACAGTGGTGATGATGATGGATGACGACAGAGGTCTCCTCTCCAGGAGAAGAGAAAAGGCATCATGATTCTGCCCATCTTTTGAATCTCTTTCCCTGTTTGGCATTATTATTCTTATTTTATGCAAGACAGCCAGTGGGTGGCACTGAAACAAGAAGTCTTGTAATGATGACCTCTCTCCTCTTTTGGGATCTGTCTCCATCCTGTCAACTACTAAAAGTTATCACAATAAGCAGGCAGGAGCCTTGTTGTTTTGGCCCTCCAATGTCATTTAGGGTCAACCTAAGTCTGAAACGACTTGAAAGCACACAACAACAACAACAATCCCATCTCATCAGCCAAAAGCAGGCCCACACTTCCCATTGGAATACTAATAAGTTTATATTAGTTTATATTAGTTAAAATTGTTCTTCATTTTTATTACTGTATTACATTTAAGTGTTTTTTACACTACAAATAAGATATGTGCAGTATGCATAGGAATTCATTCATGTTTTTTTCAGATTATAATCCGGTCCTCCAACAGTCTGAGGGACTGTAACCTGACCCATGGTTTAAAAAGTTTGTGGAGCCCTGGTCTAAAATCTAATGAAGTCTCTAAATCATTCTGTTTCTACTGACTTCTAAAAGCTTACAGTTTCTAAAATGGAGTCTGAGTCTGAATAGTCCCAGATCTGATCACGGCCTGCAGCCCCTCCCACAAGATAGAGTTAAGGAAAACGGCATACCAACACACACATGTACAATACAGAAAACAATCAGAATTATATGCAAACAAATTACTTGTCGAGGCTTTGAAGAAGGTTGCTGTTTCCAATAGGAAACATATCTATGTGTATGCAAATACAGGTATTCCAAAATCTGGGAGGACATTCAAAATTCAAAATAGTCCTGGTCCCAAATATTTTGGACAAGGAACCTATTATGGCCAGGTGATTTATTAACATATTCAAAATGGCAAATAATGTTGCACATTCCAAGTCACATGATCTTGGAGGTGTCCAAGAGTTGTCAGAAGCAATCATTAGGTTTGGAAACACATTTTCCTGCCTTTTCTTTAAACAAGAAGATCTGTGTCTCCAACAGCTGAAAATAAAAAGTCAATCAGCGTTGTATTGAAACATTTCAGACTAAAGTAGAACATAACTTCCGGTTCCGGCATGATGGTCGGCAGTGAAAACGCTGAGCTGCCTGGCCTCAAATTATAATCTGGGGGAATCCTGAGCCCCCAATTTACCAACTACCCTCAAACCGAGGGGAGAGAGACCCTGAGCCTCAGGCTTTCCACAGACTTTCCACAGAGGGTCGTAAAGCCGGGAGAAGAGTCAAGAAGAGCCAGGAAGGCATAGAGAAGGCAGAGAGACAGAACGAACGCCGCCATTACATCGCGGCCGGCCTGCCTTCCAGCTTTCCAGTTAGGCCGCTTAACAACTAGAGCTCTACAGCAGCTCTATAGCAGCTCTATAGCTCTACAGAAATAGAGCTCAACAACAACAACAACAACAACTGACCTCACCCGCGGTTGCGGCCGGGGCGCTGCCGCTGGAGCCGCGGGAGCCTTTGCCGCTGGGGCCTCCGGGGCCGGCCGCTGCCGCGAGAGCCTTTGCCGCCGGAGCCTCCGGGGCCTCTGCTGGGCCTCCGCCGGGTCGCCGCTGCTCTCCTCTGGTGTGCCGGCTCTCTTTTGGGCCTCACTGCCTTCGCGGCCCTATCCGCGCCTCTCTCTTGCCGCCGCCGCCGCCGTGGTGCCTGGTAGGCCTCACTGCCCCCGCGGCCCTGCTCGCGCCTCTCTCGCTGCTGCCGCCGCCGCCGTGGGGCCGCTAGGCCTCGCTAGGCCTCGCTAGGCCTCACCGGGCGTGCCTCCCTCCTACCGTCCCGGAGGCCGAAAGGAGACGGACCGCCGCCGCCGCCGTCGCTGTCAAGTGCCATCCCACTCCTCCCCGGAGTTCCATCAGCCCTCCTCCCATCGATCAAGGAGGAGGAGAAGAGGAGAGGAAAAGAGGACAGGGACGACGGCCCCTCCTGGGTCTGGTAGGCCCACTGCGTCGGCCTCTCCTTCCCGCCGATTCGCCAGCTCTCCCCGCGGGCCTGGTAGGCCCCAGCGTTTCATCCGCCCTCCTCCCGCCGACCAGGGGAGGAGGAGAAGTGGGGAGGAGAGGAGGTTGAAGCCGGCGGCGCCCTCTTGGGCCGAATAGGCCCATTGCGCAGTCCGCCTTCCTCCCCCCGGTTCGGCAGCTCACCATCGGGCCCAGTAGGCCCAGTGTTCCACCCTGTGGCCACCATCGCCCAGCCGAAACCACCACAGCCGCCATTGCGGGGAGCCGTATAGGCCACACCATCGCCTGGACCATCTGAACAGCCGCCTCATCCTTTCCATCTGAACGCAGCGACATACCGACGGGACTACGGGGGTCTGCCTGTCCCTGTATGGCCCCCTGGGTAGATATTTTGTGCTGACCTCTTATGTAGACCTTATATTGTGTTGGCCTCCTTTGTGTAGATCTCTGTGCAAGCCTTTCATGTAGACCGTTGTGTAGACCTTTATGCCGGCCTGTGTGTAGACCTTTGGGCTGGCCCCCTCTGCGTTAGTGCAGAGTGTGTAATGCTGTAACCGACCAACCGTGCTATCCCATTGCCGAGTTACCATCTCCGGAAGCTTCCATCCGCTTCATTCCAACCGTCGAGGGACTCCATCTGGGTCATAATAGCAGTGAGTTAATCGACCATCATCTTAGCCCCATAGGAGGGGATTATATACCATTTGTTTGCACATTCCTGGGCTTATATCGGTCGATTATGTGATTTAAACACGTATTATAGTACCTTATGTAAGAAAGCACCTTAAGGCGCCTGCCTTTGCCGCCAACTGCATTAGCACTTTCGCCCCTTCCTGTCCCTCTGTGCCGCACTTTAGCCATTGCACTTAGCTACTGCACTTTAACTATTGCAGCTACTGCACTTTAGATCTAGCACCTTATTCGTGCACTTTATGAACTATTCTAGTGGGGTGGCCGGAACATCTAACACTGTCTTGTATTGTTTTATCCATGTGGTCCCCCATCCCCCTTTGTGTGCTATCCTTGTTACTATTGTATAGTGTAAGGGACAGGGGAGGAAGTGGGTTGGACCCTGTAAATAAAAATGTAGTGGGGAGGGGGGTAGAGGGGAAGAAAGGAGACTGGCTAAAACCAGAAGATCAAACAACGAATATAGCAGAAAGTAAGATCTTGGCTTTAGGACTGCGGCATGGAGGGGGGGGGGTGTTCCACTAGCCGAGGGGCCCCCATAGAGGTCGTGGTGGGAAGGAGGAGATGCGGAAAAAGGAGACCTCAAATTCGGCTTAATTCGGACCGTTTATCTACATTAACAATCCCAAACCGGTCTCCTAGGGTAAATTGGTGTAACCAGGTTGGCGGGCCCTCCGGATTGAAGGTGGTGCTGCTGAACGCCAGATCTGTCAACGGAAAAACGACCTTTATCCAGGACTTAATCCTGGATGAGCGGGCAGATCTGGCGTGCATCACGGAGACCTGGTTGGATGAAGCTGGGGGCGTAAATCTTACCCAGCTTTGTCCTCCAGGCTTCTCCGTACAGCACCAACCGAGATCCGGAGGACGGGGAGGCGGGGTCGCAGTGGTCTATAGAGATTCCATCCATCTGACCAGGAGTCCCATCCCGCAGACCACAAATTTTGAATGCGTCCACCTGAGGGTGGGTGACCGGGACAGAATAGGGATTCTTGTAGTGTACCGTCCACCTCGCTGCACTACAGTCTCCCTGCCTGAGCTAGCGGGGGTGGTCTCGAGCCTGGGGGTGGAGTCCCAACGGCTCCTTGTGCATGTGAGACCCTCACAGGAGCGACCCTCACAGGAGCGGCTCAGGACTTCATGTCTGCCATGGCAACCATGGGGCTGTCCCAACAAATAACTGGCCCCACCCACTGTGCTGGACACACATTGGACTTGGTTTTCTGTCAGGGATGGGAGCAGGGTGGCGGTGTGGAGGAGTTGTCGATCTCTCCGTTGCCATGGACCGACCACTTCCTGATCAGGTTTAGGCTCACTGCGCCCCCTAACCTCCGCAAAGGTGGAGGACCCATTAAGATGGTCCGCCCCAGGAGGCTTATGGATCCGAACGGATTCCTGACGGCTCTTGGGGATTTTCCCGCCACCTCGGTAGGTGACCATGTCGAGGCCTTGGTCGCTCTCTGGAATGGGGAGATGACCAGGGCAATTGACAGGATCGCTCCGGAACGTCCCCTCTCGAGTAACCGAGCTAAACCAGCTCCTTGGTTCACTGAGGAGCTGGCAGCGATGAAGCGAAAGAAGAGGGAACTAGAGAGCGTGTGGCGCTCGGACCCAAGCGAGCCAAATCGAGCACGGTTTGTGTCCTTTTTAAGGGCATATGCCGCGGCAATAAAAGCCGCAAAGAAAACTTTCTTTGCGGCTACTATTGCGTCTGCAAAAAACCGTCCGGCGGAGTTGTTTCGGATTGTCAGAGGCCTTTTAACTCCCCCTACCTCAGGTGGGAGCCCTGACAATTCGGCCACGCGCTGTGAAGCATTTGCTCGGTTCTTTGCAGACAAAGTCGCTTTGATCCGTTCTGAGCTGGACGCCATGTTAAATGCAGTCTCTGTGGATGTGACACGAGCACCTGCTTGTCCTATTTTGATGGATTCTTTTCAGTTTGTGAAACCCGAGGATGTGGACAAGATACTTGGAGGAATGAGGCCCACCACGTCCATCCTAGACCCCTGCCCATCCTGGCTTCTGAAGGAGGCCAGAGGGGGATTGGCGAGTGGGTAACGGTGGTGGTTAATGCCTCCCTTCGGGAAGGCAAGATTCCAGCGAGCCTAAAACAGGCTATTATAAAGCCGCTGTTGAAGAAACCATCACTGGACCCCACTAAATTTGACAACTTTCGGCCTGTTTCCAATCTTCCCTTTTTGGGCAAAGTCATGGAAAGCGTGGTGGCCTCACAACTCCAGGTATTCTTGAGAGACACGGATTATCTGGATCCGGCGCAGTCTGGCTTCAGACCGGGACATGGTACCGAGACAGTCTTGGTCGCCTTAGTGGATGATCTCCGCCGGGAGCTAGACAGGGGGAGTGTGTCCCTGTTGGTGCTGCTGGACCTCTCAGCGGCCTTCGATACCGTCGACCACGGTATTCTTCTGGGACGCCTTGCAGGGATGGGCCTTGGGGGCACCGCTTTGCGGTGGCTCCAGTCATTTCTGGAGGGCCGTACCCAGAAGGTGTTATTGGGGGACTCCTGTTCAACACCGCAGCCTTTGACCTGTGGTGTTCCTCAGGGCTCCATACTGTCCCCCATGCTGTTTAACATCTACATGAAGCCGCTGGGAGAGATCATCCGGAGTTTCGGGGTGCGGTGTCATCTGTACGCAGATGATGTCCAACTCTGTCACTCCTTTCCACCTGCTACTAAGGAGGCTGTCCAGGTCCTGAACCGGTGCTTGGCCGCTGTGGCGGTCTGGATGAGGGCGAACAAATTGAAATTGAATCCAGACAAGACAGAGGTACTCCTGGTCAGTCGCAAGGCCGAACAGGGTATAGGGTTACAGCCTGTGCTGGATGGGGTCGCACTCCCCTTGAAGGCGCAGGTTCGCAGCTTGGGTGTGACCCTGGATTCATCGCTGAGCCTGGAGCCCCAGGTCTCCGCGGTGACCAGGGGAGCATTTGCACAGCTTCGGCTCGTGCGCCAGCTGCGCCCGTACCTTGGGAAGTCTGACTTGGCCACGGTGGTACACGCTCTGGTCACATCCCGCCTCGACTACTGCAACGCTCTCTACGTGGGGCTGCCCTTGAAGACGGCCCGGAAGCTTCAGCTAGTCCAGCGCGCGGCAGCCATGTTACTAACCGGAGCGGGACGCAGGGAGCACAACGCCCTTGCTGTCCCAGCTCCACTGGCTGCCGATCAGCTACCGGGCCCAATTTAAGGTGCTGGTGCTAACCTACAAAGCCCTAAACGGTTCCGGCCCAAAATACCTTGCGGACCGCATCTCGGCCTACGAGCCCACGAGGACCTTGAGATCATCCGGGGAGGCCCTTCTCTCGGTCCCGCCTGCCTCACAGGCACGCCTGGCGGGGACTAGAGAGCGGGCCTTCTCGGTGGTGGCCCCCCGGCTGTGGAACTCCCTCCCTGCTGAAATTAGACAGGCGCCTTCCCTCATGGCCTTCCGCAAGGGCCTGAAAACCTGGCTCTTTGAAAAGGCCTTCAACTAAGTACTATATTTTTGGAATGACCACCGGAATGTACTATGGCTACGAGACTGATTATGACCCAAACATGACGAGCGGATTTTTAGTTTAATTAGTTGTGTTAGTAAGATGTGTGTTATGGTCTTGACTTATTGTAACTGTTGTCTTTATGTTCTATGTTTTGTACACCGCCACGAGTCGCCTTCGGGCTGAGAGTGGCGGTTAACAAGTGCAAATAATAAATAAATAAATAAACAGTCTTGTTGCAATTGGATCCTAGAGCATAGTCCCGATATACCTTATAGCTGTTAGGTGAGAACCCAGCTTTACCTCAAAGAATAACTGGGGCTCGTGCTGTGTCTCCTTCCTCTTTTTCCTCTCTTTCTTCCCAAGGCATGTTGAAAGATTGAGTAGCCTTTCGTTCATGCCAGATTTCCCATTAGGCAGAACACCACAACCACCTCTTACTAATATGGATTTTCTGTGGAAACAGGGGAACTGGAAAAAATCCCAGTACTTAAAACAAGATTATCTGATTAGCAAATTGGGTTTAAATGTTATAGCGAAACATGTTTAAATCTTTATGTGGAAATTCTGTGATTGGAATATATGTAATAAGATAAGGAGAACAGCATATGCTTCCCTTATAAGGTAAAGATAAAGGTTTCCCCTTGACATTGAGGTGGTACTCATCTCAATTTCTAAGCCAAAGAGCCGGCGTTGTCCATAGACTCCTCCTAGATCATGTGACTGGCATGACTACATGGAGTGCCATTATCTCCCCCTGCCAGAGTGGTATTATTGATCTACTCAAATTTGCATGTTTTCAAACTGCTAGGTTGGCAGAAGCTGGGGCTAACAGCGGGAGCTCACCCTGCTCCCCAGATTGGAACTGCTGACCTTTTTGTCAGCAAGTTCAGCAGCTCAGCGGTTTAACCCACTGCACCACTGGGAACTTCTACAAAAAATATTTTTAGGACCCATACTTGAAGAAAACAATACTCGATATATCAACAGTCTTAATGTTTTTTGCTAAAGTGTCACTGTGGTATCATCAGCTCTACTCTTTCATTCTTTGTGCCACTCCTGAAATTCATTTCCAGTTGACACAAACACCTAGTTGAGCATGTGTGTCAGTATGCCTTTAAATTATTGTCGACTTATATGGCAACCCCATGAATTTAATAGAGTTTTCTTAGGCAAAGAATACTCAGAAGTGGTTTTGCTAGTTTCTTTCTCTGAAATACAGCCTACAGCACCCGGTGTTCACTGATGGACTCTGATATTTATCTGAAGAATGGATGTGGGACTGTGGTTCTAGGCTGCTTACTATATTTTCTCTTGATTACTTGTATTTTGGCTTAACTGAGATGCAAGAGAATTTGTGAGCTAGAATAAAGCTTATCAGCGCATTGATTTGTCTGTTCTGAGCACCAATGTATATCACTGTTTGTATTATTAGAATAATAACTAAAGGTTAATATCCTGTCTAACATGTTGCTTTGTAGTATAGTGAAATTGAAAACAATGGATAGACACACTCTCATATCATATATATAGTATGGAAAGCTTTTCATTAGAAATGCATCCCATATCTCTGGCAGTAAATACTACAGAGGAGGATAGAGCTGTAGGCATTGCATCCAACTCCCTGCAGTGCAGAAAAATACAGACAAAGCAGCCTTGAAAGATGGCCATCCAGCCTCTGCTTAAAACCTCTAGAGATGAGACTCCATCATATTCCAAGGCAGCACATTGCACTGCTAAACGGCTCTTACTGTGAGGAAGTTCTTCCTAAAGTTTAGGCAGAATCTTTTTCCCCCCTGAAGTTTGAATCCATTGCTCAGTATCCTGCACTTCATCACACTAGAGGAAAAAACCACCTAAAATCCCAAGCAGCAGAAAGCAAGTTTGCCCCCTCCCCAATGTGACCTCCTTTCAAATATTTAAACATGGCAACCAGGTTTGAAAATTGCTGGAAGAAACATTAACAACCTTAGATATGCAGATGACACCACTTTGATGGCCAAAAGCGAGGAGGAGCTGAGGAACCTTCTAAGCAAGGTGAAAGACGAAAGCGTAAAAGCTGGGTTGCAGTGAAACATTTAAAAAACTGAGATTATGGCAACAAGAATGATTGACAACTGGGAAATAGAGGGAGAAAACGTGGAGGCAGTGACAGACTTTGTATTTCTAGGTGCAAAGATTACTGCAGACACAGAATGCAGCCAGGAAATCAGGAAACGCTTACTTCTTGGGAGGAGAGCAATGACCAATCTTGATAAAATAGTGAAGAGAAGAGACATCACACTGGCAACAAAGATCCGCATAGTTAAAGCAATGGTATTCCCCATAGTCACCTACGGATGTGAGAGCTGGACCTTAGGGAAGGCTGAGCAAAGGAAGATAGATGCTTTTGAACTGTGGTGTTGGAGGAAAGTTCTGAGAGTGCCTTGGACTGCGAGAAGATCCAACCAGTCCATACTTCAGTAAATAAAGCCAACTGCTCATTGGGGGGAATGATAGTAGAGGCAGAGATGAAATACTTTGGCCAGATCATGAGAAGAAAGGAAAGCTTAGAGAAGACCATGATGCTGGGGGAAAAGGAAGGAAAAAGGAAGAGGGGCTGACCAAGGGCAAGATAGATGGATGGCATCCTTGAAGTGACTGGATTGACCTTGAAGGAGCTGGGGGTGGTGACAACCGACAGGGAGCTCTGGCGTGGGCTGGTCCATGAAGTCACGAAGAGTCGGAAACAACTGAACGAGTGAACAACAGCAACCAGGTCCCCTTATTTTCTTCAAGCTAGATATGCCCAGCTCCTTTATCCACTCTGCATAGAGCATGACTTTTAGTCACCTTTTTCTGGGCACATTCTATCTTGTCAAAATCCTTCCTGAATTGTAATGTCCAGAACTGGCTTCACCGATTCCCTTAACGGGTCTGTTGCCTTCAGATGTCATAGAGAACTCAGTGCAGTTTCCCTGTTGTTCAGCTGGCAACCCACTTGGAGAGGAATGGAGAGGGACATCAACTTCCCTTTCACGTCAGGTGTCAAAATGTCTTGGGATAGCCCTGTCTCGTCATCCTCTAGCACTCTTAAGTGGTTCCTGGAAATCCATCAGCCATCCTCTTGCCACCCTCTCTTCCCTGACCCCTCCAATATTATATATTTGCTGACCCTCTTTCCATACTTTCAGCTGGCAGCTGGCTTCCCTGAGACGGTTCTTCATTGATGCTTGGTCGCCCTCCTCCCTTGCCTTTCAGTCTGGCTCCTTTTCCACCTGGCATCTTGAAATCCTTTGATATGTTTTGGTCTCATAACATTCTGAACAGGCAGCTGAGGAGGAAGAGGGAAGGAACTATCAATGCTTGTCCTCTTAGAAGAATAACTAGAAGTTCGTGTCCAAGGACAGGGAGAGAACTTGGCTCCTGCAATCCATTTGAGCCTCTGTTTCTCACACATATTCACATCCAATAGATTGCAGATTTCAGAGTAAGCCCACATTTAAAATGGAAGGGAAGCTCCAGATGCTGATGAATTACTACTCTCACACTTCCTCACCACTGGCCAGAGTGACTGGGACTGTTGGGAATTTGACCTCTTTGACATTACACATGTATATTGATTTGGTACTACATTAACTATCATGGCTTACAGACCATAGAATTCTGGGGTTTATACTTCAGGAAGAAATTCTTAATCAGAGAGCCCTATTGCTTCAACTCAGATTATCCCCTAAGCCAATAGTTCCCAAACTGTAGGTCCCCAGATGTTTTGGCCTTCAACTCCCAGAAATCCTAAGAACTGGTAAACTTTCTGAGATTTGTAAGCCAAAACACCTGGGGACCCACAAGTTAAGAACCATTGCCCTAAGCCAAGGCTAGCAAATGCAAGAAAGTGCAGATCCCAGGCTTCTACAGTGCAGAACCACAGAAGTTAAAGTGGCTATCATAGTACTATTAAGTATTAATAATGTGTCACAACTTCTAGAAGTGTCAACGAAGGCTTTCATGGCCGGAATCACTGGGTTGCTTAGTTTTCCAGGCTGTTTGGCCATGTTCCAGAAGCATTCTTTCCTCAAGTTGTCAATTGCAACATTACTACTCTCACACTTCCTCACCTGCCTCCAACAGACAAGAGTTCCTCCTCCTACCCTGGACCTTCCACAGATATATAAACCTTTCTTACCTAGTTTCCTACAGACCTCACAACCTCTGAGGATGCCTGCCATAGATGTGAGAGAAATGTCAGGAGAGAATGCTTCTGGAACATGGCCATACAGCCTGGAAAACAACAACAGCCAGCATCCCAACTTCTAGAAGATTCGCTAGCCCTGGAATAGGATCTAGGACTCTTGATCCCATACCCTTTCTTGTCTTAGTGAAGCTGCATATTCCAGAACAAGAACAAGACATCAGAATACACAAGTTTCCCAACCTTGTCCATTATACAGATGTTCACATTTGGGAGTAGAACCCAGGGATCCTATGTATAAAACTACAACTCCCATGATTTCATAGCATTTAGCCATGTCTATGAAAATGGTGTCAAACTGCATTAATTTTATAGTGGAGATGCAACCCTGGTTTTCCCTACTTCTCTGCCATGGTTGGGGAGGGAGAAGGATGCCCCCCCCTCCAGATGTGATTGGATCATTTGTTCCCTTTTGAAAGAGAGATGCAGGAGATTTTCCTGCATTCATTAGAAGCTGTTTGCTACACCTCTGTATGAGTCATTGCTCTGGGCTTTCCATCTTCTTTTTCTGGAGGCAACCTTGGAGCAGTGAATCACATTGAAAATGAAAGAGTGATCTCTTTTGAAGATGAGCAGTGAGCAGTTCCCACTCTTGTATCATCTAAAAGAAAAACATTTCAGAACACAGTATTTCTCCAGTTTGAAAAGCACAGTTTTTAACAATTAACGGTTTGTGGAAATACGGCTTCCATCCAGTTATTATCTCAAATATGAGAATAAAAACCCAAGTAGCCCAGTTTTAGCATTTAGGTTATCTTCCTTCCTCTTGCAGATAAAGTATATAGGCAAAAAGCTGCAGAATGTAGCTCTGACAGTGTTTCTCAACCTTCCTAATGCCGCGACCCCTTAATACAGTTCCTCCTGTTGTGGTGACCCCCAACCATAAAATTAATTTAATTGCTACTTCACAACTGTAATTTGCTACTGTTATGAATCGTCATGTAAATACCTGATTTCATTCACTGGACCAAATTTGGCACAAATACCCAATACACCCAAATTTGAATTCTGGTGGGGTTGGAGAGGGGATAGATTTTGTCATTTAGGTGTTGTAATTGCTGGGATTTATAGTTCACCTACCATCAAAGAGCATTCTGAACTCCACCAAGGATGGAATTGAACCAAACTTGGCACACAGAACTCCCATGACCAACAGAAAGGGGTTGGAAGGGTTTGGTGGCCATTGACCTTGACTTTTGGAATTGTTGTTCACCTACATCCAGAGAGCACTGTGGACTCGAATAATGATGGATCGGGACCAAACTTTGCACAAATCCTCAATATTTATTTTATAATTTATTTACAGTATTTATATACTGCTTTTCTCACCCCTAGGGTGACTCAAAGCGGAATATGCCCAAATGTGAACACTGGTGGAGTTTGGAGGAAATACACCTTGCCATTTGGGAGTTGTAGTTGCTGGGATTTATAGTTTGTCTACAATCAAAAAGCATTCTGAATTCCACCAACGATGGAATTGGGCCAAACTTCCCACACAGAACTCCCATGACCAACAGAAAATACTGTGTTTTCTGATGGTCTTTGGCGACCCCTCTGACACCCCTCGCAACCCCACTCCAGGTGTCCCTACTCCCAGGTTGAGAAACGCTGTTCTAGAAGTATGCAACAGAGAGATCTCCATTCCCTTTCTGAAGCATACATATCACCTACAAGGCCCCACTTCTCTTCCAAGAAGAGAATTCCTTGGCCACATGTTTTGTTTGGACCTCTTCTGCTTTAAAAGCAAACAAGCTTCTTGTTTCCTGTATCATATTTCCAGAAGGTTATGCTGGAGGCGCAAACCTTTCAGAGTAACATCAAGGACATTCTGTGTTCAGATGGGACAGAGGCTGCAAATCGGCATGAAGATGTTTAGGGTTATTGCGGGGAGAAAGCAGAGCATGCTGTGATGAAATTTCACCTTTAGGGAATTCATGCTTTTGTGAAGGAATATGCATCCTTTGTGTGAATGCATGCACAGGAACAGGACAGAAAGGCATTCAAGGGGTTGACTAGAGTGTGAAGTATACAGCAGTGCCCTAGTTCTTGCTGAGATAGTGAATGTGTGTAGATTTCAAGGGAAAGGCACACAAGACCCAAATCGCCTTGATGTTTAATAAATCTCTTGCATGATTTGAAACCAGCAAACTCAGTTCTTGTAGCCTAATCTAGTGGTTTTCAACGTACAGGGAATATTTTTCTATTGAAGAAGCATCCAGTCACATGAACAGATTTCCTTTCATTGACTCCTTAAGTGGCGCAATAGATTAAACCTTTGCGCTGGCAGGACTGCTGACCGAAAGGTCAGCGGTTCGAATCCAGGGAGTGGGGTGAGCTGCCATCTGTCAGCTCCAGCTTCTTATGTGGGGACATGAGAGAAGCCTCCTACAAGATGATAGAACATCTGGGCATCCCCTGGGCAATGTCCTTGCAGATGGCCAATTCTCTCACACTAGAAGCGACTTGCAGTTTCTCTAATCACTCCTGACACACACAAAAAAGCTTTAACAGTCCAGGTTTTTGTATTTGAAGGACCAGTTTTGTCCTCAAGTGTAGAAAGGTTAATATGAAGGTGAAAAAATGTTGTCCTTAACTTCTGCCCCGGGTAACGGGGGTCAGCTGCAAAGACTGGGATGGCTATTTATGGCTTGGATATTATTTTGAGCTGTTATCTGCTGAACGTGGGATTTCTGCTTGTTGGATGTCATGACAAGATGTGGTTACATCTCTACCCAGCAGGTGCCATCTCTGTTGCTCTGGAATAGAAACCTGCAGGCTGCCCACAGCCAAATGCAAAGCGGATCCAGACAATTGCTGTCTCCTCTTTATGGGCTTTCTTTGCTTTCCTATGTGTTCTCATAATGGGAGAGGTTGGAGATGGAAAGGAGAATATTGAACTTTGCCAGCTCTCCTAGGAGAACCATGCAGGGTTGGAGGAGCCCAAAGGCATCTCATAATGAGCCATATTTCCTGACCTGGAAAATCTTTCACCAGAGGAACTGTGGGCATGCAACTGCTTCTGGGGAGAAACTCTCCAGACAGTGTATGTGTACATGACATGAGTGTGTGCATGCATGTAGCACACAGACGTACTAGCTTTTGCATCAGGACATCAAAGAGAAACAGAGTCTCTAGGAGCTCTCCTTTAGCCTTTCTTTATCGTGTCTCTAAGTATGTTTATTGAAATTGAGAAAGGCCGTCAGAATCATTGGGTTTTAGTTTTTTTTCCTCCCAAAGAACATTTCAGATCTTGGAATATTTTGGATTTTTGAATGAGGGATGCTAAAAACTTTGGATCCCTGATATTGCCTGGCTCTTACTTTCTATCAGCTTTACCCACAAAGGAACAATGAGGATTGTAATCTAGCAATATCCGGAGGATAACAGGTCCTGTGCCCCAATGCCAGTACTGGTTATTAACTTGATGCCCCTGTGGCAAAGTCAAAGCATAGTTAAAGCAATGGTATTACCCGTAGTAACCTATGAATGTGAGAGCTTGACCATAAGGAAGGCTAAGAGAAGGAAGATAGACGCTTTTGAACTGTGATGTTGGAGGAAAATTCTGAGAGTGCCTTAGACTGCGAGAAGATCCAATCAGTCCATACTCCAGGAAATAATGCCCAACTGCTCATTGGAGGGAAGAATATTGGAGGCAAAGATGAAGTACTTTGGCCAGATAATGAGAAGATAGTAAAGCTTAGAGAAGATAATGATTCTGGGGGAAATGGAAGAAAAAAGGAAGAGGAGCAGACCAAGGGCAAGATGGATGGTTGGTATCCTTGAAGTGACTGGCTTGACTTTGAGGGAACTGGGGGTGGCTACGGCTGATAGCGAGCTCTGGCGTGGTATGGTCCATGAGGTCACAAAGAGTTGGAAGTGACTGAATGAATAAGCAACCAACCTGTGGCAATTCTGATTCCTTGTTAGTTGTAAGAGGTGGCCTCTTTCTTCCCTTGGTTGTCAATCTTGAACTGAGGAAAGGGAGTTGTGGCTGTCAGTATAGGATTTAGAAGCAGACTGCACTGAAGGTTGAAGTGTTAGGAACGTTTCCCATCCCTTCTAAAATTGAGCCTATGGAAAAATGAGTTGATTACCTAGGAAATATACTGCTTCCTAGGTAACACTGTCTGTTATTTGAATCAGGGCATTAGTTGGTACTCAGGCTGAGATGGGCATATGCCTGCAGAACAGGAGAAAAGCAGACTGTCCTTGGGAAATAATTGGGAAATAATTACAGAATGCTTCTGAACATGTGCAGAAATATTTTTGCTTTGTGGTTGAGCAACCATGGATGCACAGCCCTGGCCTTTGGCATCAGTGTGGTAGAACCATGAAGTACTTTGCTTCTGAGCTTGCATTTGCAAAGCCTCATTTGCTGAGTAGCAGCTGGTGGTGCCATGAAACACCCAGAACTCATGTGGATGTTGCATCACCATCAGTCAGGGACGAACCTCCTGGAGTCAGCTTCCTGGGGCAGAAGATGTAGCTTCCAGACAACATAATTCCTCCCTCTGTTTTATGTATTAACCACAGAGCCTTGAACAAGATTGTTTAGTCTTTCATTTCTAACAACAACTTGCTAAGACACATTTTTTCCCAAAACATTCTTCCAAAAGGAGGTTCCAGAATTATCCAAGGCAGCTTATTTCATTGCTGAGTTGTTCCATTGTTTTTGCTGTTAGGTCACAAAGATGGAATTTGGGTGGGAACTGGTGGATCACTCAGTCCAACCTTTTGCCCCAAGGCAGGATGTCTTCTTCCTAGAACATCTCCCAAGAGATGATGCATTCGGGTTCTTTTACCCAGTGTACCAGCAAGGAATGACATCCTACTCTTCTTCCAGTATTATTCTTCCTACATTGTTGTTGTTGTTGTTGTTGTTGTGTTGTTTGCCATCAAGTTAGTTCCAAATGCGTGGTGATGCCTTTATTCCTACCAAGGAGAGTGGGAAGTCTTGAGCATAAAACATCTCAGGGCACATCTATGTTATAGATTTAAATACTTATTCCCTATTCAGTATCTGAGGAACTCTGGGAATTGTGATATTGGAAAGTGATTTTGCTCCCATCCACCCACAACCTTTCATATTTTTGAAGAAAGCTGTGATCATTACAGACCTTAAAGTAGACCCTTCTAGTCAAAGGAGTTCCCTTTGACCAGTGGTTCTCAACCTGTGGGTCCCCTGATGTTTTGGCCTTCAACTCCCAGAAATCCTAGCAGCTGGTAAACTGGCTGGGATTTCTGGGAGTTGTAGGCCAAAACACCTGGGGGTCCACAGGTTGAGAACCACTGCAATAATCCTTTCTCTTTCCCCTGCCCCATATGCGATTTTCCTGCTTCTTGGTAAGGGGTTGGACTGGATTACTGCGTTACTTCACTAGTCAAAAGCTTTGTCCCGTAACTTTGTCTTTGTTCTCTTTCTAAAGGCCAGGAGGGAGGGCACTGATTTAATCTCATTGGGAAAAGAGTTCCAGAGCCGAGGAGCCACTGAGGAGGCCATGTCTCTCATCCCCGCTAACTGGACTTGTGAAGCAGGTGGGACTGAGAGCAGGGCCTCCCCAGAAGATCTCAACCTCCTTGATGGTTCATAGAGGGGGATACGTTTGGACAGGTATTTGTATTTGAGGCAGTTAACATGGGTCCTGGATTTGAGATGTGAAGAACTTGTGTCCATACAGTACTGGCAATGCAAAGGGTGCTATGGTGGAGACTCCTTCTTTGAAAGCTTTTCAGCAGGGGCTGGATGGCCATCTTTCGGGGGGTGCTTTGAATGTGATTTTCCTGCTTCTTGGCAGGGGGTTGGACTGGATGGCCCACGAGGTCTCTTCCAACTGTATGGTTCTATGATTCTATTATTCTATAGGGATCCCCTTCAGGATATGTGCACAGCAAACAGGTCCATACCAATTTGGGAGTTGTCATCTTTAGGGCACCCCCAGTGGCAGGGGAGGACAATCAAAAGGGTATGAGAACCCATATGCCCTCTTCTCTTGTTATCCCATGGATTAATAGTTTGGATAGGACTCATCAATTTAATAGGCAGGTTGAATGATGCTGGGATCTGGGGACTCATGTTCAGCCTTACCCTGTAGTCAGCTGTGACCAATAAAGTTGTGGCCTTTGTAGTTCCAAATATCTTGTGGTTGAATGCTTTTCTCAGAAGAAATGGTTCACCCTGTGCATGCAATAAACAGCCAGTGTAAAAATAGAAGTGAGAAGTATGCAAAAAGAGAAATAATGGTCACGTTCACAACTTCTGTAAGTCACAAATCCCAGCGTCTCTTGGTGGGCATAAGTAGTACTGTTTGTGATTGGAATCTATATAGGTAGTTCTGAATTTGTCGAGTAGACGCAATTCAGCTGAGATCTTGTTCATCTTTAGAGTGAAGGACTCTGCAGGGTTCCCTTACGTTGTTCTGTATTTTTGGATAATGGCATAAATATTCTGTTTTGGTGTGGTTGTCCTCCTCCTCCTAGCATTTATTACTGCTTAATAATTGTTTATATCTAAATAGCAATATTCTTTAGTAATAGTACATCCGCAGGTGCTGGTGCTAGATGGATTTCTTTTGGACGGCTGTTGTGTGCCTGGCCAGGCTCCTACATGTGAACTGAGGCCAGATTTTGCAGATGCCAGAAAGGACGCTGGGACAGCGTATGGTCTTTGGCTTGAACTGTGTGTGAAGAAAATACATGTTGGAGTGAAAGTGTGAGATGCAAATGTATTACACTTTTGATTAATTACATGGAACTGTATTAAGCAAAAGCACATGTATCTTTCCTAGCTGCCACTCATTCCTTGTAATGTATGCATAGATCCAACATAGTCACAGCTCTTCCATACTGATGGGAACTCTAGAAAAGCAAGGTTATCTGTAGTTCAGAAATAGCCCCTCTGTACAGACAGACATGCATTTAGTTCCTTTGCAAATCTGAATGCACAAAGGCCAGGATAAACACATTGTGGGAACATGTGTTAACATGGACTCAATTGCATAATGCAGCAATATACATTTATTTACTGCATTTATGTCCCATCCTCCTCACCCCAAAGGAGACTCAGGGTGGCTCACAAAAAAGGCACAATTTGATGCCACATATACATATATAGGATAAAACGAAACATGTTCATTAAAACCAAATAATTAAAACATTGCAATCTTAAAACGAATTCATTAAGACCACGCAATCCAAAGGCATATTCCAGGAGCTATTTCAGTCACAAATTGCACTATCCCATAGTCACTTATTGCATTAAAGATTACTGTCCAAAGGCTTGGTCCCACATCCATGTCTTCACTTTCTTTCAGAAGGTCGGGGGGGGGGGGGGGGGGAAGCTGATCTAATTTCCCTAGGGAGGAAGTTTCATAGCCAAAGGGCCACCACTGAGAAGGCCCTGCATCTTGTCCCCACCAGTCGCATCTACAAAGGAGGTGGGACTGAGAGCAGGACCTCTCTGGAAGATCTTAACCTCCAAGATGGTTCATAGAGGGAAATACAACCAGACATAAAAACAAAGAGATAATACAATTCTAGGCTACATTGATAGAAATTTTTATCAAGAAAAGTATAGTATTCCAATCAAGGAAAAGAACAGCATTATGTTATCCTGTTTTGGTCATATTTCACTTGGAGGACACTGTCAACTTCTGGGCTCCACAGAAGGATATTGACAAGCTGGGACATGTCTGAGATGTATGACCAAGATGATAGAGTAAATAATGATTGAGGGAGTTGGATGCATTTAGATTGGTGTAGAGAAGATTGACAAATGAAATGATTGCCATTTTCAAATATGGTATCTGTCAGGCTGTCATGTCGAAAACAGAATGCATTTCTTTTTTGCTGTTCGAGAAGGGCAGACTCCCCACCCCATCCCCAAATTACAAATTTGATTACTTTTAGGAAGACCTTCCTGACAGTAAGAGCTCTTCAACTATTGGAACAAAGTTGCTGTGGACTCTCCTTTGTTGGAAGTTCCAAAATAGAGGGTGGACAGGGATCTGCTTTATCACTTGCATTAGCAAGTGGTTGGACTAAAAAAAACTTCCCATTTTAGTTTTTTTTAGTGTTGTGTACAGGCAAGCTCCCTCCTTCTGGTTCTTCAATTCTATGATTTTAGAGGAAGGGTGCCAGCCCGGACTATTAGACCACAAATTTTGAGTGATTCATATTTAGGAGGAAAGTAGAATGAAGCATCACTTACTGTGTAAATTGGACAGATGAACAGATTCTTATTAAAAGAATAAACATGCATAAGTCTTCCCAAGTACTACTTCTACATTAATGGCAAAACGATCCTAGCTGTTTGACAAGTCACTTCTCTAGGAATACAATGTCATGCTCAAGAGTGATTCTTATAAATAGGAAGGTTGGGTTTGGTGACACTGGAACATTGGTTGAACGCATAGTATGGATGTTTGAGAGATTTTGCATTAAAGGGCAAAAATGGTGATTTGCTAACTTTTTCAAATATTTCCTAAGAAAAGTGCTTAAATTTAAATATTACTTTGTGTGTGCCTTCATTCTTTAAGTATACAGAGACTGAAGTAAGATTCACCACCATAGGGAGGAGATTCACAGCAAATACGTTCTTGGTATCTGCTGGGGTTTGGTTCCAGAATCCCTCGTGAATACTCAAATCCATGGATGCTCAAGTCTCGTTGTATACAATGGCATAATCAAATGGTGTCCTACATATAAAATGATAAATCAAGATTTACTATTTGGTTATTGGTTATTGAGATCTGTTTTGATTCATTTTAATGTTTTTATACTCTACTGTTTTTAATTGTTTAATTCAGATTGTTATATGTTTATTATGTTTTTAAATGTGTTTTAGTTGGTAAATTCTGTTGTGCTGGGCTTGGTCCCACTTGTAAGCCTCCCCGAGTCCCTTCGGGGAGATGATGGCAGGATATAAAATAAAGTACCGTATATTCCGGCATATAAGACGTCTGGGCGTATAAGACGACTCCCAACTTTTCCAGTTAAAATATAGAGTTTGGGATATATTCGCTGTATAAGACTACCCGTCTTCCAACACACACCAAATAAATTTTTTATAAGCATCAGATTTGATTTCAATATGGTAATTTTCCTATTACTGTACCTCATTCTCTGCCTCTCAGATCTCGCACATATGCACCTGTACCACTTCACTGCAGTCTTCAGGAGCGAGATCTGAGAGGCAGAGGAAGAGGTTTGGTAATAGGATACAAGGGCAGGCCAGACAGGTAAAAGAGTTGTGTTTTTCTTGTCCCAGAGCCACTCTATCTCTTTTTTCCATACCTCGGGCGCCCCGGACGCCTGCAGCTTGCTCCGTCTTTCACTTACACTTTCCCGGTAAGGTGCCCTTTCACCTCACCATTGGGACCACATTAAGTCCATGAATCCTGATGAATGGATTTTCTTCTACCATACTTGTACAGCATTGCCCTTAGTGCTTTCATACAGTCGCTGCATACAGCAGGGACATGGCCACTGCCATTTTTGAGCTCCTCCCACCATATGAGGCAACCACAGATTCTCCAATCTGGATTGGAAGTTTCAGCACCCGCTCTATAAGACGACTTCCGGCGTATAAGACTACTCTCGCATTATACGACTACTCCCATGCATAATGCTACTCCAGCGTATAAGACGACTCCCATGTATAAGACTACTCCCGAGTATAAGACAACCCCTGACTTTTGAGAAGATTTTCTTGGGTTAAAAAGTAGTCTTATATGCCAGAATATATGGTAAATRAAGTGTGTGTGTGTGTACACATACACATACATACCATGAATGGATTCCTGGATACTGAATTGGTGGATATGGAGGGCCAATTGTAATGGCTGAAAAGTGCCAGTCTCTTTCCTCAACCACCCCACCCCCCCCATGTGTGTATCTTGCAGGAATAGTAGTTGGTAATGCCACGATTACATCATTACCCTGTCCTATGACATAATAGGTGCCTGTCATCCCTTTCCAGTTTCCCCTGACAGCTAATGTCACTGGCATCAGTACTGTACATCTGGATTTAGCAGTGCAACCACATTGGGTTGATACCACATTGAAACTCAGGTAGTGTGGTGCCCATCCTCATGAGTACCTGGATTGTACATTTCATGATTGAAATGGTACCTGGGCTCAGTCAAGGAAGTATAATAACAAGAGAGAAAAATGCAGTGGGGCAAAGGAGACTTTGGAAACATAATTGAAAGGTAACCATCTTCTGAAAGCATTATTCAGTTTTTAGCGGGGTGCAATTTTTTTCTATTACACTTTCCCCCATTTTCTATTGTGAGATGGTGAGATGTCTCCTATCATTTATGAGAAGAGGGCTTTCATTGCCATTTCTGCACAAATATATCAAAACCATGGCAGATAGGCAAAACAATGGTATTTTATTTTTTAAAAAATATCACTTGAGACATACGCATTGTTTTAATTCTTCAGCTTCTTTGTGTACTGTGTGCAAGCACTTTAAACTTCAAAGGAAAAGTACAGTAGTGTTTAGGAGAAACATTATTGTATGGATCATAAAAACTATGACAAAACACAGCCTGTCTTGTTTTCACACTGGAAGTGACGACTTTTGTGAAGGTTGGCGATATCTTGGCAGACTTTCTCAGCATATTGAGACAACTTCTCTCATCCAGAATGAGACATGTTATCAGTATTTCTTCCTCATGCTGTCATTCTAGCAAGGTCTGCTCTGTGGGCCAAATCACAACATATCCTCTGTAGACTTGGGATACTGACTAACCAGCTGGTTAGATATTCTCGGCTTTTGTGTTGTAGGGTTCACTGGGTTGGAAATATATAATAGGAACAAAACAGGTATAGTTCTGCTATCAAGCCACCTGTTCAGGATTCCATGTTCTCCTCTGTGCTTTGCTACAGTTCTTGCAGTAGCCAAGGAAAATATTTTCTCTGCTGGAATATAGTAGATCCACGCATTATGCAAGAGAACCATTCTTCATGTAACACAATGTTTGCATATTATCTAGAACCCAATTTTTCTTACCTGAAATGATCTATGTCTTGGGCTTCCAGTTAAAGCATACCATAGGATTTCACTAGAGGACCAACTCCCCTAGGCAGAGAATACTTCTCTAGGTTTTCTCTAGGGCCCCTTCCACACAGCTGAATAATATCCCACATTATCTGCTTTGAACTGGAATATATGGCAGTATGGACTCAGTTAACCCAGTTCGAAGCAGATACTATGGGATTTTCTGCCTTGATATTCTGGGATATAGGGCTGTGTAGAAGGGCCCTAGGTCACCATCATGATTCTATGGCCAACCTCCAATAGAACTTCTGATGGATCTTACAGTGGAAGTTGGCCATAGAGGACACCTCTGGGCATCACTAGGTCCTCCAGCACAATTCTTTGACATTCAAAACTTTTTGTGTATAACTGAAACAGTGCTCAACAAGCTCACACAATAAACTGACATACTATGGTATATAATTGTGAGCTATCCATTTGGTAGTCCAAATGAATTGAAGTGAACATTACTTGAACTGGTTTGTTGATACGGATTTCTAAGTTCCCAAGTATTGTCTTTGGGGAACTGATTTGTAAGGACTATCTTGATGAATGCCATCATTTCAGAATTTATCAGTACCCCAGTGGTCAGCTGATAGTCAAAGAACTGTCAATTATTTTATTATTGTCAAAAATGGTGTCACTGCAGATAATAGTCTGTGTTATTTAGGGAGAATTCACAGAAAGCTCAGAGATGTCTTCAGAGACAGAAGTTAAGTAGGTATTATGAAACACTTTAACAACGTGTCGCAAGTGCTACATTTCACTTTTCTCTTTGGGATTCATGGTAGTCATTAGGTGAGGAGAGATGAAAGTTAAAGGTGGTAGAAATAGGGTCATAGCCCTGAATGCATCTCTTCAGTGAATCATGTGCACAGATAATGAAACCTACTAAAATAATAAATGCAGACAAATAGAAAATATCACCAACAATAATCAAATAATGGGACCTCTTTCAGAACTTCCAAGAAATCTTGGAAATTTTAACCAAGAGTGGAATGTTCCAGAGATGGCACTATATAAAATTGCTGAAAGGATGACAGGTTTTTTTCAAGGAAGAACCATTTGAAGATTCATCTCCAATTTTAAAAAGTAAGATGTAAGCTGCATTCAGAGCACTTGGGAGAAATAGATCACCAGGTACAGGTGGCATTCTAATAGAAATGTTTCAAACTTCAGAGGCAGAATCTGCAGTAGTTCTAACTAAAATCTGTCCACAAATATGGAAAACCTCATTTACTTAGTTTCCAACAGACCCCTCAACCTCTGAGGATGCCTGTCATAGATATGGGTGAAACATCATGAAAGAATGGAACATGGACAACACAGAAAACTCACAGCAACCCAAACAATACCATGGTTCACAGAATGTAAACATTCAACATAAACGCCAGTTCCCAACAAAGGAGATGTTAAGATTACTGTAACCACAGGACCATTGTTTTAATCTCCAATGCAAGCAAAGTAATGCTTGAAATTCTACAATAACTTTGTATAATATACGGAGTAAGAAATGCCAGATGTCTAAGCTGGGTTCAGAAAAGGAAGAAGTATTAGAGATTATATTGCAAACAGGCATTGAGATAATAGATGCACCAAATAATTCCAGAAGAAAGTTAACCTATGCCTTATAGATAACAGCCAAACATTTGATTATCTAGATCAGTGGTTCTCAACCTGTGGGTCCCCAGATGTTTTCGCCTTCAACTCCCAGAAATCCTATCAGCTGGTAAACTACCTGGGATTTCTGGGAGTTGTAGTCCAAAACACCTGGGAACCCACAGGTTGAGAATCACTGGTCTAGATCATTCAAAACTATGCCTTACTCTTGAAGAACTGCTATATCCTATCATTATCCTGTTACATAATCTGTACTCAAGACAATAATTTACCATCAAGGCAAAATATGGACGAATAGAACAGTTTCCAGTTGGCAAGGGGGTCAGGAAAGACTGCATTTTATTAGTGTTGTGTACAGGCAAGCTCCAGGAAACAAAGCTGTCAGAGTCTAGAAACTTTATTTAAGAAAACAGAGTGGATCACAAAAATAACATATGTTGTTAGACCTGAGAAGTGAATACATTTATAGGTAAAGGGGTTCAGATATTCAGCAGACTTTTCTTCCCATTTATCAATAGGCAATGCCAGTCCTCTTGTGTCAGATTTCCCCCTGTTGGCTCATTAAACCAACTTTTCAGATATTCCCACATTCTAGTGCTCTCAAAAGAATGGCCTTGAAGCTATTTGCTAGTTACCACTTCCCTTTGCAGCTGCAAAGATAAAAATTTCCTAGTTAATGAGATAATGTTGCATTCTGCAGTAGCACA
The DNA here is from genome assembly GCF_025583915.1 of Anolis sagrei ordinatus. NCBI lineage: Eukaryota > Metazoa > Chordata > Lepidosauria > Squamata > Anolidae > Anolis > Anolis sagrei. The sequence continues at coordinate 119,438,671 of NW_026845477.1, read as the reverse complement.
AAAATGCAAGCAAATATAGCTTGATTAAAGCATGGCAACGCCCACCATCCAGTGCACATAATACATAGCCAGTACAAGCAACTGCATACAACAAATGGAGAATAAACAAGGCAGGAATATGCTCCCAACAACCATGCTATCTGTTTTACTTGTATGCTGAACATATCATATGTAAACTTGGATTAAACTCATTGGAAGGGCAGATAGGAAGACACTAGACAAGACCAGAAGTGTAGAGATATCTCATTGAATACTAAAATTACAGTTTTCCAGACCATGGTATTTGTTGCAGTTCAGCCAGCTGAGGATGATGATAATGATGGGGTTTGGGGGTGCAGGGCCTTCAGGGCCTGATGCTTCAGCTGAGGATGATGATGAGGGGTTTAGGGGTGCAGGGCCTTCAGGGCCTGATGTTTCAGCTGAGGATGATGATGAGGGGTTTGGGGGTGCAAGGCCTTCAGGGCCTGATGCTTTAGCTGAGAATGATGATGAGGGGTTTAGGGGTGCAGGGCCTTCAGGGCCTGAGGCTTCAGCTGAGGAGGATGATGAGGAGTTTGGGGGTGCAGGGCCTTCAGGGCCTTCAGGGCCTGATGCTTCAGCTGAGGATGATGATGAGGGGTTTGGGGGTGCAGGGCCTGCAGGGCCTGATGCTTCTGGAGGTGCTCAGACAGATGGGATGTTGGAATCAAAGAGTTGGAAGAGACCTCATGGGCTACCAGTCCAACCCCCTGCCAAGAAGCATGGAACAGGATGGTGATTCCACAGTTGGGAGAATGGAGAGGGATTTGGTTGATTCTCTGTGTGAAAACTAAACTGTTTTAGAAGCTGACAGGCAGAGAAGGGAGGAAAGGGGGTTGGACAGAGATTCAAGGCTGCGCCTGCTGGAGAAAAATTCCAGGTACAAGCGGAGTCGTGGGAAAAGGAGGCAGAGGCCAAAAGAGACTTCTCAAGGCCAGTGGAATGTTTTCAGGCATTGCTGTCCTTAATTAGGGAAAGAATAGCTCTCAGGTCTCGGATCAATCAACATAGCAAATAGAACAAGAAGCTCCTGCCTTGTTCCTGGTCCTATCTTAGCTTCAAGCCAAATTTCTTAGTCAAGTTTTGCTACCAGTCTTGGGGATTTTATGATGGACTCAAGCTCATGTTTTGTTCTTGTACTATTCAAGCTCATGTTTTATTCCTTGTCTCTTGGATTAATCAAGCTCATGTTTGTTCCATGCATCTTGGTTCAATGTTCATGCTTTATTTAACCTTTGCATTGGAGATTTATCTCTGGCTCTTGGGACCCTCGCTCTCTTTACATATTTGGATTTTTTACTCTTTTACTGTATGTGCTTTATCAATACACTGTTTATTACTTCCTTGTGAGTGCTTGAGCAAGGTGAACTCTATCTGAGGTGCAACAGCATTTCACATTTATATGCATGGTTGTGAAAGCTGTGTCGTGATAGGAAGAAAATCAAGTCATTTCATTTCTGGTGCTGGAGAAGAATTCTGTGGATACCACTAACTGCTAAAAAGACAAATAAGTAGGTTCTAGATCAGATCAATTCTGAACTTTCCATAGAAGTTAAGATGGCTAGACTGAGAAGGCATGACTTGGTAGAAAAGACAACAATGCTTGGCAAAATACAAGGCAGTAGGAAAAGTGAAGACCACATGCCAGGTGGATCTAGTTAAGGAAAACACGTCCCTGAATTGATAAGACCTAAGCAGGGCTTGATGATAAGATATTTCAGATGTGTTTTATGTATTTTAATGGTTTTAACTATTTATGTTAATACTCCTATTATATACTATTTTAGCATTCATATGTTTTAGGTTTTAAATAGTACGTTGTATTGTTTTTAGCATTGTCATCTTCTGGATGTTGTTATTGTTGTCTCATTCACAGTATTGCTCTTAGTTGAAGTCTACCTGTTGGCACTTAACATGTTCTTAGCTTATTGTAATCAGGAAAATAAGGGTTTCTTGCCCCACAGTGGTTCAAGGTAGAAATCAGGGTTCATATTCATCTAGGATAAGGCGCAGCCTCTTCCATGCAGAGACACATTGCAGCCAGACCTAACAGTTGTTGTGTGTTCAGGGTTTAATTTCATTTTTAAGCTTTTGTAACTGCTTGTACTGTCTTTTGGGTTCTGGGATAAAAGCCAGGAAGAATTCTTGAAATGCCTTGGTCATTTATATTCATTTAATTTTGCATAACATTGTTATGGAAAGAATTCCAATGACTGAGAAACTTAGTTCACCAGCATAATGGCTAACTGTTCCATTTTCATAATGGAGAGGTTTTTCTTTGTTAGTTACAGTTTTAATCCAGTAATACTTGGATTAATTAGCCATAAATTTGACCAATTGATTGAGCATCCTTAAGTAATCCTGTGGTTTAACAACTGAGGAAGGGATCAGTACATTTCAAAATAAACTATTACATGTCAGCCCGGGTTAGAAAACACTTCATCCTCAATACATTGAAATACAATCAGGGGATTCATATACAAAATAGGAGTCCCCGGTGGTGCAGTGGGTTAAACCACTGAGCTGCTGGATTTGCTAACCGAAAAGTTGCCAATTCAAATCCAGGGAGCTGGGTGAGCTCCTGATGTTAGCCCCAGTTTCTGCCAACCTAGCAGAGTGAAAACATGCAAATGTGAGTAGATCAATAGGTACCGCTCCAGCGGGAAAATAAAAGTGTGCCATGTCGTCATGCTGGCCACATAACCTTGGAGGTGTCTACGGAAAATGCCAACTCTTCACCTTAGAAATGGAGATGAGCACCAACCCCCAGAGTCAGACACGACTGGACTTAATGTCAGGGAAAAACCTTTACATTTGTACAAAATAATCACGGGAAAACAATACAATACAAAAAAATACCTTGATAGAAATCTGGAAGGGGGAACAAAGTTGCAGTGAGAGAGAGAAATAGACAATTGGATAAATTCAATTAATAAAATAAACATTTAAAGATTAAATAAATGCAATGGAAAATCCAGACAAAATGGTATAGAACTCCTGTGTAATTGGCTTACATCGCAAGAACCTCCCCAAAACAATGTTGGCACAACTGCGGGAAAACCGGAACATACACCTACAAGTGGTGAGATTGTGAAAAAATACAAATATTCCTTAAAATAATTAAGAAGGAAATGGAGGAGCTATTAGGGATAAAAATAGACTGGAACAAGACACAATTTTTCCTTCAGAAAATTGAGGGCAAACGGGGATCCAAAGAATGGGAGGGAATAATAAAACACATGTTAGAAGCAATTAAGGCCTCAGTCGCCCTAGGCTGGAAGGACCAAAAGAAATGGGATACATAAATGTGGTATAGATATTTAGCTGACTACCTCCTCCAAGGCTAAATTAGCAAAAGGGAAAGTTACTACAGGAAGGACCAAATCAGACAGACAAAATGGAAAGGTTTTACAGCCTGGAAAACTTTTAATAACCCAGTGATTCTGGCCATGAAAGCTTTCGACAATACACGGAAAGGTTTTATTTCTAGAATAAAGGGGAAAGATAAATATAAGGAATTTTAAAAAGATTATTCTCATCATCAAACAATCATAAAAAGTACAGCATAATTAGTAAACTGTTCCCGGGGAAGGGAGGGAGGGAGAAAGAGGGGAAATGATATAAACATGTGTTACCAATGGAAAATGTTTTGAACGCTTGTATAATTTTGTCAAGCATTATATACAGTTTTGTGTAGCACTATATACATGTACAATTAAAGATAAAAATAATAAAAAGGAAAAATACATTGAAATAGAACTCACATCATCCCTCAGCACTAGTTAAATCAGCTAGAGTTGATAGAAGCTGCAGTCTAGTACCTAAGTGAGCCATATTTTCCCTTGCTCCTTGTATAAGCTTTTATAGACATTCACCTAATTATACTTATTTACTTAAGCGATCCCTCATGGTCCAAGGATGATGGCCCTCCAAGTGTAGTATCTTGGCGGTGGGTCCGCAGGTGACTGTGGAGCGCTATCCTTGATCTGCATCTTCTCCCACAGTGAGGGCATCGGTTTCCAGGTGGAAAGCAGTCCCAGTTGGGGTTGGCTTGCCGTGCCTTCCTCTTGGCACATTTCTCCCTTTTGTCCTCCATTCATGCCTCTTCAAATTCTGCAGCACTGCTGGTCACAGCTGACCTCCAACTGGAGCACTCACAGGCCAGGGCTTCCCAGTTCTCAGTGTCTATGCCAGAGTTTTTAAGGTTGGCTTTGAGCCCATCTTTAAATCTCTTTTAAAGACGGGCTCACCTAACTATAGGCATGTGATGATGATAGATTGCATCGATTTCACAGACATTTAAACAATTCTATTGTAGTAACAGAACCAAAAAGATACTTAACTACAGCCACTCATACTTCTTTTCATACTGCGATGCATCCGTGGTTTATAGTTCTGAATCATGATGTGGTTTGTGGACCTGACATGATTCTCTGGAGAGGTAAGCTGTCTCTCTAGGGCAGAAATCTGTAATGTAGCAGGAAGGTTGACAACCCCTCTGACGTTTAGCCCTTCCTCTTGGTCTACATGGGAACTAACGTATCCTGTGTTTTGATATATGTATTTTATTGTATGTATTTATGCTGATATATTTTAACAATGTTCTTACCCGCCTTGAGCCATTAGTAGAGGCAGATAACACATTTATGCATTTATTTATTTATTTATTATTAATGATACTGGATGGGGTAGCCTTCAGAATATCACAGAGTATTGTTAGGCTCTGGGTAGGAAGCTGAAAGACTTTGAAACACAGGTTGTCATTTCCTCTCTACTCCTGGTGAAAGGACTTAGCTCAGAAAGGGAAAGACGTATAGTAGAGGTGAGCAGCTGGCTCTATAGAAGGGACCACTGAGAACAGTTTGACTTCTTGTACCATGGTCTGTAGTTTCATGAAGATGGATTTCTGGCAAGTGATGGGTTGCACCTCATAGTTGGCAGGTACGTTTTTGCTAAGAGGCTCACAAATCTGATTAGCAGAGCTTAAAACTGAGTTATATGAGGGAGCCACAGTATTCTTGAGGGTAGGTATGTTTCAAGGAGAAAATAGTTCAAATGTTATAGAGCAAACTGAGTGAATTATACAAGAACACAATGAGTGGGGGAAAGCCCTTAAATAAACAGCTAGCAGGAATGAGCCATAGTCCTAGGTGTCTCTACACTAATGAAGAGCATGGGAAATAAACAAGACGAACTTGGGCTCTTACCACAGTATGTCAATTAGTTGTTTTATTTTGCTTGTTGCTGTTTTTATTAATTTTAATGTGTTATTTTAACTATGTTGATTGAGCTTGACCCCATATAAGCCATCCGAGTCCCTTCGGGGAGATGGAGGTGGGGTACAAAAATAAAGTTATTACATTACACTGTTCAACGGAGAAAAAGTTTCGGGCCTGAAAATAGTTGTTCTTTTATGATTTTGGGGTGCTGAAAACGAAAATGACATTTAAAAATGGATATTGGCTCTAGTTTTTATGATATAAGCCATCACGTGATCACGTATGGTTGAAAAAATACATGTTGCATTACACTGTTCAACGGAGAAAAAGTTGCGGGCCTGAAAATAGTTGTTCTTTTATGATTTTGGGGTGCTGAAAATGAAAATGACATTTAAAAATGTATATTGGCTCTAGTTTTTATGATATAAGCAATCACGTGATCACGTATGGTTGAAAAATGCATGTTGCGACTTACACTATGGAAGATTCTAGAAAGTTGCGGGCCTGAAAATAGTTGTTCTTTTATGATTTTGGGGTGCTGAAAATGAAAATGACATTTTAAAAATGTATATTGGCTCTAGTTTTTATGATATAAGCAATCACGTGATCACGTATGGTTGAAAAAATGCATGTTGCGACTTACACTATGGAAGATTCTAGAAAGTTGCGGGCCTGAAAATAGTTGTTCTTTTATGATTTTGGGGTGCTGAAAACGAAAATGACATTTAAAAATGTATATTGGCTCTAGTTTTTATGATATAAGCAATCACGTGATCACATATGGTTGAAAAAATGCATGTTGCGACTTACACTATGGAAGATTCTAGAATACTCTAGAAAGTTTGCTGACACAGTATTAGTGCCGTGTGCAAAAGCCAGAAAGCCCTATATAAGGCCAGACTTTTGAACGGTGAGGGTCAGTCAGTTGAAGACTGAGACAGTATCGTTAAACATCGTTTTACATTGTTCTTTTTACTGTAGTTATGCCTCGCATGTGTGTAAATAAAGCACTATGGAAAAAAGATATCAAGGCAAATGGACTCCGTCAATGCTGTCAGACTACTGCTGGAGCATTGTAAGAGACAATCCTTTCCTTGAATACAAAAGAAAAGTCAAGAGAAGCAAACAGGATATAAACTAAAGTCACGATTAAAGCGACATTTAAACTTTCAGACTTTTCAACTGCATTAGGCCTACTAATATACTTTCTTGCTGCACAAACATAAACAATAGACTAATTAAATAAATATTTCTCATGTATAAACTATTGGCAATATAATTTGACTAAAATTTAGTAAATATTCACAGTTTATATACATGCAGTAAGGTTAGGCGCATTATCATAATATTAACGAATTACCTATTGTGGAGAAAATTGAAATAGCTGTTGCATAAAAACCAGAGCCAATTAACACATTTAATTATTATATTTGAATTCAGCATGTTAATTTATTAAGAAACGGCACATTTCATTTCCGCAACTGAGAAAAACTGAAAATTTGTAGAACAGTGTTGTTGTTGTTATTATTATTATTATTATTATTATTATTATTATTATTATTAAAACCATAGTGGAATGGGTCTCAAGAGAGGAATGTAGTAATGGGTATAACCTACTTCAGAGAAATAAATAAAACAGGAAAGGGGGATAGCATTATATGTCAATGTTTATTTATAGCTCTTTCCACCAGCAGGCAGAACATCATACATAAACAATCAAAGATCATAAAATATAATACTATAAATATATATAACACCCCCCCCCCAATCTTCCACCCATCACTACCCATCTTAGCAGCTTGAGAGACTCCCCTCTGGGCACACAGAAAACTGGGCGACTTGGAAGGCGCGACTGTGCTCTCGCACCACAAGATGCAGAGCCAACCTCAAGAAATGGGGCTACAAAGTGGAATCCACAACGTGTGAGTGTGGAGAAGAGCAAACCACAGACCACCTGCTGCAATGCAACCTGAGCCCCGCCACATGCACAATGGAGGAGCTCCTTGCAGCAACACCAGAGGCAAGCTACTGGTCAAAGGACATTTTAATCAACTACCAAGCTTGCAAACTCTGTTTTGTCTGTTTGTTAAAAAATTGTTAAAAATGTAATACAATTGTCTGGCTGATACTGACACGATAAATGAATAAGCAGCTTCAGGAATAACTCAGCTGCTTAATTTGACAAATCAGTGAGTATGGTCTTCAACCTCATATGGAAATGTGTGCTCCTCCTCCAGATGGAAGGTCAAAGGAAAACCGTGCTATAGATGTAGAGCCAGATCTTAAAAGGTTTTCAGACTTGACAGAGCTGTGTAGCTCAGTGGAATAGACACTAATCCTTTGCCTGTTGGTCTTAAATTCCTAGCTGGTGTATACCATGCTATCTCAGCTGCCAGAAACTAGGGCAGAGAGTGCAAAGCACTAAATACAAGAACCCAGAGTATGAAACCGGCCTTGGCTCAATGAAGGCATCTATTGACAGTGGAGAACGACAGGAATATTTAGGAGATTTAAAACAACCTGGATGGCACTGCACTGAATTAGAGCCATGAAGGCAGATAATAAAAAGGCAAACCTACTAGTAAGTTATTTCAACAACTAGGAAATAATCAATGCCTGGATAAGTAGATGAGCAATCTCATCAGTCAAGAACCTATGGATCCTGTAGATCAGTGGTTCTCAACCTGGGGTCCCCAGATGTTTTTGGCCTTCAACTCCCAGAAATCCTAACAGCTGGTAAACTGGCTGGGATTTCTGGGAGTTGTGGGCCAAAACACCTGGGGACCCACAGGTTGAGAACCACTGCTGTAGATATTCAAGGGATAGAAATTACACGCTTTTGCTGTTGCCCCAGTAAAGAGTGCAGGGGCATTCCCAGCAGCCAAAACAGAGACCACCGTGCGATTCTGTAAACACAGCATAGGGCATGTAAGGTGAAATGCTGGATAGAGAGGCTGAAACTTCAAGATCTCAGAGAGTTTTTTTCATATTCATCTGAAGACAGTGGATGGTCATCCACAATAAAACACTCAACAAATGTAGTCCATCACTGACCTCCAGTCAAAGGCATCAATTGGTTTAAAAAATGGGAAAATTTGTGTGATATCTAATGACAGTGATACTGTGAAAAAATGCATCTGAAATTAAAAAATCCAAGAGAAAGTGTTTATGAAAAAAGAATCCCCAAAATTGATCTTTTTGACAATTACAAGAAAAGCTTTTGACATTTATCTCTTAAATAAAACAGAGAAATAAGGATCAAATAAAAACTATTTAAATGAAGACAATGTGTTCTTCATTATCTCCTATGATGACAGCTATAATAGTAAAATATGATGATCCAAAGTGTCAAAAGCTGTTTTCTCAAAAGAAAAACAATGCTCAGGTCGGGTGAAATGGAGCAGATGAGGCAACAGGGGAATTGCAGCACAGAATACATGACGAGAGATAGTACAGGAACACTTGGCTACTCTAAGTGAATTCAAATCTCCAGGGCCAGATGAACTACACCCAAGTGTATTAAAAGAACTGGCACAGTAATCTCAGAACTGCTGGCAAATATTTTTGAGAATTCTTGGAGAACAGGAAGAGTCTCCGCGGACTGGAAGAGGGCAAATATGGTTTCTATCTTTGAAAGAAGGGGAAAAGAAGGACCATAAACAATGAGCTCCCAGTTAGCTTGACATCAATACCAAGAAGAATGCTAGAGCAAGCTATTTAATAGGCAATCTGTAAGCACTTAGAAAGGAATGCCATGATCACTAAAAATAAGCATGGTTTTCTTTGTCAAAAACAAGTCATACCAAGCTAACCTTATCTTTTTAATAGGGTTATAAGCTTAGTAGTTAAAGGGACCGATGTAAATGCAGCATATCTTGAATGCAGTAAGGCCTTTGACACGGAATCCAAGATATTCTTGCAAACCAACCAGTTAAATGCGATCTACACAATACTACTATTAAGTGGTTTGGAAATTGGTTGACCAACCAAACCAGAATGGTGCTTACCAATGGCTCCTGAAAGAGAGAGAGAAGTGACCATTTGGGTGTCCTGGGTCCAGGACTGTCCAACGTCCTTATCAATGACTTCAATAATGGAATAGAAAGCCAGTTTATCGAATTTGCAGATGACACCAAATTAAGAGGGGTAGCTAATACCCCAGAGGGCAGAAATAGAATTCAAAATTACTTTTAACAGTAACCAAAACTAAGAAACTGTTTTTGAACAGGGAAATTATACTTAGGCAGCAAAAATAAGTTCATAGATATAGGATGGTTCACACTTGGTTTGATAACAGTACATGTACCTCACCTGGAATATTGCATCCATTTCAAGAAGGATATTGACACGGTGCTTGTAATCCTCAGGGATTGGAGCGACCAATATGATCTTGTCATCTAACATGTCTGAGAATTATGCCAACCTGCCTTTCTGAAGTTCAGTCTTGGTTTAAATCAGACTTCCTGAGGCCTTATAGTTGGGAACAATTGGCACATGTGATCTTTCCGCTACTAAGATCATTCTTTGAACTTTTGGTCGTTTCTGCTGTTTATCCCTGTGTGTTTCTTGGAAACACAGCACGTCACATTACTTATCTCAGCTCAGTTCATAGAGCAGCTGTTCTTTGGCTGCTGTCATGCCTTTGATGTTGATTGAAATACGAGGGTTGAATGAAAAATAATGCCTCCACCTTCGTAACTCCTCAACAGATGGCAGTACTGGTATGCGGCAGATACTGGCTTGTTTAGTAGACTCTCCTCTACAGTTCCATTTTGGCGGGAAGCCTTAGCATTGAACTGTTATGTTATTAAAGTGCAAAGTATGGAACCCTGTGCAGATGGTCGGTCAATGAGACTTAAGCAACGTTCAGTCATTGAATTCTTGACAGCAGTAGATGTCACCCCAAAGGAGATTCATCAGAGAATGCAAGTTGTTTATGTGTTGATGTGAGTACTGTGTGTCATTGAACGAGTAAGTTTAAAGATGTTGAGGTGGGAACATCTGACTTGCATGACAAACAAAGAGTTGGACGTCCTGTGACAGCAACCACCTAGTTTCACAAGCAAAAGGTTGACAGATTGATTCAGGATGATTGTCGTATTACTCAGAGTGAAATTTCAAGCATAATCGGCATTTCACAAGAACGTGTGGGTCACATTATTGCTTTGCTTGGCTATCGGAAGATCTGAGCACGATGCGTTGCGGAAACAGAGTGTCGCTTCTTCTGTGATGGCTTTAGAAAACTTGTTAGTCATTGGCAGAAATGTATCCAATTGTCTGGTGATTATGTGGAAAAGTGAATCGTATTTAAAGAGCACATTCTTATTTATTAAAATATTCCCATCCTAACCCAAGTAACGAAGGTGGAGGCATTACTTTTCATTCAACCTTTGTAATTGTCATAGTTGGTCCTGAAAAGATCTGTTGGTTGGTTGGTTTGCTTGGTTCCATGCTGCAAGTCGCTTCTGGAGTGAGAGAATCGGACGTCTACAAAGACGTTGCCCAGGGGATGCCCGGATGTACTGTAATCCTGTGGGGAGGTTTTTCTCATGTCCCCCATTGACAAGGTGAAATGTGTTCAGAAAAAGGTGACCAAAGTGGCCAAAGGTCTCGAAACCATGTCCTGCGAGGAGTGACTTTGGGAGGCAGATATGTTTATCTTGGAGAAGAGAAGGTTAAGATGTTATATGATAACCATGTATTATTATTATTATTATCATCTGTCTCTTGATTAAGATTCAAAGTATTTGAAAGGGTGTCACGTTGAAGATGGAGGAAGCTTGTTCATTTCTACTCCAGATACTAGGACACAGAGCAATGGAATCAAATCTCAGGGGGGAAAACGCCACCTAAACATTAGGAAGAACTTCCTGATGTTAATACCTGTTCTACAGCAGCCTAGGAGGGTGGTAGAGTCTCCTTCTCTGGAGATTTTTAGACAGAGGTAAGATGGCCATCTGTCAGGGGTGCTTTGATTGTGTATTCCTTTGTGGCAGAGGGTTGGACTGGATAGTCCTTGTGGTCTCATCTGTGACTGACTCAGTCTTTCACTCCACCTTATTTAAATAATGTTACTTCTCCACAACCTCCAATCCTTTCAGCAACATATTCAGCACTGTGAATTCATGCTCAACTTGATGTTTAACTCATGAAAGTTCAGAGTCTCGGGGTTCTGAATGATTGAGTGCCCTTTTTCTGTAAGTATTCACCCCTGCCATGGGTACACAACCAACTGCCTCTGTACAAGAGGCCACAAACTGCATATAATCGGAGTAGGTCAGTGTCTAAAAGGAGCCCTTTTCCATCTGTCTTGCTGGGAGGAGGCTGTCATGATGCTCTATGGCCTTGAGCAAGAGTGGTATCGGTTACATGCTCAGCAGAAGGAATGGAAATGTTAACAGGTAGAGTGACAGGGTATGGGAGCTTGCCAGTATCCCTCTGCCTTAGTAAAGCAGAGGCCAGCTTGTCGCAAACCAGGACCGCAGGGTTCCTCCTGTCCTCTTTTCTCAGGTTAGAGAGTGACATCTGGGGCAGGGATGCAGAAGTTTTAGATTGCAGGGCTCTTGCCACAACTGTAGTCTAACTCTACGTGACCTTGCATAAGCAACGAACCTGGCTTGCTACCCATGACTTCCAGGTCACAGTCCATCTCTCTCACACCAAATCTGACATGAAGGGAAGCAGTGATCCGATCCGCTGACATTAAAAAACAAAACAAAATGCAACTTTACCTTAGTCACAATTGGCGCAGTGGATTAAACTGCTGAGCTGCTGAACTTGCTGACTGAAAGGTTGGTGGTTCAAATTCGGGGAGCGGGGTGAGCTCCCACCATTAGCCCCAGCTTCTGCCAGCCTAGAAGTTCGAACACATGCAAATGTGAGTAGATCAATAGGTACCGCTCCGGCGGGAAGGTAACGGCGCTCCATGCAGTCATACCGGCCAGAAGACTATGGAGGTGTCTATGGACAACGCTGGCTCTTCGGCTTAGATATGGAGATAAGCACTAACCCCCAGAGTGGGACACGACTGGACTTAAATGTCAGGAGAAACCTTTACCTATCTTTTACCTAGATCAGTTTAGCACCAATATATATGCAGACTGAAACCTTTTCTCCCATGACTCACTCTACGCTATTACTACCATCTCCCTTCCCAAGCTGATATTATCCCTGTTTGAATAAGAATATCAGTGACCATATTGTTGTCTTCCTTTTCCACTGGTATGTGTGGTAGTGGATGTGTGTCATTGATGCAGTTTTGATTGGGATGAATGTAATAGGACAGTGGTTCTCAACCTTCCTAATGCCACGACCCCTTAATACAGTTCCTCATGTTGTGGCTACCTCCAGTCATAAAATTATTTTCATTCCTGCTTCATTCCTGCTGGATGGCCATCTGTCAGGGGTGCTTTGAATGTAATATTCCTGCTTCTTGGCAGGGGTTGGACTGGATGGCCTATGTAGTCTCTTCCAACTCTATGATTCTATGATTCTATAACTGTAGTTTTCCTACTCTTATGAATCATAATATAAATGTCTGATATGCAGAATGTATTTTCAATCACTAGACCAAATTTGGTATAAATACCCAATACACCCAAATTTGAATACTGGTGAGGTTGGTTGGGGGGGGGGGGGGTATTGATTGTGTCATTTGAGAGTTGTAGTTGCTGGGATTTATAGTTCACCAACAATAAAAGAGCATTCTGAACTCCCAACAACAATAGAATTGAATCAAACTCCCATGACCAACAGAAAAAACGGGAAGGGTTTGGTGGGCATTGACCTTGAGTTTGGGCATTGTAGTTCACCTACATCCAGACAGCACTGTGGACTCGAACAATAATAGATCAGGACCAAACGTGGCACATATACTCAATATGCCCAAATGTGAACTATGGGTGGAGTTTGGGGAAAATAGACCTTGGCATTTGGGAGTTGTAGTTCTGGTATCTATAATTCACCTACAATTAAAGAGAATTCTGAACCTCACCAATGATAGAATTGGGCCAAACTTCCCACACAGAATCCCCCATGACCTGTGTTTTCTGATGGTCTTTGGCGACCACTCTGACACCCCCTCGCGACCCTCCCATGTGTCCCAACCCCTATGTTGAGAAACACTGTCATAGGAGGAATGAGTTAGATGGTTCTTCTCATGACACCACTTCTCCAATCAAGATCTGAATCCCTTGTTGCTGATTTACAATTTTTAAACGTTATGAGAGCCAATTATGGATTCCTCTGCTGTGTCTGTTTCGAGCCTCAGAAGTGTGGAATTCCTAAAACACTTTTACCGTAAGTAAAAAGTAGCCAGTGGAGCCAGAAGTATGTGGACTCATTCAGGGACATGTGCCAGTGGAGCAGGGCTGTGAGTTACTGTTTGTTTGAGTTTGTAACCTACAACATCAACATTTGCCTGGGAAGTTTATACTTTCATTTAGGATGAAGACAGGTGTATTTCTAAGCTATCACAGCAGGCGGTCTTAACTCACAGTATGGGCCTAGCTCTTCAGTTGACAGTACACAAATGTGCATGCCAACAAAATCGAACACTGCATCTGTGAACAAATCCGCCAGTTCTTTTCATGTGTTAGATACCATGTTTGACTTGTTTCACCCTTCTTTGTGAAAGATACATATTTATATGGCTACTTGTGATTTTACAAAAATCATTTTACTTCATCAAACCCCAGGAACAACTCTTTGTTCTGCTTCAAGAGTTTGGAAAAGTGGTATGTTGTCATTGCTGCAACAATGCACATTATCAGTGCTAGGAAGCAAATGCCAGCTGCTACCTGAACCTAACTGGCGTCATAGGTGGCATGAGTCTTTTCCCTGCTTCAATCTGGAACCATGTTGAAAATCTGCAGAACTATGTTGAGCCCCATCTCTCCCTTAAAAAAACACCCTCTCTTTAGGATGAGGCTAGAAACATGTGTTCCTCCAGATGTTGGTTGTAGATTTATTTATATCCTGCCAGGGACTCAAGGCTCACTGTTATTGTTGTATGCACCTTCGAGTTGTTTTCAATTTATGGAGATTTTTTTTAAAGTAGACATTTGCCATTGCCTTCCGCTGCAATTGAAAGAGAATAACTTGCCCAAGGTCACTCAAACCATTACATACACCCCAGTGGCTTCAGGACTCTAGGCAGTTAACAATGGAATTAATAAGACAAAAAAAAACTCCATTAAAAGAGATTAATTGGAATCAACAAGCAACTTTAAAAACAATTAAAAACAAATCAGTCTGTAAAAAGGCAATGCTTTCCTGGATTAAAATGCTTTTTAAAAGTGTTTAAGTTAAAGGTAAAGGCTTTCTCTGACATTAAATCTAGTCATGTCTGACTCTATGGAGTGGTACTCATCTCAATTTCTTAGCCAAAGAGCCGGTATTGTCTGTAGACATCTCCAAGGTCGTGGGGGGGGGGGGGGGTATGACTGCATGGAACACAGTTACCTTCCCATCAGAGTGGTATCTACTCCCATTTGCATGTTTTCGAACTGCTAGGTTGGCGGAAGCTGGGCCTAACAGTGGGAGCTCACCACGCTCCCCAGATTCGAAACATCACCTTTTGGTCAGCAAGTTTAGTAGCTCAGCGGTTTAACTTGCTGCGCCACCAGTGGTTAACAAGATGATTAAATAAGGGAGGAGCCATATGAAAACATCTTTGTCAAGTGTACAACTTGAAGAAAAAAAATCATACTTGGACCAAGGTTTACACAGATTTAGCCAAGTATATTCAACATATTTTTTGCTGTTTACCTGCAGCCAAAAGGACAATAGGAGTTAGTTTCCCATTTCAATACAGAAAGCCCTCAAGTTATGAACAAGACAGGTTCTATAGGTTTGTTCTTAAGTTGGATTTCTATGGAAGTTGGAACAGGTACATTTTTAAGTGTAACACCAGCCATATACAATGACCCAAGGAGACTGGAAAGATGGCAAAAATGCCTCCTGTGCCCACTTTCATGTCTGAGATGCTGTAAATATCTGAATACTTGTTGGGGAAGTCACACATGCAACTGCTCTTGTGCTCATGCCCAGCCCAGCAGGATCGAGTTAGTCACTGGTAACTGAATGCTGAGCTAGCTAGACCTAAAGTCTGATTCAGCAGGGCTTGTTCACCCCATTGGCAAACTCATCTTCATAATCCCTTATCCAGGAATCTCTTGGTTCTCCAATGTGACTGAGTGATCAATTTCCTCTAGTCGTGCTGGAAGACTAAAAATTTTTAGTGAAAACACTTCTCTGGGAATTTCTTGGACCTTAAATGTGATTCTATGGTTACTATCCAGTGACAGTTTGCCATAGAGTCATGCTGGAATACCTAGAATTCCTAGAAAGGTGAAAAAAATAGCAGTTTCTTTGTTGTTGTTTTTTACTTTCACGGGATCCTTTGCCTCTAATCTGAGCGACTGTAGAGGGCTGGCTGTATTAGAAACCACCAATTTTTGTTCCACAATTTTCTCATTTTTCCAAGTGCAAATTTGTTTTGGCTCACATTTGTATCAGTATGTGAATTTGTGCATATCTTTGCATTTTTCCATGGACTCTTTCTCATGTGTACTTTTGAAAAAAGTGTTGTCCTTTGTTGGGATACATTTTTGTGCATTCGTTCCCGTATCCTTGTCCACATCCTGTGTGATATGAGCTGAAACGTAAAATTCTGCAAAGTGAGCATATCGAGGTGTGTTTTTATGATCTAGTTTATTTTATTTTATTTTATTTTTAGATTTGGTAAGTTCTAGTGCAGGGGTCTTCAAACTACGGCCCGGGGGCTGGATACGGCCCTCCTAGGTCATTTATCCGGCCCTCGCTCAGGGTCAACCTAAATCTGAAACGACTTGAAAGCACACAACAAACAACAACAACAACAACAATCCTATCTCATCAGCCAAAAGCAGGCCCACACTTCCCAGAAATATTAATAAGTTTATATTTGTTAAAATTGTTCTTCATTTTAATTATTGTATTGTTTTAAAGTTTTTTTTGGCACTACAAATAAGATATGTGCAGTGTGCATAGGAATTCATTCTTTTTTTCAAATTATAATCCGGCCCTCCAACAGTTTTGAGGGACTGTGACCTGGCCCTCTGCTTAAAAAGTTTGAAGACCCCTGTTCTAGTGTATAGATTTTGTAAGTCCTAGGCACAAAAGGTAGACCTGATAAATTTTTGATACACACCAAGGTCATGAGGCACAATGAATCCACCAGGTAAACATCTCATATGGACTTTTGGAAACTAATGGGAAATGATAAGCAGTTCTATACCCATTTTATTGCCCCAAAGTATTTTGAACTATGTCTGCTTAGTCCCATCGTCATCTTTCGTTCTGTTGGTATTGAACCTTATGGACTGTCTGAGAAGGACAGTCTTTCAACCTTCCTGTCTAATAAAGCTGAATCTATTGTTTAGCAGTAGCCGCAGGGCAACAATTAGCCCTCATTCCATAATTAATCCCTGCAACATCATCCTTCCTTGTTCTTCAGGGAGTTGATTTTGACAGCAGGCAGTGCTGCAAAGGGATCGATAACAGTTTCCAAAGTCACCTTTCCTGGCAACCTGCCGACTTTAGTGACAATCCTCTTCTTTGAGCCCCTTCCCTTCCATGAGTTGACCTTCCATATTACCTTGCATATCCCCATCGTCTCTTCAGGGATGGGCTGGATTTTGTATCATCTTGGTGTCTGTTTGCCAAGATGAGTACCTTTATCATCAGTCTCTATGTTGGGGCATTCTCAATACAGTTGTGCAACATGTAGACATCACATACCTGGTGTTTTTCTCTACAAGTCGGATTGTTTTGCTGTCTCTTCTCCTAACAGTGGGGCGTTCCTAGCAGCTTTTGTGGAGTCAGTCTCCCTTGGAGAAGATATATAAATGAATTATTATTATTATTATTTTGGAGAGGAAATACTGTGCAGCTGGGTCAAGTCAAAAGACCTTCTCTCCAAAGTGCTTTGTCTCCAGTGGTTGCCAGCCACACGGCCCAAGAAAGCTCAAAAGCAGGGCAGGAGGTGATGGCTGTCCTGTTGTTTGTCCTCAGCCTCAGACTGTGAAAGTTGCATTGCAAGCAATCATAATTAATAGGCAGTGACAGATGACTTCATGGAGTATAAATCCAGTCCTTTTAAAAAGCCGATATGCCCCCGGCCTTCATAGCATACTGTCAGCCAACGAGACAAAAATATTTAGCTTTAATGGATTAATAAATTGCATTTGAATAAGCCTGCATATTTCCATTATTGTACCATAATTGTGAAGGGCATTTAAGATAACTTGCACAGTAGTGGCCTGCTGTTTGTTTGTTTTTATTGCTGGGAAACAAGCAAATATCAACCTGGGGGTTGGTATATGGGGGGGGGGTTGCGAGGGGGTGTCAGATGGGTTGTCAAAGACCACCAGAAAACACAGTATTTTCTGTTGGTCATGGGGGTTCTGTATGGGAAGTTTGGCCCAATTCTATCATTGGTGGGGTTCAAGGATTGTAGGTGAACTATAAATCCCAGCAACTACAACTCCCAAATGTCAAGATCTGTTTCCCCCAAATTCCACCAGTGTTCATATTTCAGCATATTGAGTATTCATGCCAAGTTTGATCCAGATCCATCATTTTTTGAGTCCACAGTGCTTTCTGGATGTAGGTGAACTACAGCTCCAAAACTCAAGGTCAGTCCCAACTGTGTGCCACGGTTGGCACAATTCCATCGTTAGTGGAGTTCAGAATGCTCTTTGATTGTAGGTGAACTATAAATCCCAGCAACTACAACTCCCAAGGGACAAAATCAATCGCCAATACTACCAGTATTCCAATTTGAGCATACTGGGTTTTCGTGCCAAATTTGGTCCAGTGAAGGAAAATGCATCCTGCATACCAGATATTTACATTACGATTCATAACAGTAGCAAAATTAAAGTTATGAAGTAGCAACAAAAATAATTTTATGATTGGGGATCACCACACCATGAGGAATTGTATTAAGGGGTCACAGCATTGGAAAGGTTGAGAATCACTGAAATATAACCACCTATTGTTGGAAAAGGGGGTGCCGTCTCTCTCTCTCTCTCTCTCTCTCTCTCTCTCTGTTTCTCTTTTTTAGTTTCTCTTACTTTCTTTTCTCTTTTTCATTTCCTATTTGAGTGGCACACCCTCTCCAAAAAATCTCAGAAATAAAATATCTGTGTACACATCTCCGCTAAGCAGTGAGTTGACATTTTAAGTCATCTCATAGATTTAAACTGTTAGAAGCTCAAAGAACGAGTCGCAAGCTTTAAATATGTGTTGGGCAATGAAAAGCTTTCTCTTGCCGTCCTGAATCCAGTGGCAGTCGGCTTCACGTGACTGGTCCTGAATGTTAGGCAATTTGGTATTTTTCTCTCCCCCTGCCCTTTCTTCCACTGCTTTCTTCATGGTGTGTACATGGCAGTGTGTCCTTGTTAACACTTTTTCATGTTCCCCCTTGGGGTAAAATTCACGGTCATCGAGATCAAACACTACGAAAAAAGACTTCTCATATCATCTGTCATCTTTTTGAAGGGAAGCTGTTTGCACATTCATCTTGGAGCGATCAAGTGCCAGATCACAAGCTGTGTATATGCCTGTGTGACTTAGTCCTCAATTGCCCTTTACCCCTCAACCGCTCCAGCTACTTAGGGTCGTGCTTAGGTAACAGATGGTTGCTCTCCTTCATAGATGCCCTGGTTACTAGGGGTATTTCTCAGCACTAAAATGCCATTTTCAGTTTGGATTGCCAGAGTGAAAACTGGAGAAGATTCCTGTTCCTTTGATGATTGTGCAGAAGAGGGAATTTCAATGAGTGTGGCTTCTTATTTGGTTGGGAGAGTGGGTTGAGCTTCCTCTGTGAGCTCCAGCTCCCCATGCGGGGACATGAGAGAAGCCTTCCACAAGAATGGTAAAACATCAAACATCTGGGCATCCCCTGGCAATGTCCTTGCAGACAACCAATTCTCTCATACCAGAAGTGACTTGCAGTTTTTCAATTCACTCCTGACACACACACATAAAAACCTGACTTGCAACATCTGGTGGCACTTATTCTTCTACACAACCATGGAGGTGGCTGAAGTGTGCTCCAGGTTTCAATCTAGCAACCTATTGCTTATTGCTGAAATGATTTTTCTATAATAAAACAATGCAACTACAATACTATTGTAAGCAGTATGTTGTTTGTTGTTGTTGTTATTATAAACATGCAGTTTGGAAAGGAATTGTAGTTTAGCAGCCAAACAAAAGAGGCCAGAGCCTTTTGCATCAGCAGAGATGTCAGCTTTACATTGGTTTTTAGTCTTGGGGTCAAGAGAGAGACCTTCATGTCACAATTGATGGTTTGGTGGCAGAAATCACCCCAAAAGGCAGAGCCTTAGTCGCTGACAGTGTAAAGAAAGAGCTCCTATAAAGAATATGAAAAAAATTCCTTGCTCAGCTTGCTAGCCTTTGATTCTTCTGTTTGAGCCGTACCATATTCTGTTAAGTGAATTATGCCAGAAACTGGAAGACATCTATCATCTATCTATCTATCTATCTATCTATCTATCTATCTATCTATCTATCTATCTATTTACAGTATTTATATTCCACTTTTCTCACCCTGCAGGGGACTCAAGGTGGATTACAATGTACATATACATGGCAAACATTCAATGGCATAGACAGACACTCAGAGGCTATTTAACATTCCAGCTTCTGGCCACCAGGGGATCTGTCGCTTCCTCATTCTTTGCAAACTTCATGGAGATTTTTATGGCCTCATAAATCGCTTAAATTAGCCTCCCCACGTAAGTAGTATATAATTTTCCTACTTGACAGATGCGATTGTCTTTCGGGCTGCAAAGGTCATCAACAAGCTACACAATTTTAGTCGAGAGCTCACTCCAACCCAGGCTGGCTTCGAACTCATGATCTTTTGATCAATAGTGATCTTAATGCAGCTGACTTGCAGCCAGCTGCGCCACAGTCCTGGTTTTTCCATACTTTGGGGTTGAAGTTCACTTTTTTTAATGTTTGGTTACTGAAAGCATAGTTTATTACATTGAGTTCTTAATCTTGGTATTTTAATTAAAAAAAATAACCAGAAGAAAAGAGAGAGAACTTCAGCCCATGAGTCTAGTTCATAGAATCATAGAGTTGGAAGAGACCTCGTGGGCCATCCAATCCAACACCCCACCAAGAAGCAGGAAAATCGCATTCAAAGCACCCCCGACAGATGGCCATCCAGCCTCTGTTTAAAAGTCTCCAAAGAAGGAGCCTCCACCACACTCCAGGGCAGCGAGTTCCACTGCTGAATAGCTCTCACAGTTAGGAAGTTCTTAATGTTCAGGTGGAATTTCCTTTCCTGGAGTTTGAAGTCATTGCTCCGCGTCCTAGTCTCCAGGGCAGCAGAAAACAAGCCTGCTCACTCCTCCGTATGACTTCTCCTCACATGTTTATACATGGCCCTCATCATGTCTCCTCTCAGCCTTCTCTTCTGCAGGCTAAACATGCCCAGCTCTTTAAACCACTCCTCATAAGGCTTGTTCTCCAGATCCTTCAGCCCAGAGAGTATATAGGTAAAGATTGTAAACCTTCAAGCTGGTTCCAGGCATGGCAGTCTGATTACCTGCACAGTAAAACCAGTTCCTCCCAAACTGGTTCTAAGATGGATTATAATGTGGTAGCACAGCAGTTAAAATGCTTCAGTTATTGAATCTCAAACATGATAATGAAAAGTTTCAAAATGTTCTCCTTGATTATGAGAAAGGGGTGGATGCATTTTGATTTGTGTTGTTAGATTTTCCAATCTCCAGGACCCTTCAGTGAAAACATTGTTTGTGCGAAAAACTTTTTCAACCTGGAAAATATTGGCTTTTCTGCCAAAAACTACCAAAAGTAGAAGAACAAAAACCATGCATCTCTCTTCACTTTTGCTCAATGACAGAAGGTTCTGCAGCCCCCAACTGACTGTCTCAATGGGGTGTTTTGGTTAAACAGCAGCTGTTTTGTCTCCTGTGGTACTTCAATCCTTTTCCTTTCAAGGATAAGAACATCTGTCTTTACATTCTTCATTCAAGCCCTCCCCTGGTCTCTTCTGGAGCTTTTTTCTCAAGCATTAGGGAGACTATACCAATCCTTTCTGATAGAATGAGGAATTCTTAGAGTTGGAAGGAACCGCAAGGGCCATCTAGTCCCACCTATGGAATAGACAATTATTACTCTCCTGAAAGATGTTCATACGACTTCAGGGTTTTTTTTAAGTTCACTATCTTCTAAGGCATTTTTTTCTTGCAATAAAAAAAAAGATTTTCCTAATGTTTAGGTGGAATCTGTTTCAGGATTACAGTCAGTGAGGACTTCCTTTCTAACTCTTAGCTGGCATTGCCTTCTAGGAAATGCTTTGACTGTTTCCAAGAGGATGTTTTAGATTTAAATTGAGAGCATTTCCTTCTTCCTTCGCCATGCAGGGAAGGGGATGGTGGGGTGTAACCTCATTCCTCTCTCAAGTGCCCAATTGAAAAGCTCCACCTGGCATTTTTGCCAGGAAACTCTGGGCCCTCCTACACTGAACATATAATGCAGTTCCAAGCCAACTTCAGGCTTCAGAAGTCACAAAACCCACATTGGCAATGCACACTGTAGTACTCATCTAAGAATATAAAGGTAAAGGTTTTCCCCTGACATTAAGTCCAGTCGTGTCCAATTCGAGGTGTGGTGCTCATCTCCATTTCTAAGCCAAAGAGCCAGTGTTGTCCGTAGACATCTCCAAGGTCATGTGGCCAGCATGACTGCATGAAGCACCGTTACCTTCCCGCCGGAGCAGTACCTATTGATCTACTTACATTTTCATGTTTTCGAACTGCTAGGTTGGCAGAAGCGGGGGCTGACTGCGGAAGCTTATGCCTTTCACTAAGCCTTTCGGTTAACAAGTTTAGCAATTCAGTGGTTTAACCCACTGTGCCACCAGAGGCTTCTCTATCTAAGAGTATACAACACATTAAAAAGTCCAGGCTCAGCCATAAAATGTGCTACAGCCAGTTTATCCCAGATCCAAGGTGAAATTGGCTCTGCAAAATGCAGAATACGTTGTAAACATCCATTACTACTGAAGTACATTTTAGCCTTCAGAATGGGGGGTCCAAAAAGGGATGCCCAGGGGGTAATAGACTGTATAGGAGGAGCAATTTATTACCTCCGTTGCTAACTCACTTTCTCTTTTCTCATCTCCTATGTCTCTAGTACACTGATACGTATCTCTCCCAGAAATGGGGGGGGGGGGGGGGGGAGGACCACTGCAAAGCAATTTGAGACAAGGGTCCATGATTAATGTAATCACCGCCTTGGCCTCAAACTGGTTCCAGGCATGGCAGTCTGATTACCTGCACAATGAAACCAGTTCCTACCAAACTGGTTCTAAGATGGATTATAATGTGGTAGCACAGCAGTTAAAACTGCTAGCTGCAGCAAAAGCTGTTGACCATAGGGTTAGCAGTTCGAAGCCATGAGTCGGGGTGAGCTCCCAACTGTCAGCCCTAGCTTTTGCCAACCTAACAGTTTGAAAGCATGCAATGTGAGTAGATCAATAGATATCACCTCAGCAGGAAGGTAAAAGGGTTCCACATGCAGACATGCCAGCAAAAAGTTCAGAGATGGAAGCAAGTTAATTACTCCTACCCCCTGCTCTTTTCTGTTTTTTTTTTCTTTTTCTCTTCCCTCCCTTCCCTATATTTACCGTATTCCTCTATTTTCCTACTTTCCTTCGCAAAGATTTATTGTTCTCACTCTTTTTATGTAAATAAGATGAAAAGAGTAAAACTATGATATAAAAAAAAGTTCAGAGATTTCTATGGACAGCAGGCTCCTCAGCATGGAAAATGGAATAACAGCACCTCCCCATGGCCGGATTTGAGCATCGCTTCCAGATGCCGGAGATGAAAGGGGGAAAGGCATTTACCTTATCTGTGTATTGTATGTCATTGTTCATTGTATAAAAGGCATTGAATATTTGCCATATATGTGTACTGTAATCTACTCTGAATCCCTCCGGGGAGATAAAGCGGAATATAAATAAATTATTATTATTATTATTATTATTATTATTAATGTCTGTGTAGAAGCTCCTTCAGTGTTATTATGGGACAAAGATGTACCTTGTATTATGTAGTCATCCTTCTGCTTTTTGATATCATCTGGCCTGCAAGACAGCTGTAGTGGGAAATTTAGCCTTCCACTGTGAAATAGTTCCTCACTTTTTTACTCTATGGTGTTTCCAGTTAATGGTTCTTGAATAAGTAAAGTTTGGAAAGATCTTAGAGAGTGGCTCCTCATTAGGTTTAAGTTCACATTCAGACAAATCTGGGAACATTCTCAGATGGCCCCTCGGCCCCTCGGCTATGGAATGCCTTACCGGCAGACATCAGACAGGCACCTTCGTTGCTGGCGTTTCGGAGAAAGGTTAAGACCTGGCTTTATGAACAAGCGTTTGGTTAAGCAGTGCAACCAATCAAAGGAAGATGGTAAATGGAACATAGGAATGGCACAAGGATTATGAGAACGGATCTGATTTCACTGAGGCGTTATGTTTTGTTTTGTTGACTTGTCTTGTTGTGATTTGTTAATTGTTGTGGATTGATGTTGTTGATCCTGTTTGTTGCATTGTTGTGTTTTAATTGCACTGACATTGTTTGATAAGTTGTACCATGTAAACCGCATTGAGTCGCCTGTTTGGGCTGAAAAATGCGGTATAGAAATAAAGCAATAAATAAATAAATAAATAAATAAACATTGAGAAACTTTCCCTAATAACATCTAAATTAGCCAAATAATGATACCTGCTTTTAATCAGCATTTTTCATTTCTTGTTTGGAGTCACTCCTTGGTAATGTGCCAAATCTGAACTTCACAGCAAATCAATACGAGCCAGGAAGGGTGTTGTGTTGAGAAGAGGGCATTCCTGATGAGAGCATGGCTTAGCTGTGGCTGGACCATGGCAATCGAATTGTGTCTTTGGTATTTAGCACGAGGGTAGTTGGTCTTGGTGTTATTAGCTACCCTCAAACAGAATTTAATCACAAGGCAGAATCCATGGTGGGCCCATGATTAACTGATTTAGATCTAATGATCAAATGAATCTTAATCTCTTTTAACAGCGAATAGTCCAGAACCATACAATCATTTTCTCCTTTAGTTCTATCTCTCATTTCTGAGGAAACTGGCCACTGCTTACAGAATTGTCCTTTAAAAAGTTTCCATGATCAAAGGTTTTGCTTGTGGGGGAATCTGGGAAGTGTAGTCCAAGAAAGTAACATTTCTAAGATTGTCAAAGGCTTTCATGGCCGGAATCACTGGGTTGTTGTAGGTTTTTTCAGGCTATATGGCCCTGTTCTAGAGGCATTCTCTCCTGACGTTTCGCCTGCATCTTTGGCAAGCATCCTCAGAGGTAATGATTTCTAAGATTTGTTATGAGTACCCAGTTAGAAGATATATCTCCATTATATGGGCATTTACTTAACACAGTCGACTCTGCTCAATTTCTTCCTTTTCTTCTGCAAAATATGTGTTGGTATTTGGATGGCTGTTTTAACTGATAGCTCTGCATTTAAATAATTGTAATTTTTAATTCATTCAATAATTTCATTTTTAGTATCTGTCAGGAGTATTAAATAAAGTGCAAGTGGAGCATTGTCAGGCGTTTGCAGGATGTATTGACTTAGTTTGCAGTGCCTTTCATGTTCCTTGATTTGTGTTTGGGCAATGCTGTGTTTGGTGGTCCCTATGTAGACTTGTCCACAGCTGCATGGTATACGGTAGACTCCTGCAGAAGTGAGAGGATCCCTCTTGTCCTTTGCTGAACGTAGCATTTGTTGGATTTTCTTAGTGGATCTGTAGATCGTTTGTAGGTTGTGTTTCCTCATCAGCTTCCTTATGCTGTCAGTGGTTCCCTTGATGTATGGCAAGAACACTTTTCCTCTGGGTGGATATTTGTATTTCCTCTCATGGCTTGTTCTTGGTCTTGCAGCTTTTCTGAAGTCTGTGGTGGAGTATCTATTGGCCTGTAGAGCCCAGTTTGGGTGGTTCAGTTCACCTCGGAGGAGGTAGAGTTTGCAGATCCTTTTTGCATGGTCTGCCAGCGCTTTAATTGTGCTTTTGTTTGGCTTGGGTGATGGTTGGAGTTGTTATGTAGGTATCTATCAATGTGTGTAGGTTTTCTGTAAACTGTGTGGCTCAATTGTTGATTGGTTTTGCGAATGACTAGGTCAACTAGAGTAGTCAGTCATAGCAGAGCACTTGATGAACCAACAAGGACACAGCATATTATTTAGGAACACAGAAATGCTGGGCGACTCTAACAACTACCATGTCAGACTACATAGAGGAAACAATTGAAATCCACAAGCATGTGGACAATTTCAACAGAAAGGAGGAAACCATAAAAATGAACAAAGTCTGGCTACCAGTATTTTTTTAAACTCTAAAATCAGGACAGTAAATAAAGAACAACACTCAGAAAACGGGAATGCTAAACAAGAAACCATCAGGACCAGCTAACATCTCCCAACAAAGGATTCCCCCATGTAGGAAGCAGCCAGGTGTTTAAGCTGCAAGGCCATTCAGTGCTAACCAATGTTGCAAATTGTAACATTTACACTTGCCTCAAACAGACAAGAGTTTTTTCTCCTATCTGGACATTTTGCAGATATATAAACTCCACCTGTCTAGTTTCTACAGACCCGACAACCTGTGAGGATGCCTGCCATAGATGTGGGTGAAACCTCAGGAAAGAATGCTCCTGGAATATGGCCATACAGCCCGGAAAACTCACAGCAACCCAGTCATTCTGGCCATGAAAGCCTTCGACAACCCATCTAATTCCCATGTTTATTTGGAAAGGGAATTGATCTCATAGACATTCTCACTGTAG
Source organism: Anolis sagrei ordinatus (assembly GCF_025583915.1). Classification (NCBI taxonomy): domain Eukaryota; kingdom Metazoa; phylum Chordata; class Lepidosauria; order Squamata; family Anolidae; genus Anolis; species Anolis sagrei. Next base: position 119,412,514 of record NW_026845477.1, on the reverse strand, counting down.
CCTTGTGCCAAAGGAGGTGTTTGGATTTGTGATTATGATCCTGCATTTCCCCCTTTCCAAATTGTAATGTTTGTGTAACTCTCACAATGACTCAGGAATAACTAATTTGTTTTTGTAACCACCATGCACCCAAAAGCGTTACCCTGCTTTTCTCTTTTGAAAAATAGACATATTTCCAAGTTGAGCCACCAGCAATTTTATGGTCCTTTTAAACAGTATTTGGCATCTCACTCCCTCAGGCTTTGCTTGTATATTGGTTCTCTTGGTAACAATGGCGTAACTTTAGCAAAGTCAATCCTCCTTTGCTGCACAGAAATACCAAACTAGTGATGTTCCAGGTTATGTTATGAGAGCAGGAGGCAGATGGCCTTCTAAAAATCAAGTTAAGGTTGGCTCAAGAGTGGAAGAGGCCTCAGTTTATCTACTCCAGTGGTTCTCAACTTGTGGGTGCCCAGGTGTTTTGGCCTACAACTCCCAGAAATCTCAGCCAGTTTACCAGCTGTTAAGATTTCTGGGCATTGCAGGCCAAAACATCTGGGGACCCACAGGTTGAGAACCACTGATCTACTCACTGACTATATGTGTTCCATTTAATGTTCTGTCTGTCCTAGTCTTCTTCACACTCAGGTGATATTTTCCTTGTTGTACTAAAAAGTTGGAGGTGCAGTCCAGAGAAAGGAATTAGTAAAACCACCACCATGAATTCTTTGCCTTAAAAAGCACTACAGAACCACAGAGTTGGAAGGGACCCCAAGGACCATCCAGTCCAGCCCCATTCTGCTATCCAGGAACATGTGATCAAAGGACCCTCGAGAGTTGGCCATCCAGCCTCCAGAGGAAGAACCGCCACTATGCTCCGAGGCAACATATTTTACTGCCAAACAGCTCTTACAGTTAGGAAGTTCCTCCAAATGTTTAGGTGGGATCTTTCTTCCGGCAGTTTGAATTCATTCCTCCATTATGTCCTAGTCTCCAGAGTAGCAGAAAAGGAAGCCTGCCTCCTCCTCAATGTGACATCCTTTCAAATATTTAGACATGTCTCTCATGTCTACAGGTGACTTGAAGCACAAATGAGTACAGAAAGACATGTGTACACAAGTGATTCTCAGGCTGTTGCTTGATCCAAGAGATGAGGCTAAACCTGCAAACTATTTCCAGCAGGATGTAAATAGGATTGCATTCTCTCAGTCCACATCCCTCCTGTGAGTGAATCCTGACTGCCCTAGGCCAACGTAGAATGAAGTGGGAGCTGTTTAAACAGCTGCTGCACTCTCCCGATATCCTCCCTGTCCCCATGGAGGCATGTGTGAAGTGGATCCAGTTTATGCTGAGCCTTGGGGCCTGCTTAATCACTTTTTTCTGGCTGGGAACTGGATACACTCTTCCTTCCTTTCTTTTTCTGCCATGTGTCTTCAGAACAGGGCGGCGCCACTCTTAGGAGGCTGGGAAATTCTTGTCTTCCTAGCAAATGCCTGGAAACGCCTGTGGGGCTTGGCCATGGACCCATTTTACTCATCCATTTCCCGCGACCTTCAGGGGAGCTGAGGAAGTTCAAAGACCCCCATGAAGCACTCTGGCTCGGTTATCCTCTTCCGTTCCCCATTATGCCTGTTCAGACTGGAATTGCTACAATGCAGTAGACTTACAAAGACATAGCCCAGATGGTTGGGCTTGCCTAGTCCAGATTACTGACCTCTGCAGTGGTCCATCACATTTCTCAGCCAGAAGACACAAACTGAATATGAGAGTAATACAGATTGAGCATCCCTTATCTGGGATTCTGAAATCCAAAATCATCCACATGGGTAGCTGAGATAGTGACACTTTTGCTTCCTTATAGTTCTGTATACAATTTTTTTTTGCTAATGCTCAAAATGATTTAAAACATTGTGTATAAAATTACCTCTACATATGTTTTGTATACGGTGCATAGGAAACATAAATGGAATTTCATAATTAGGCATGAGCCCCATCTCCAAGATATCTCATGATGTACGTATATATATATATATAAAAGATCCAAAATCCAAAACACTTCTGGTTCCAAGTATTCTGTATAGTTCTTTTTTTAAGAGCAACATCATATTGGGAAACATGGTAAAAGAAGGCCTTTGCCGATGTGTTACAGCAGTAAATCATGAACAAACAAACAAAGCTTGAGCCGTGTGTGTTTGTAATAGACATAATAAACAGTAGGTGCCTCTGCCATCCTTTACTGCACAAAACAGATAAAATAAGAGTACATCAATAAGCACCATTTACTCCCCCAATATTTTTAAAGCATTGCTCTATGGATTTGGTTGGATAATACAAGTGGAGACTAATGAAAGAAAAAGTCATCCCTGGATAGATTGGTTTGTGGGGGAAAGCCTTCAAGATTCAAAATGTCTTATTTATTGAAAGCTTACCTGACATGATTTTTATGAGTCCATATTAATAGCTTTGAATAAAGCGTTTGCTTAAACAACATAATCAATATAATTAATAGTATTCATATTAATTAATATTATTAATATTAACTTTGTTTGGAGGAGAGCAATGACCAATCTCGATAAACTAGTGAAGAGTAGAGACATCACACTAGCCACCAAGATCTGCATAGTTAAAGCAATGGTAGTCCCCATAGTAACCTATGGATGTGAGAACTAGACCATAAGAAAGGCTGAGTGAAGGAAGATAGACCCTTTTGAACTGTGGTGTTGGAGGAAAGTTCTGAGCGTGCCTTGAACCGCAAGAAGATCAAACCAGTCTATACTCCAGGAAATAATGCCCAGCTGCTCACTGGAGGGAAGGATATTAGAAGCAAAGATGAAGTGCTTTGGCCACATCATGAGAAGAAAGGAAAACTTAGATAAGACAATGATGCTGGGGGAAATGGAAGGAAAAAGGAAGAGGGGCCGACCAAGGACAAGATGGATGGATGGTATCCATCAAGTGACAGCTTGTTTTTGAAGGAGCTGTGGGTGGCCACGGTTGACAGGGAGCTCTGGCGTGGGCTGTTCCATGAGGTCACAAAGAGTCAGAAGCAACTGAATGAATAAATAAGAAACCTTTTTTTGTACCCTGACGTTCTTCCCAAACTGGGTCTTAAGGTGACTTACAAACATTGAAATATCCTTATTTGATGTAGGATAGAAACCTGTCCTTATTTCTCCCATGTTATTTCTGCCTCTGGTGCCAATTTTTCTGTGAAACAATGAATGCCTAGGAGCATATGCTTCATTAATTGAAGTATGCCTGCCCTATGTACTAGTATTCCCTTTTGCCACTTGGTGGTGGATGACAGTCTTGACCAAGGGCAAGATGACTTTCCGAGCCTGCTTGCATCATCTGTATTGGTCCTGTGTCCTCCTGCATAACTTTCCCTGGAGCTACTGATGAATGTGTTAAGCAATCATTTAACCTTTCACACAATCCAGGGGAATGTGATCAGGCAAACTTGCTGCATTTTTAAAACAGTGTTTAAAATAACCACTTTGTATACATCGTGCAGAACTGGGTGGTGGAGCTCTCTGCCACAAGGACAAGGAAGCAATGAAACTAATATTAAAAAGAGGACTAAACAAATTCATGAAAAATTGGAAAAATCAACAGGGCATGAAGTGTAATGCATTTAAGGTATCTTTAATCAGAAATCAGTCAATATTTTCAGCACTGAGGTCTCTAATAGAAACAAGAGTTCAGAAAAACCTGGCACATCTTTTCCATTTTGCAGGTATCAGTTGGAAATAAAATCCCCCAACCTGTTGGGTATCACAGCCGGGATCTATTTGTCATTAATAATGATTCTCTTTTCTAAAGTGGTTGGTTGACTTTCAAACAGAAATAGATGGTATGCCTTTTGATATGTCAGGAATGTTGAAAGCTAAAGAAGAGGAGTAAGATGTGCTTTTCTTTGACTGTTCAGACTTTGGTTCTTGTGCTGGAAGCAGGAACAGGCCTGAGGTTCACACCCTCCTCGTTTCATCCCCCTTTGATATGAGTTGAAACAAGCCAAAATCTCTCTAGAGCAAATTGTAACCAGGGAATTGGAAAATACTATAATTAACTGAATACAGGGTTGCCCCCAACCCGTGGAACAAATTCTACTTTTCTAGATAGATTTTGGGTTGTTTCAAGTAGAATTTGTTCCACAGGTTGGGGGCAATCCTGTATTCAGCTAATTATAGTATTTTCCAATTGCCTGGTTACAATCTGCTCTACCAAAATCCAGGACTGGAGAGGGGAGCATCCAACCCTGAGGCCTGACCTGAAATAGAACCAGATCACCTTGAATCACTGACTGAAGACCGACAGGTCACAGGTTCAAATTCGGGGGGAGCGCGGATGAGCTCCCTCTGTCAGCTCTGGCTCCCCATGCGGGAACATGAGAGAAGCCTCCCACAAGGATGATAAAACATCAAAATATCTGGGCATCCCCTGGACAGTGTCCTTGCAGACAGCCAATTCTTTCACACCAGAAGCAACTTGCAGTTTTTCAAGTTGCTCCTGGCATGACAAAAAAAACCAACAACCTTGAATTGAAGGTGTCAAGTAATGTGTGAACAGCTCCTTTGCTTCCTGTTCTTTAGTGCTTGTTACCATAGCACTTACAAACATTGCTTAAAACCCACCAGCAAAGGAAGACTTTCCTAAGGATCTGTTGAGAGACAAGTATTTCTATTAAATCTGTGTTTAATTTTAATTTCACTCCGCAGTCCCAGAACAACTCTTTCCCTGCTTCCAACCATGCATGTGTTTCTTTTTCCTGGAACTGAACACCTTGATTTATTGGGCTCTTCCTCGCCCCCCCAATAAAACTGGAGTTTCTGCAGTTACATCATACATAATACATACCACCTCATAAATGTAATCCAGTTTGCCAGAAAACTGTGAATGAGGAAATGGCAGGGAAAGCTAAAGAAGGAACTGTGAAGTAAGTAGGATCTGGGTTTGTAGCTTAGCAGCTTTAGCCTCAGCTACAAAGATTTTGCAGATAAAATTAAGATGATTTTATCGGCAAATTAAGACTGGCAAAAGTCTGTTGGAGCCTTTTGCCAGTCTGCCATCAGAGCACCTCTCCATAAAAAAGCACTCTTAACAATGGAAGAAAGGCCAGGCACAGCTCCATGGACAGTACAAAATCACGTGCTTTTTGAAAAATAAGAAACATGATACTTTTTGTACTTGACATGTGGATACCGACCCTTAATTGAATGTTGACTATAATACATACATTCTTGGATGAGGCCACTTTCACACATTAGGCTTAATTTTAATTGAAGGTTTTGCTGCTTATCTCATGGTGATAGTGCAGTGGTTCCCAACCTTTTTTTGACCAAGGACCACTCTCCAACATTCGTACCAAAAGGGTTATGAATCAGTTTTTGGTCACCTTCAGGTTCGGTTTGGTTATATGGGGTGCTGATTCAGAAAATTGCATTGGACAGACCACATCAGCTCTACTTTCTGATACAGAACATATGCCATCCAGTGGTCTCCATCTTCTTGTCCACAGAAAACCATATTTAACAAGTTTTGGGATTATAAGCGGTTTCACGAGACCAGTCGCTCTCGTTGCAAGAATGTAGTAATAGTGAGGCCATGGACCATGTTTTAGTTCTTGCAGATCACTGGTGGTCCACGGACCACAGGTTGGGAGCCACTGTGATAGAGGACTGAGGAAGGGAAAAAATTGATGAATATGAAGTTGGCATTCACATTAGGAGCCTGATTGAAGCAAGCACTCTTCCAGGCTGCCTTGAGCTGCAACGGGTTTGGAAGGGCACAGAAAGCCTTGATATAAAACATTTGGGTCAAGCAATGGACTTAGCTGTTAGGTTTGAGAGTCTCCGTATGGTGTTCAAATTCTGCCTCCTCCTACACGCTGATGAAGTTCTTGGCCCTGGGCTTCTCTCCTGGCTTTCAAGCCGATGTCCATTCACAATTTAGATTGTAATCACAGAAACAAGGCCAAAAAGGCGACCAAGCCTGGGCCCCTCCAGCTTCGTACCAAGAAGGTGATTAATGATGCATTGACTTGCCAGGGTTTTCATGGAGAAAATTCTAGCCAACGAAGTGGCTTCATGTTCCACTTCCAGCTCATTATATTTCTGTGCTTTTCTGCCTCCAATCAGAACTTTTTGCTGACAATAGTTAGGAACAGAATGCCATAAGGCAAGGCTGGGAAACCTTTGACCCTCTAGAACAGGGGTCTTCAAACTTTTAAAACAGAGGGCCAGGTCACAGTACCTCAAACTGTTGGAGGGCCGGATAATAATTTGAAAAAAGCATGAATGAACTCCTATGCACATTGCACATGTCTTATTTGTAGTGCAAAAAACACTTAAAAATAATACAATAATTAAAATGAAGAACGATTTTAACAAATATAAACTTATTAGTATTTCAATGAAAAGTGTGGGCCTGCTTTTGGCTGATGAGATAGGATTGTTGTTGTTGTTGTTGTTGTTATGTGCTTTCAAGTAATTTCAGACTTAGGTGGACCTTGAGTGAGGGCCGGGTAAATGACCATGGAGGGCCGTACCCAGCCCCCGAGCCTTAGTTTGAGGACCCCTGCTCTAGAATTTCCATTCCCTTCTGCCATAGGCAGCATATCCAATGATGGACGTACTGTAGTTCTCCATCCATTTATGAGGTTTTGACTTTTGTAGATTTGATTATTCAAGGATTTGATTAAAATGTTCTTTATAGGTTCTCCAATGTAATTCTATGGTCAGCCTCCTCTAGTCATGTTGAAGGACCTAGAGAACATTCTCTCTCTAGGAACCACTGTTTCCTCCAGTACAATTATATGGTCAATTTCTAGCATAGAGTCATTCTGGAAGATTTAGCAATTTCATTATTCATGGTTCTTCAGTATCATTAGGTCATGTGGTCTAAACCCCAACAAATGTGAAGAGTTGACTGGAAAGTTGAATGTTCCCATCCTTGCTATAAGGTCTGCTTGTGGGTTAGAAGTAAAGTCTGGGTAAACAAGGGTTTAGCATCTCAGAGCTCCTGGCAACATCATAAACAATGTAATGTGAAGAAAGAAATTGTCTCAACATGTAGTCATCCAACAGTATGTGTAATAATGGGGTTATAGAAGCAATCCAAGGCAGCACAACTGGGATATCAGGAGTGGAATATGAGCTGGTTCTCCTAGGGTATAAGTGTGTAGAACAGATGAGTCAAAATAATAGCCTCCATGTAAGAGATTAAGATCTTCTGGGGAGGCCCTGCTCTCGGTCCCACCGCCTTCACAAGCACGACTGGTGGGAACGAGAAATAGGGCTTTCTCAGTGATGGCCCCTCGGCCATTGAACTCCCTCCCCAGTGAAATTAGAGCAGCCCCCTACCTCCTGACCTTCAGAAAGAAAATAAAAATGTGCTTATGTGACCAAGCTTTCAGATAGCAAGTTTTTTAGCGCAACAAGAGAATAAGGAACATTGAACGGACCAATGGAACAGCTTTGGGTTGTGCTTCTGGTTGGCATGATTGTAATAACTGGTTTTAAATTGCGTTGTTTTAATGTTTGATTTTTATGTAAATATTTATTGTATTCTATGTTTATATTTTGGCATTGAATTGCTGCCTAATTTGTAACGCTGCTCTGGGTCCCCTTCGGGGTAGAGAAGGGAGAGATATAAATGAACTTAATAAATAGCCTTGGAAATACCAGTACCTTTGGTCTTCTGACTAATTGGCAGATTTCAGCAACAAAATCAACCACAATGCTACACATTCAGACACTGAAGTAAATGTATAGTCAGTCGTTCAGTGCTGTTCTTAGTGTCAAACTGCTGGTTCATTATACAATATAGAAAAAAAGTAAATGGGCTTCCTGGGGTGAGACCAAGCAGGATTTTTTTTTTCATTTTTTGGAAAGTTCACATGCACAGTTGTATTGAAATTATTTAAAACACACAGACATTATCTTTCCCTCCCCATCCTAAATGAATGTTTCGTGCTGAGAGAAAGAGAAGAATCTTCTGAACCTCTCATAATCCTCTTGCAGTGTAGAGTGGCATGCCGAAATTATAATACTTAGTATTCATGGAGTGCTTCAGGGTGTTCAAAGCACATCACGTTACCACAATAATCCTTCCAATCAGGGAGGTGGCTATTACAAAAGCAAGTTACGGAGTTGATATTTTGGGGGCTTGACATGAATTCCTATCTTCCCTCTGCAGGCCTCAAATAAATTCTGACCTAGGACACATCTATGCTGTAGATTGAATGCAGTTTAACACTACTTTAACTATCATGGTCCAGTGCTATGAGACCCTGAGTTTTGACATTTGGTTGGGTACTAGTCCTCTTTGGCAGAGAAGGCTAAAGACTTATAAAATTACAACTCCGAAAACTCTGTTGCATTGAGCCATGGTAGTTAAAATGTGCCGAATTGCATTAATTCCACAGTGTAGCTGCATTGCAGATCTTAAGAAGACATTGTGAGGTAGCTCACCAGAACCACATGGAAAAAATCAGGATAAAATAATAAATAAAATTTATTTAATTCATCTTTTCCACTCCCTGAAATGTTTCAGGAGATCATGAGGCTGAGAGAAGGCTACTTAGTGGATTTATGATGGAATCTGAATCAGGGAACTTCCTACTTTTTGGCTTTCCCCCTAGTCTCCTACAGCATGCCAAAGTCAATCTGTGTTTTGTCTGTTTTTGTCTCTTTGCCTCCAGTGTATCCTCTAGTAGGTGTTTCCTTTCCCTCACTACCACAGTGTCCAGAAGTCCATTCACATTACACAAATATGATGCTATATTCCATTTCAACTGACGTGGTAACATGCCAGGGAACCCCAGGGTTTTAGTTTGACGAGCAACTAGGAGAGCTCTTTAGCTGAGGATTGTAAATGCCTCGCTTTACGTCTTCCAGTTCTAAGATTCCATGGTATGCAACCATGGCATCTTAAATAGAGCAGTAGTGCAATAACTGCGTATCATGAATGGTCCCTGTTTTTCATGGTCCATTCACAGAATTTCTCCTATTCTCATGAGCATAATCGTGTACGCTCAAGCCGTTCTGCCTGTAGCATCCCAAGCTAAGGCTCTAAGGCAGTGGTTCTCAACATGTGGGTCCCCAGAAGTTTTGGCCGTCAACTCACAGAAATCCTAACAGCTGGTAAACTGGCTGGGATTTCTGGGAGTTGTAGGCGAAAACACAGGTTGAGAACCACTGCTTTAAGGACACTAAATCCAAAGGCCATGCCCATCCCTAATGTTGACCTTCATATGGGTAAGTTTATGCCCCAAATTATTTTCTGCCTTTCAGTTGTATTATAAACTCGTAACAACGTGGGGCAGATGACTTCACATTTCACTCAACCTAGTGTCAACCTAATTTGCAAATGGAGCATAGAAAAGTTACGTTTGAAAAGAGTGAATATAACAACCATATTGAACCAATCCATAAGAAAGACATCATAGGGTGATTCTCTAGGACTTGTTGCTCCCTTCATCAATTCTGTGTGGCTTCAGCATGTTGTTATATCCATTCTTACAAGCAGGTTTCCTGATTCTGTGGGCAGGCAGCCCCATATTCCTAAGGCGAGGATATGCTAGTGCCAATGCCATTAAATACTGGGCTTGGTTCAAGTTGGCCTTTGAAACAAGCTTAAAAATGTTTGAAATCAACTTGGAATGATCGATTAAGATATGCAGGGATGCGTTGATAGGTATGCAGATGACCACTTGCTATTCAATAATGTAGCTGAAAAGGGACATCTGAGAATTGTAGATGTCATGAGAAGATTTTATGATTTGACCTGTAGCTGCCTCATTATTTAGAAACAGACTTTAGGTCAGGGGTGGAGAAACCTTTGGCCCTCCGGTTCTTTCATACTGCAGCCCCTATAATCCCTTGCCATTTGCCATGCTATATGAATACTTCTACCAGCTGAAGTCCAAAAGATTTGGGAACACCAAGGGTTCCTTCCCCTTGCCTTCAAGATAGTGATTGTATTTTCAGTGACCATAGTATCTGTCTTTCTCTTCATCTCTGCTTTTTCCCTGGCAGATGGACCCAGTGCAGAAAGCAGTGATCAATCACACCTTCGGGGTCCCTGTAGCCAAGGCCAAGCGCCCCATTATCTCTTGCAATGTCTGCCAGATCCGCTTCAATTCGGAGGTGAGTCTTTGGAGGAAATGGCAACACCAGACTTGAACTTTGATATATGGTAACCTTACACTGGGTTCTCTTAATTGATGGGGTGCAAGACTCCTCTGACATGGTGACCAGAGCTTTGGAGAAGTTCCTTTGTTTGGACTGCAGAATCTTCTAGCTAATGCTCCTGTGAGCTGAAGAATTTGGAAGGGGTAATCCAAAAGTTAAGCTTTTAAAAAAGAAGTAGCCACCTTATTCTATCTCACTATGAAAAGAAGGGGAGAGAATGGAAGGGAAAATGAGTTGTGTAGCTCCTTAAGATTAACCCATTTATTTTAGCATGGGCTTTCATAGGCTACATTCCACTTCATCAGATGCATTGGTTCCGAGCTCTAATGGTGTCAGAAGGCCAAAAATTGGCAAATAAATAACCTATTGTGGAGATATATGGAGTAATATAACCTGGATTATGTCAGAGGTGTGACCTGCTAGATTATTTTAGCCTGCACTCATTGGTGATATTGGCAAAGGCTGCTGGGCCTTGCAATTCTACTGAGGATGGGTGATATGATTCCTACTCCTGAAACACATGCTTCACATTGAAGCCAAATTAAATGTAATCCCATAGTTCTGCAAAATGGGTTGTGTATATAAGAAAAATTGGAAAGGGTGTGACTTTATGTGTAATCAATTTTGAGGCGATAAATCTTTAAAGTGGGAATGGGAAACATGCTTTTTAAGTTGCTGATGGACTCTACCTCCCATCAACCTTATCCAGAATAGCTAAGGAATGCTGGGAATTGGAGCCCTGTAACTTCTGATGCCCATTCCTGCTGCATATCATTGGATGCAAAGGCCATGTTGGTCATGGTCCAACTTCCTTCCCCAATGCAAAATTTTCTAAACAAGTCAACCCAGTATAGGGGAGGTAGAAAGAACAATGATGTCAACAAGCAGCATCATGTTGTGAATCTGCAGATAAATATATATGAACAGATGGCACTGCCTTATGTTGATTCAGACCAATGGTCCATCTAGCCCAGCTCTGTCTTGACTGGCAGAGGCTCCCTACGGTCTGAATCAGAAACCATTCCCCTGCCCTGTTCCTGGAGATGCCTGGTGAAGGTTCTGAGATTCTGCATCCAATGTGTGTGTGCTATTTCTCATATCACTCTCTTAGTAAAGCATGAGGCAAACAATATACATTGGGGTTGGGGATTAATTGAGTTGTTCCTTCAATCCCCAGTGTCAGTTTTTGTTCTTTCTTGGATTGGAAATGTGGCAGGTTTTGATTTTAGTTTTCCCCTCTCTTAAGTCCTTCTGTCTGTCTCCTTCTTTCCATATCGGGGTTAAAATTATGTTGGCATATGTGATGTATAGTCTTAGGTTTGCCAACAATCAGAAAGGACTTGAAGGCGAACCTAAGACCATACATAACAAAAACAACTATTTGTACAGTTAAAATGTCCTGGTTGGGAAATGTCTTCTTGAGAATAGAAAAATGCAGAATTGGTTCTTATTTTGAAAGTGGGAAACAGTGAGAAGAGGCCAATATCAAAAACCCTCCTCATCCATACAACAAGCAATTAAGAGTCTGTTCAGAGGACTGTTTATTTCTAATTCCCCCACTGAAGGAAACTGGAAGTGATCAGGCAGACAGAAACTGTAAAGAGAAATTGTTTTTCATTCAGGGTAAACCTGGGAAGACTTAATAACACTTGCTTTGGACAAGCTGGTAGTGTGATTATATTTTAGTTACCTGCCTCTAAACATTGTAGGTCTGAGCAGGCAAAGAAGAGTCTGAAATGCAACAGATTGAAGCAATGTGAATGTTCTTTAAAAAGCGAGTGAATGAAAAATTTCAATTCCAAAGAAAATGTCTAGTATTATTTGAATTATTTATTATTATTTGAATTTTTCCCTGAAGAAGTCTTGAGGCTATAGTGGACACCCTGAATTTTCTATCTCTGTGAGCTTTCAACATATTTGGGCAACTCTGTGTATTTACAATTCAAAATGCCCTGGGTACTGTTATGTCCAACCATCTTTCCTGAGACTATTGGTTTGAGCAGAAATTGGGATGGCTGCTGCGGCACGCCAAGGGTGAGAATCACTGATAGGTGTGTAGGGAAGAAAGCTCGCTTGATGGTACAGGTTAAAGGCACATAGGTCTACTCCTTGCTTGACCACATAGTTTATGGTCTTTGTTTTCTGCACAGAGCCAAGCTGAAGCACACTACAAAGGGAACCGCCACGCTCGGCGAGTAAAGGGAATTGAGGCAGCCAGAACGCGGCAGAAGGATTCAGGGCCGCGGGAGGGAGATAAGCCAGGACCTGTGGGCAGTCCGTCCTCCAGCACTGGGGAGAGCGATTCTGACCGCACAGGTAAGTGAGTTCTTTCCTTCTCCTTATGGAATTTGGGGGCTTTCTGACGATAGGAGGAACTGGAGCAATGTGACTGTGTTCCCAAAAGTAAAGCACAAAAAGAAGATGCTTCCTCATCCAGAGTTCACCTAGAGAAGCCAACTAGTTCACCTAGAGAAGTCCACTGAATGTTGCTTCGTTTTTAACAACTGAGGAAAGAAAGGCAGTTTAGAGCAGTGCTTCTTAAACTTTTCCACTTGTGATCCTCTTTCGGCCTGTGAAATATTTATGTGACCCTGGGCATTTAGGTATAAAAAATAGGAAAAAATGAAATATTTACGGGTAACAAATCAGCATTTGCAAGGCTTAGTAAAGTGATTGGTTTGTATGAAGTATAGCTAAAGCATCTCCTGCACAATCCACTTTAAACACTGCACAACAGATACATGTAAGTGTCTAAAACTGCCACTAGGTGACATTCAAAAAAGGTCTACTGTTACCATATTTTTCATTACCCCAACATTGAGCTATTTATTTATCTTATCAGGAGCGAATCTTGGATACAGTTGTAATGTATTCTTAAAAACCCAAAGTTTAGAAAATTGACATTATATTAAATGTCTTTTGTCCAGTAGCTAGCCACTTGGAATAACTCTGGTGTTGCTATAAGAAGGTCCTCCATTCTGCATGTGGCAGGGCTCAGACTGCATTGTAATAGGTGGTCTGTGGTTTGGTCTTCTCCACACTCGCATGTAGTGGACTTCACTGTGTAGCCCCATTTCTTAAGGTTGGCTCTGCATCTTGTGGTGCCAGAGCTCGGTCTGTTCAGCACCTTCCAAGTTGCCCAGTCTTCTGTGTGCCCGGGGGGGGGGGAGTCTTTCATTTGGTATAGCTAGGGGGACCCCGGATTGGGACCCACAATTTAAGAAGCAGTGGTTTAGGGAATCAAAATAGCTGTTTTCAAAAAAAGGCGGGGTTGGGGTGATTTGAACGGAGGAGTTGTTGTCCTTCACCACTTCTGTATGAACTGCTGCTTTCTCTGTCCAGTAGTAGTGATATGTGTGTGCATGTGTAGTATAAGATATTCTGCACTCTCAGACTGAACAGAAACCCATGACACCAGGGAATGCTTGGCAGTTTCCAGTTTCCATGTGAGCTTAACTCCAGACCTTTTGACTGAGTCCTAGAACTTTGTGTACACCGCTCTCTAAATAACATGATGTGTCCCTAAGCGTGTAGAGAACATGTTTCCTTACCATTGAGTGGAATCAGCCAATCTCTGTGTTTTAAGAACTGAAGAAGATGGTCTGAAGACAAAAGGACATCCTGTTTTCCCCACCCTGCTACTTGCCAACACAAGTGGTGAAGCCTTTTTTTTCCTGCAGTGCTACCAGCTCTGGGAAAGGTGTGGGAAGTATTGAGAATATTGGATAGGGAAGAAAGATGGGCCTCAGTGTTGTGCCTCTGTTAAAGGGTTCAGTAAGACGTCAGCTGTGTTCTGCATCAGTTACAGGACCGGGGACGAAACCTTTGTGCTAAAGTTAGGGGGTGGGGAGGGGAAGGCTTGATCTCGCATCCTGTCTTTGACATCGTGCCTCTCCTCCTCATCCTGGAAACCTGAGCCTGCTTGTCAGTGCCGTTGATGGCCGAACAAGCGGGTAATTAAATAGCATCTAATTAAACATTGATTATGGCTTTGATGGCCGGTGGAAATGGAGCTGGAGCTGTAGCCAGCGCTGCTCGTCCTGAAGGATTCTGCCTCTTGACTGCAGAAAAAGAGGTTTCATGACTTGCAAGGTTATTACTAGCACCTTCCTCCCACACTATACTCCACCTCTGGTACAATGCACGGATAACTTCCTCCACTTCAAGATTATACACAAACATAGTATGTAATCCAGGAACACTGTATGTGTACACATGTGGGTTTTAAGAGAAAGCCACAGAAAAGGGGGCAAAACAACAACAACAAATGGGGGCATGATTATTACTTTAGGAACTGGGAACGTAAGATGCGCAAACACTTTGTAGGAAATTGGAAGGATGAGAGCAAAAGCCTCTTTTTCATATCAGGAACTTATCCAAAATGTAAGGGGAAATCTTAGTATGCCCCAGAAAGTTGTCTTTGTGCACTGCGTCTTTGTGATTTGCTGTGTATGAAAACAAGAAATGGCCCTGAGATCTAGAAGAATGCATCAAGTTAGATCTCAGAAATTAGCTTTGATTTTCCAGCTTCCATGGGTTATCTCTAGGTGGGAGAAAAAGATGCAATTTTTCAAGTTCTAGTAGGCTCACCTCTAGGATAAAAGAAAAGAGTATGTGTATTTATTTATTTACTTACTTACTTACTTTATTTATTTATATACCGCTTTCCTCAGCCCTCAGGCGACTCAAAGCGGTGAGATCTTAATGGCTTTGTTGTTTGCAACTTTTAAAGACTTTACAAGTAGTCTGTATAGTTTCTTAGTTTCACCTTCCTCCTACTCCCTTTTCCTCCAATCGCATTAATCTTTGTGGTTCCAGGACTCGCTCTCTGGTTTTCACTGCATCCACTTTATGGCAAGAAGGAAGGATGCCAGATTCCTTATCTAGCTCCTCAAATAAACACAAATAATAATAATAATAATAATAATAATAATAATAATAATCTTCAAATGAATAGTAGTAGTAATAATAATAATAATAATAATAATAATAATTTTAAAAAAAACCTTTCTCCCCGAGGGGACTCAGGGCAGTTTACAACACAAAAAGGCAAAAAATTCAGTGCCCAGACAAATGCAAAACAAATTACAATAATGCAATATAATAAACATACTAATGACAGTGAACTTATTGTATAAAAATTGATGTCAAAATGAAAAACAAGATACAAATAATCACATAGAAACAGGTTACACTAATCACATACTTAACATTAAAACATCTCAAATGATAAAAAATAATTAAAATAAATGGAAATTGGCTGATTATAGTTGTTCTTGAAGTGTCCCCAAGTGGCCACCAAGTACAAGTACGTCAGCCAACATTCCAATTGATCTAGAGGGTCCTAGACCTCCTCCTCTCCATATCCCAAAGTGCGTTTTTTAAAGAAGAGGGGGATGGGGGCCGTTTTTATTTCTTGGGGGGGGAGGGGTTCCAGAGACGGAGTGATCACGGAGAAGGCCCCCTCTCTGGTTCCCACCAACCAAACGTGTGACAGAGATGGGATCAAGAGCAGGGCTCCACTAACTGCAGTGCATGGGATGGTCTATATAGGTCAGTGGTTCTCAACCTTCCTAATGCCATGACCCCTTAATACAGTTCCTCATGTTGGGGTGATCCCCCCTCAGCCATAAAATTATTTTCGTTGATATTTCATAACTGTAATTTTGCTACTGTTATGAATTGTAATATAAATATCTGATATGATTTTGTCATTTGGGAGTTGTAGTTTCTGGGATTTATGGTTCACCTACAATCTGAACTCCACCAATGATGGAATTGAATCAAACCTGGCACACAGAACTCCCATGACCAACAGAAAATACTG